>VYXC01009669.1:164422-198893 GCA_013397175.1 Platysteira castanea
AGTGTGATGTGCAACTACAAGAAGGGTCTTAAGGAGGGTCTGGGGAATTACAGGCCTGTCAGCCTGACCTTGGTGTCTGGCAACATCATGAAACACATCATCTCGAGTGCCATCATGGGGCACATAGAGGACAACCAAGGGATTAGTTTGGGATTAGGAAAGACAGCTCCTGTCTGACCAGCTTAATCTCTCATTATGGCCAGGTGACCCACCGAGTGGCTGAAGGCAATGCTGTGGACGTTGTTCACCTGTACTTCAGCAAAACCTTTGACACCATCTCCCATGGCATTCTCCCGGAAAAGCTGGCAGCCCACAGCTTGGACAGGTGCACTCTTTGCTGGGTTAAAAACTGGCTCCACAACCAGGCCCAGAGAGTGGAGGTGAATGGTGTCACATCCAGCTGGGGGCTGGCCACTGGCGGGTCCCCAGGGATCAGGACTGGGACCAGTCCTGTTTAGTGTCTTTATCAGTGATCTGGATGAGGGGATTGAGTGCACCACCTTTGGTTCATGGATGACACCAAGTTGAGTGGGAGTGTGAATATGTTGGAGGGTGGGAAGGCTCTGCAGAAGGTTCTGGACAGGCTGGATCAATGGGCTAAAATTCAACAAACCCAAGGGCTGGGTCCTACGCTTTGGTCACAAAAACCCCATGCAGAGCTGCAGGCTGGGGGCAGAGTATTTTGGAGGCTACCCAGCAGAAAAGGACCTGGAGGAGCTGGTCCATCTGTGCCTGAACATGAGCCAGCAGTGTGCCCAGGTGGCCAAGAAGGCCAGTGGTATCCTGGCCTGTATCAGCAGTAGTGTGACCAGCAGGACCAGGGCAGTGATTGTTCCCCTGTCCTCAGCACTGGTGAGGCCACATCTTGAATTCTGCATCCAGTTCTGGGCTCCTCATGACAAGAAACACATTTAGGTGCTGGAGCAAGTCCAGAGAAGGGCAGAGGAGCTAGTGAAGGGTCTAGTGGGTAATTGCTGTGAGGGAGCTAAGGGAGCATCAGTTTAGGCTAGAGAAAAGGAGGCTCAGGGCTCCTTTGAAAGGAGGTTGTAGCCAGGTAGGGATCAGTCTCTTCCCCCAGGCAGCTAACGACAGGAAAAGAGGACACAGCCCCTAGCTACACCAGGGGATCTAGTTTTCTCTTGACCTGCTTATCTTAGTTTTGCTTATTCCTTGTTTGTTTGTGTCCTCCCTCTTTGGAGTTACTTGTCCCTTATTTTGGTCTTCTTTGTCTTGTGAAGTTTGCTGTTTAGCATGTTTCTTATCACTGCTTCAATACAACTATACAAGTTATTTGACCTCTCAGTGGTGAAGCTGCTCTCTTAAGTAAACACATGGTGTTTTTACAGGGTATTTTACTATGCTATTGCAGTGTACATATTGCTGTTGGTTGCACTACTATTGTACAATTACATTTGCTTTCAAAGCAAGAGATTGTATTGACAATGGTGAGAAATGTACTTACAGTTTTTAAGTTTCGCAGGCCATATTTGTGTTGCCATGTGAATGGCACAAAATCATATTGTTCATGATTACCCAAAAAGAAAAACCCATTTATGAATGCCGTCTCAGTTTCAGCATACATTAGGTCTTATTTTTTCTTTTTTTTTTCTGCTGAACAATAAAGATGTTCTAGCTAAGGTATCCACAGACTAGCCTTCTCTATTCTTTCTCCTGTAATTTTGTCTTCACATTTTCATCTGCAATAGACATGCAGAAAATTAGTGTAGCAGATAATATTCCATTCCCACACCCAATTCCATTTTGCCCAGATAATCCTACATGTTCACCCCTTTACCCCTGAAGAACCACATGGCACAGTTAAGGAGATTTTTAAAATGTTCATCTGTTCCTCCAGAGTTCCTTTAAAAGTTGTTGCTGCTTGCTGTGAAAGAATTTGAATTAGAATGTGTTCTTATGAATTCCATCCATTTTGGCCTAAATTCTTATGGTCAGCATCAGCAGTAGGTGTTGCCATCCCAGTGAATGCTTGATGCCCAAGTAATCACCTCTTACTTATCACTGGAAAAACTAAAACATTCCTGTAAGCCACATCGGTGTTCTTGTATCATTGGGTTTTTTCCATGCATTTGTAACAGATGAGACTGACACTGGACAGTGTTCGGTCTCTGCTCTATGTGTCTTTGCAAACTGGTTTCTGATGCTTTGAAGGGAGCTACTGTACAAAATAATAGTGAGTTCATGTTCATCTTAAGATTTTAGGTTCAATTGAGCAAATATCTCAAAGAAAGCTCGTGTAAGTGAAACTGTTATTTTTATTTGGATAATTATCAAACTGTTGTGTCTGGTCATCCTTATCCTATATGATTCTGTCATCTCAAATGTCTATATGTTAGTGGCCAACCACATAAGATCTTATTACATTGTGTTGCAGGACTCATGCAATGACATGAAGTCTCAGTCTGAAGACATGTTATAAATAATAATTCTGAGGAAAAATGGATATACATCTAGAAGTATGTGTGGGGGTTGGTTAGAATCAATAAGTGGGACATCAAGTCTTTTTTGTATCAAATTACCCTTGCAATATTTAGTCAAGTGAATTTTGTTGGCAGGATGTAGAGGAGTGTCAGGGGTTTTTGATAAATCTCCAGTAGTCTTGTAATCACACAAAGTCCAAATCCAAAAAAAGGACAGACAAAGAGGATTAGAAACAATATTCTACATAGAAGAAGCTGACAAAATGGAGAGGGCAGATGTGAGATGTAATTCTTTATGCTCAGATGCACAGAAGCATGAGGCAATAACGTTGAGATGTTGCATAGCGAAATAACAGCAAGAGCAAGTTCAGCCCGTGCAGGAAGCACTCCCGTAGACATTGCTTACATGCTTGAGTTCAAGTTTGAGGCTTTTCAAGGATTCACCATGGGTTCAAACATAGAAAAAACATAGGTGACAGCACCTAAATATCTTCAGTCCATTTCATTGCTTGCTCATTAGCTTCTCCTTTGGTGCATCCCCTATTCTTTCTTTCTGGTAATAAAAATAATATGATATAAATAAACTAGAAACTAAGAGCCAACTCTCTACTTAGGGACTCAAAGGAAACTATCAAAAGAGAGAAGCTAAGAATATGATTTCACATGAGGCTTATTCTTATCCTGAAATATCAAATGGGTCTGGTTTCACTGACAGTGAAATCAGTATAATCAATAAATAACATTTTATAGTGACACAGAAATTCACACGGAAATAAAAATTATTAGAGTCAAATTGTAGAGTCGTACCTGTAGTATACTTTATATCTGCTGACTGTTCACTGAGATGCACATCAGCAAGGAAAAATATTCTCCTTCAAACAGGCTAAAGTTGTAAAAATAATTAAAACTAAATATGCTGCTTCTCTCTCTCTCCCCCCTCCCCCTATTCCTTCACCCCCACCCTCCTGCCCTAATTTAGACGGAGTGAGACCATCCAATCTGAATTATTATGGAAACAGTGGCACACATAAAACATTTGGTGATATTTGCAGAAAATGCCTGTGACATTTTCAGCTTGTTAAAATCAATGAAACAAGGAAAAACATTGCCAAACTGGGAGAAAATGAGTCCTTGAAGAACTGAACTTCTAAAATGTGATATAACGTCTCTATTTGTCTGTGACAATATGCTAACAGGATAAAGCAATCTCCTTTGGGCTCTCACAAACAAGATGTATGTTATAAGAAATTAACTGACCTGAAGATCAGGAAAGACCTATAGTTCATCCAGTCTCTCACCCCATGTTTCAGAGACTTTCAATTTCCCTCAGTTACCCCTCTACNCTCCTGCCCTAATTTAGACGGAGTGAGACCATCCAATCTGAATTATTATGGAAACAGTGGCACACATAAAACATTTGGTGATATTTGCAGAAAATGCCTGTGACATTTTCAGCTTGTTAAAATCAATGAAACAAGGAAAAACATTGCCAAACTGGGAGAAAATGAGTCCTTGAAGAACTGAACTTCTAAAATGTGATATAACGTCTCTATTTGTCTGTGACAATATGCTAACAGGATAAAGCAATCTCCTTTGGGCTCTCACAAACAAGATGTATGTTATAAGAAATTAACTGACCTGAAGATCAGGAAAGACCTATAGTTCATCCAGTCTCTCACCCCATGTTTCAGAGACTTTCAATTTCCCTCAGTTACCCCTCTACTGACTCCATCACTTTTTTGTTCAAAGTGTAATTCTCTAAAAGATTCCAGTTTGATCTGAATTTGCCAGAAATGGAATTCAATGTTTCCTGTACTATTTTGTTTCCAAGATTAATTGTCATTACTTTAAAAAAATTGTTCTTCAATTCTAATTTGAATGAGTTACCTTTAAAGCATTGTCTTTCTGGTTGATCTATGGTCTTTACAAGCCCTATATATTATTATGAGGATAGTTATTCTTTTTCTATCACTTACCAACAAGTTTCATTGTAATACAAATGGACATTTAAAAGTGTTTCAACACACTTGAGCACTTTCAAGGCTTTTGCATCCCTTCTCTTTTTCAGTTTCTGTTAACATGCAGCTACTCGAATAACATTTCATTAAACAGAATGCCTTACTTAGAAGGTCTGTTCCTTAACTCTAGTATTCTTCTGCTTGTGGCACTTTTTGTCACAGCAGTTCATCTGGAGAACCTGCTGTGCTGTATATGTAGACACTTCGACTATTTTCAGACTCACCATTTTCTGTGTACTGTCTCCGCTTCTACACATTTTGCATACTGCACGCTCAAACAACAGAAATTTTGCATATGTATAAATATTTTTTTCACTAACAGCTTATTAGCCAGACTTTACCTTCTCCTTGAAAATCAGAACTTTCTTGTTTATAATTCTGAAAAACCTTTGTGCCATATATTTTTTTTTCTTGAGCAAATTTATATTATCATTTAAATAATTGATGAAAATTATTCAGGTATAGTATCGAATTCTATAGAAACTCACAGTTGGTCACCACCAGTCCTTGCTGATTTCCCCCATAATACCTATCTACCCTTTACACTGTGCAAAAGGCTTGCCTTACTGTGACTAACTTCATGGCAATGAACTATTATCACAGTATTGTTTTTGCTATCCACATATCTGAAAAAGAGCTTGATGCAGAAAAAACTCTTAAGAGACTTCTAATAAACTTGTTGCAGCAACATTTTGAAAAGCAAAATGCTAAAAGCAAGAAAAATGAAATTCTTTCATGTAGTTAATATGCCGGCAGCTCAGTCTTGGCGCAGAATATCCTGATGCCGATGGCTGGCTAGCAGGAGCTTCTATCACGAACAGTAAACCGCAGAAGGCTTCCTCAGGCAGGCAGGCTTCAGGTCCGGCTTAAAGCAGGCTGCAACTTCGATGGTTTAGGCATAAAATAAGCAGAGACAAAAGAGCAGGATTTATCCTCCTTTTCTCCTTTATTTCTGAGCATACAATACCCAAAAGGGAGGAGAGGAAGGGGGCAGAGTCTTAGGGGATCAGTTTCTCATTTTATAGGGTGCATGGTAAGGGAAGATGTCGGGGATAGGATCATCTTGTGCCCAATAATTGCTAAGATTTTGTATCTATGTCCATAAAAGGTTCTGAGAAATCCGAACCCCCGCCGTGAAGAGAACAAAAGAAAAGCCACGTGTTTCTTTGTTTTGATAACGTCACAGCTCAAGTGGCCACCCCTCTGAGGAGGTGATGTGCTCCTGGCTCGGCCGTTTGAATTATGCAACCACATGCNTTCAAACGCTGGGGAGAAAAGAATTTAAACAAACCTAATAGACATATTTCACGTGCTTCTGGAGACTTCTTCTCATAGTGTATTCATTAAAGCTAGAAACGTTTTGTCAATTTCACTATTCTGATTATCGCTTTCAGGGATGTTCTAAATCTAGTATGAAAATCATGCCATTCATATTTTGAATCATGAGCATATATTCAATCAGTTGTGGGGCTTTCAAATGCATATTGGAAGTCAGATACTTCTTTGCTCATCTCATATAAAGTTAATTACAGTTTCCAACATAACACACCTTCTTTTTAGGAATATTCTTAAATTTTGTCATTTTTTCAAACATTTCTGGGAAGTGCATTAAGTTTTTTCTCAATAATTGTAATTTTTCTTTTTTCACTAATCAACATGGTGAGCCAGTATATGGATTTTAAATAACCTTTGAAGGAATAAGTTTGCACCTCACCCCAAATCCAGGTATCGGATTCTTCAGTACTCTAATACCATAGGTGGAGAATTTCTGAGCTGTCCAATGAAGCTTGTCTCAATAGGGCTGTGATATTGATAATAATAGTAATATTTCTTAATGCTGTGTCAAAGCCCACATATACAAAATAATGATTTCCAAGTGTTAAAAAAAGTTATTTTAAGCTGACACCTTTTCTCTCTTACAGCCTTGCTTTCCCATTATTTCATTTGACAGAGTTTTGCTGCAAGCATTCTTTTTCAGCTTCTGAACCATTTTCCCATCAGTCTTTCTGTTACTACAGCCAGAGTCCCCAGTTGGTTTATTACACTCTGGACACTGAAATCACTCTCATCTTAGTCTTTCACAATTTCTGCTGTTTAAATGCTTTTACTGTACCTCTTTTTTCACATTCTTTTGCCATTATTTTTAATTTTTTTTTTTTTTTTTAATTTTGGTGACAGTCTGGTAGATGGGAGCTCAGCTGAATGCCTGATGTATAAGAAGCTGTAGATTTCATCTCTTACTTTATCTCCAAGAGTGTTATTTTTCTTTACTTTGATTGTGTTCTGGCTAAACTAGAACAGACATAAATGCTGTTATGGTTTTGGTACACCAAATATTTAGTATGCCACAACCAATATCTGTTTTGGAGTCTTTTATTAATACTGGTTAACTTGCCCCCAGCTCTTAAGTATCCTGTTTTACCATACGAATAAGGTTTGTAAAGGAAAACAACTCCACAATGAAGATATATGTTCACAGAATCATGTCCTCATAAACATTAGTAAAATATCTCTCAGAAATACGATGAGCTTAAACAAATCTTTCACTTAAGAAGGGGACTCAATTCAGATGTTGTCCAAGTTTCTAACAGTGAAACAGACTAAAAAATCAACCTGAATTCACAAACAAGAGATAGACATCAGGACATCCATGAGTCCTGACTGCCTGTAAACTACGGTCTAAGCCTGTGTAGTCACCTTTGTGTGGTAATAACATCAGTAAGATACCTGTAGCCCTGAAGGCTTTGTTTTCAACTTCACAGCAGATTTGCACTCATGGGTGCATCACAGCAGGAACAGAACTGATCTTCGCCTCCTGCAAAATGGCATTGTTTGATACAGGAAGGAGCTCTGTCCAGTCTGTATCTCTTGGGGGTACAATATAGTGGCAGGGAGGTTTGGGCCCTGCTTGTTTTTCGGTTTCAAAATAATTTACAGTAGTTTTATCATTTTCCTCCATATATTCTAAGCAATTAGTTTCTAAACCTCGGAATAATTTCTAGCATGTCTGGCAAGGCAGCTTCATGTTAGAGTAGCTGCAAGAATGTTTATCACACTCCATTACACAGCTGACACACACCATTATTACAAACTTGGAAAGCTCATCCAAGGTGTCTCTCTTTCTGTCTTTAGGAACAAAAATGAATTTGTAAGTTTAGTTTATAATTTCTATGCCTTTTGGCTTTCCCAAGCTTTGGGAAACACTGTGAGACAGAACTACATTAGTACTACGTCTAAAATTGCTACAGAAATATAAGGATGAAGGAAAAAAATGAGCCATTAATATTTAAAAGCTGCATCAATGAAATTTTTTACTAAAGTATGAGAAACAAAATTGCATAAGAAAGCTACTTCTGAAAGGCAGCACTCTTTTGAAATGAGAAAGATTACAAACGCTATTTTCTCTGTTTGATTTTTACTTTGTTGTTTCCTTTCCTTACCCTCCTTGTATCCTATTATTCAAGGAGAAATCAGGAAGATGCAAGTTTATGATCAAGGTAACAGCAAACAAAGAATTCTCAGTCCATTCTCTTGCATGTTCAACACCTCTTCTGATAAAGCATTGTGTGCTTGTCCTTGCACCAGAACTGGTTATCTTTTGCCTTAACTGTATCATCCTCCAGCAGATATAAATTAGGAAACACATCCATTCTTTTCATTAGAAACAGATACTCTGAAGCCCAGCAGCTAATATATGCTCATTCTAAAACAATCTATAACAACATTTAGGGGTTTATCTAATGTTTTAGAGTGTGGTAAATAAATTTTTAATTAACACTAATTTAGAGAGGAACCAGTCAGACCAGATTTTTGTATTTTCTTATATAATAATTTGTTGCTCTTTTGGAACAATTATGTTGTCACTCAAAGCTTGGGATTGCTCAGTTTCAGTAATAACCTTAATAAAGTATCCCATGGCTAACAATATTGAAACAGAATTTGCAGAAGTTGAAGGTAGGAGAAATGGATATATTGGTGTTCGTATTTTTAGTGAGTTACTGCAAAATGTCCAGTTTTATAGAGAGGAACACGACGCATGCTGCCTCCGAGAATTTAGATCACCATGCAGATTAACTTCTTCTAACAGTAAAAAGAAAATCTTGAAAATGGGGAGAACAGGGAATTATGGGATGTTGTTATCAGACAGGGTGACTGTGGCAGCTTTTGTGCATGTAGTAGATGTTCAACTTTTACATGATGTGTTTATGAATAAGGCTTTTCATGTTTAAAAAAGGGACTAGTACCATCACAGCATCGTATGGCTCAGATGAAACTGACAGTGGGGAGATTAGAGATTTATCTATATTCACCCAAGTGGCTAGTGGCAGAAAACAGGATCTGTACTAAGAATTAGATGCCTTATAGTATGCAGTCACTTAAATAAAACACTAAAAATATTGGTATTTTTGCAGACTTAACCATGGATTTTTGCCTCAGGTATACTGACAGAAGCTGAATTGAAACATATGAAGTCAGTGGGGGTTTAACTCTGAAGATCACTGGATAAAGTTCATTTTTTCAATATCAGCAAAAGGTGCAGGTCTTTTACCAGGCTGCAGTCAATATTTGTCTGTAAGTTTGCCTTTTATGAAATCACAGATTGTATGAAAATTTTTTTAAGAAGCTTTAACCCATAGCAAATTCAAATCCACTGATACATTTTGCAAAGGTGGTATACAGATTTTGTTAAAATTGAAGTATTTATGATATATAGACTGGGTAAATTGTCCCTGGGAAGGGAAGGGCAAGCTCTTAGGATTTTCTTCTGAGGTGATTCAAAGGAACACCACCTAACTAACATTTAACTGGATGTTTTAGTTAAACCATAAAGTCAAGAAAGGTAACAGTCAATATTGATGTTTTGTCACTGTTATTAATTTCTACCAGGAAGAAGCACTGTTATTAGTTTCTACCAGGAAGAAGTTTGAGGTAGCTTCAATAAAGTCAAGAGAAAAATTAGCCACAAAAATATGTCACAGGTCAGATTAATGCTACTCCAATCTTCTTTTACATATGGCAACCAAGAGTAACTCTTTGTTTACAACCAAAAGCAGGAAAATCAATACTGATGTAACTCAGCTATGAAATTCTTCAAGATCAATGTACCAGTGTTTCTATTCAACATAAATGATATGATATATGTGATTTCCTTGTTAGTTGTGGACACCCCTTTGCTTATTTCACCATGGAAAGACACAGCAATTAGTTTCTAAATTCCAAAACAATCTGCTCATTTATTGAAACTTCCATCACTTTTACCCTCCTATAATAGATGTTTACCTAAGTCCCTCACACTGAACTTTTGGGAATGTATTCATTTCGCAATGCTTTTTAAGATGATTAAGAAATGCTCACGTTTTTGTATCTCACAATATCACTTATATCACAGGCTTGTAGTCTTGTTTAATTTTAACTACATTTTCTATAAAACTGCTGGTCCTCAATGGGTAAACCAAAGAACTGGTGCTGTGAACCCACCTTATTTCTATCACAAAAAGAGAATTTTCTTTTTGTTTTATTAAAGGAGCTATAGTAAGTTCTCTTGAAGAGACATAAATTTAGCATAGCAGTAACTTAAAGATCACAAAGAAAACTCCGTTTTCTTTGACCTTTTCCTTAAATGCCATCACACTGCTCTTTTTACAGCTATATTTCAAAAGGCAGAATAATGCTTAGAAAATTTCTCACAATACTTGGGGAAAATAATTTCCTTATGTAACTATTCATGATAGAATTTTATTATTGTACTTATTCTTATAATTATTATAGTCATCATTGTGTGTGTTGTTATTTTACTAGTGTAGTTAATAAAATACAATAAAAAACAATACTATTATAGAATTTTGTCATAGAAATATAATATTATGTCACAAAACATCATCTGGCACTTGCAGTGAGCACTTATATCAGTATATACCGGCCATCCCTTCCTGCCTTTTCCTTTCCTGAGGCTGAATGCAAACCCTCTGATCCCAAACCTGGAAGAAACCAGAATAGAGACTTTTTGTCTAGATAGATGTACAGTTATTTTCTTCTTTGTACAATTTTTTTTCTCCTCTTCTTTTGAATTGTATTTATATATTGACATGGTGCGGTGGTAGATGGTAGAGTTGCCACGTCCTTCCTGAAGGTGTCCCAGACTAGGGTCGCTTCAGCGGTGCCACTCAGACACACTGGCAGGCAAACTCCCACATCCATGCAGGTGGAGGCACAAACACACACATGCACTTTGAATAGCTCACAAGCGTAACCGGAGACGAGGGGTCGGGAGGGGTCCTTTTTATAGAGTTTCAAGAGGTTTATTTGTAATCCACAGCAGAGAGGTCCAGGGACGAAGAACCCTGAATTAGGGTGGGGATACACTTACATAGGGGAATAGAATTGGGGTGGGCAGAGCATCGACAACTAATCATGTGAGGGTACAGGGGTGGAGGGAAGGGAAAGTGATAGAACACCATCCAGTGGGAGGAGGGAACGGGTGGAGTGGAAAACCAGGGACCAATGAGGTAATGAAGAAAGGAGAACTTACTACAAGAAAACCTTCTAAGGGGTAAAAGGGGCATAAGACCAACGGGCCAACCAGACAACCCAAACCTACATAAAACCACAAGGCCTGCTGGGGAGGCTTTCTTGCTCACCCTAACTTGGGGAGTGGTTTTAAACCTCGCAGCTGTCCCACCAATGGACTTCCATTGCTCCAGAGCCTTTCAGCTCTCCGGTGTCCACTGTTGCTGGCTTAACTGCTGCAACAATGTATCTTTTTTGAAAGAGGTCTTGGAAGATAAATATTTGGAAATCATCTTAAGACAGTCTGGAACTGACAGAGACTGAAGGGAGACAGTACCAATGAAAGATACAAAATGCTGGACTTCCTTTTTTATTTGCACTACTAATTGGAACTATTTTAGGGAGTTTTCTAGAATATGTAAAGCATAGGCAGTTAGTTGGAAGGTAAGAAAAACAGAAGCAATGATTTTAATTTCTTATAATTCTTTCTCTTTTGTACTAAGAATTTCTGTGAGATAAGACAGACAACACCCACACCCCTGTGAAATGTCAGGTGCAGCATTCTTTCAGCATTCATGCTGGATAATGTGTTGATTACCTTTATGGGTTGAGATAGGTTGTATGGGGGCTCCCCTGAAGATGCATTTGTCAAACACCCATGAAGAGATGTGCCGTGTTCTCCTATGGGAACCGTGAGGAGTTCTTTTGAAAATGGATGGTCAGGAATGGAATGAAGCCAAATGAGGCAAACCTTGTATCTGGGAACTGTTTATTGGTAGCAAAAGGAGAGGGAAAAGGGGTTGCATGAGCGAAAGAGAGCTAGAAGAGACAGGAAAAAAGAAAGGAAAAGGGAAAAGGACTGGGGGACGAAAGAGAGAAGGGACAGAGACAAAAAGAGGGCATTACCACCAGTGAATCAGGGCAGTGCTGTTGGCATCCGGGTGGCAGAGGGCTGTGCATGTGCTGGCTGCCAGTCTGTGGCCTAGTTGGGTGTTAGGGAGCCTGCATCGTTCCCGGAGGGGTACAGCTCCACAGGCATGGCTCGTGCGGTGACCGCTCCAGGCATGTGGTGAGTGGGCACGGAGTGGGAGGACCAGGACCCTGGACGGGGTCACAGTGACTGACTGGATCGGGGTGACAGGGCGGGCAGTGATGGCTGGATCGGTGCGGAGGCAGAGCTGGATGCAGGCAGGAACGCGGGGCAAAGTGAGAGGAAGGCGGTCAGGAGCACAGGAGAGCAGGGCAGGTGCGAGGGCGAGCCCTCAGGCAGGCAGGCAGGCAGGCAGGCAGAAGGCAGGCAGGCTGAGGCCAGGGCCAAAGAGGGAGCGAGCAGGAACAGTGAACAGTTGCGAGCCCCGGCGAGCAGCACAAGAATCCCCCATGAGCCCTGACAGAGTTGGTTTTTATACCCCCCTGGCCCCTCCCAAAGTCTTCCTGCCAGCAAGGACCCATTGGTCCAGTCCAACCTTTCTTTGCCGTCCATTGGTGGAGACCTTCTTGCAACTGGTTGGAGAAGCCCTTCCACAGTGTCCCTTACTGCCTGCCTCGTGTGGGGTGTTGCCAGGTGAAGTCACGCAAGAGAGGAGGCTTCCCCCACATCTGGCTGTGTCCTGCAAGTGGCACATCTGCACCCCTCCTCCACATGCCTCTGACAGCCCTGACAACTAGAGTTGAGGCAAATTAAAATGGCTTCTCACAAGATGCAGTAAAAGTATGAAACTTTATTTAAAAGAACAACTTTTCCTGACTACTGTAACTCTTAAACTTACAGCCAAAACCCTTGCCACAAAAGGATTATGTTCAGAAAACAGAATAAAACCAATACAGGCTTGATTGCAGAGCCTGTGTTGATTGCCTAAAGGTTTACATTAACATAGAAGCAGTAAGAAAAAAAGGTCACATATGTCATGCTATCTTTAACTATTATATTTGTCACAAGGAAGTATAAACATTTGTTTTGCACAAAGATCGGAAGGAATAGAAAATGTCTTATTCATATGGGAAATGTTGTGTTGCTGAAAATACCCATATGGTCTCAGCTTCTTTTTGGAGTACTATTTGAAGTTTTTGGTAGATATAAACCACAGAAACTTTTCCTTTGCTAAGTACAGCTGAATCAATTTACAACGGACATGATTTCTTACCCTTCTCCTTAATTCCATAAAAGACACATTCACATGCCCTGTCCTTGTGCATATTATAAAGAACTTCATTTTTCCTATGCCTTATCTCCACTTCAGCTGTCTGTTTAATGTGTGTTTTAGACAAAGTATTTCAAGGAGACATAGATGTACAGAATGGATATGAAGTATTTGACATTAGTTCATTTTTTCTTTAGACCTAATTATTTACCTCAAAATGCTCTGTACATGTCAGTAAATTATAATAACACTCACAGTACTTTCATATGCCTCTATTTTATGCACAGTTAAGCTTATTTAGAAGAAAGGTTATGCAACTAACCTTTGTTATGAAGCAAGTCACCTGCCAAAATGGAAAGTGGAATGTAATTATTCTTCTGGCTCACAAGAAATTGCTCTTGTTCTTTCTTTCTTTATTTTTTTCCTTCTGTTAATTTCTTTATTTCAGCATGTCTTCTCCTTCTCTCTCTTCTATAAATCAAAGTAGCTCAGAGAGGTAACTAGATGAATCAGGAAAATGGCAGAAAGCAGGCACAAAAATCCAGAAGGATTTATAAGCCATAAGGATGACAGTCCTGTATGCCCAGATATAAAGGCAATATTTGTAATGCTGACAAGCAGAGTACAATAATTTTGGTATACTAAAAAAAAGAAGTGAAAGGCAAGTTTGTTGGGATTTTTTTTTTATTATTTCTCCTTTTTTTTTTTTAGGTTTCTTTAACTTATTAAAGAACTAAACTTCTGATTTCAACTTTCCCTTTTTTTTATACACACCCAATGTTTTTGGGTCTGGAGAGTAAATAAAAGGATTTTAAATTAATCTTAATTAGATAATTCTGTAGCTGTTCCGTAGATAGAAATATGTTGCTCTAGAAACAGCAGTGATAAAGGTGAAATCACATTGTAAAAGGCAGTATGTCAAATTAATATTTTTAAGAAAAAAAAAGTTTAATTTTGTTTTATAAAACATGATCTGCCTTGATAAACAATTTGTATATACTAGTACAGAAGAGTTTCTCAGGATTAAGCAAACTAGTTCAAAGTCTCCTGTCTAGAACAAAATAACTAAAGTTTAATTTTCACTCTGTTAAGACATTTTGGCTTAAGGTATAACAAATTGTATAAAGGGGAATAGACCCTTCAGCAAGCTTATAACACTGATAACACATGCTTTCCATCTGATGTTTTGCAGCTATGTTAATTGTGATAGAATCTTAAAGTTGAGGTGCTGAAATAAAGATTTGGGGGGAGTTACAGAATAGCTGTGTCTTAGAAAGAAGTGTTCTGGGAAGAATTACACATATCCTGAGTTTCATTCATGACAGATAAAAAAGCCTTCAATTTGGCAATGGGGTTGGGATTGTAAATCCTTGATAGAATCCAGTTCTCAAATGCCACTCTCCATTTTACAGATCTGCGCCTCCAGGTCCTTAGTTCTGAATAAATTAAAATGAAAATATCTACTGCTAACACGTTTGAGCTCTACCTTTAGCTCAACAGAATAAGAGGTTATGTTTAAGGTCAGAGAACAGATGAAGAACAGGCTCCTGTGTGAGACATTATTGGCATTCTCTGTTGTAATCTGGCTTTGAACATGTACATAGGCTTGGTCTGGTCTACCCAAACAGCATGATGAAAAGATAACTCCAGAATGAGTTTAGAGACCATACATATGTACTTCACTATACATGGCTTGAACTAAATTCAGTGACTGTAGGAAATCCAGCAACTGTTTTTTTCTGATGACACAACATTCAAGCACACCTGCCGAAATATGTATGTGTGTGTGTGTGTGTGTGTATGAAAGAGATAAACTAAGAGTGGACATTCTCTTTAGGATAGCAAGGGCCGTTGCATGACGTATGTCTTTTCAGTTTTCCCATAATTGCAGACTGCCTGTAGTTAACTCCCAGACCTACATTTGCTCTGTCAGCTTCTCTTCAGAAATGTGAGTCTGAAATACCAGATGTATTTCTAGAAGGTGTGAAGAGTTCCTCTTGGCCAGAGTAGCCAGTGGATGCCAGAATTGGAGATTTGCCCTTCATTCAGAAGTGACCATGATAAAGAACACTTACAGGATCATCCAGGAAAATAAATTTTGTTCCTAGGGGGAGAACATGTGCTCCAGTGGAGTCCTTACTACAAGAAGATAACGTCATAGTTCTCATGCAGAAAAAAGATACTTCAGAAGCCTTCAACCTGGTAATTTTGTTCATCTCAGTTTGGGGAAAATCTCAATCAAAAGACAAAGGAGAAAGACAGGAGTCATTTGTTAGCCTCTGTTGTTTTCTCAAAGGTAGTATTACATGCTGGGGAATTATATAGCCAGGAGAAGCAAAGGTTGTTACCGCTTTAATACATATCAGAAACAGGCACTGAATCACTAATGGGAATACTTTATAGCACCTAATAGTAGGTATTTATGGCTCCTCATAGTTTCTTTTATGTGAAAAGGTCTAAGGGAGGTGAATTCCAGCTCTATCTTCTGATAACTGATGAAACATAGGTTTAAAATATTTTATTTTCTATCAGGCCAAGCAGTCACCTGACTAAGTATCCAGTGCAAAAGGTCTTTGCAAATAGCAAAGAACATCACTTACCAGTAATTTGTTATTCCCATCTGTTTAGACATATACATAAAAGAGTAGAACCTTCTCAAAGTGGGCTTACCTCCTCTTTGCAGAAGCATTCAGCCAGAACAGCCTACAAACCTTGTCTAGGTATGGCTTCCAAAAACTTTCAGCTGTTGCAGTGGGGTTCCTGCAACCTTCTCTGGCAGACAGCTTTGGCCCGTAGAAAGAATCAGGAACAATAATCTTGATAGATGTTCATAAATGCTCTTTATTTTCTCACAGCCTCATGGCTGGACCTGGCACCGACTGACTACAACTCCCCAAAATCATGTGAACACCCCCTTAAGTACAGGATTCACTGGGCAGAGTTATATTTGAAAAGGCCAGTGAGGAACAGGATTTAGACACAATAGCATCAGGGAGCTTGGAAACCACGTGTAACCCGACCCTGCTTCCACTCCCAAGGCCCATTCCCTCCAGGGGCACCTTCACATTCAGCTGCAGAGGAATTCTTATTGCCACTTTCTGCACAGTCTTGACATGATTTTCAGTGTAATTTTAGACTAACAGTTTTGCGGAGACATCAGAAGCTGGAACAATCTCCTCAAGCTGTTTTAGACCACTGCCAATTTTTCTGCATCTGTGACAATTCACTCCATGTTGACTCAGATGCTTTGTCCCCTATCCTGCTGATCCCTTAAGAACCTATAAATGAAACAATACACACTTTCAAGATAATGTTAATATAGAAGGTAATATAAAGGTGAATCTTTATTGGAGGCCTCCAGGGGCAGTTATGGAAAAATGTCCACAAAAGTCCAAACCACACAGAGTGAATAGTTTTTATAAGTTTAGCAAATTAGCATAATGGACAAAAATCACCAGTTAGGAGCACAGGTGATGAGGTAATTCCCCCTTCTGGTTCAGCACTTTTTCTGGAGTGTCCCCCTTGGTACCAGCTGTACTTTGTTTATGAAAATATGTCTCAAAGAGCTGTTTTCTGGCCTTGGTTACCAGGGAAAACCAAGATAGGATAGGGGCTTTGGAATATGTTCTGTCTTTCTGCCTATCAGGGCAGGGAAAAGTACTGGAAAAACTAGCTACAAATGCATTAATAGGCTACAGAGCTCCAAATATATGTGTAAAGAATACTGAGAATATACAAAAGAAAAAAGGCAAAAAAACATCCAGCATCACTGGGATGAATCAGCCTCTAGGCTATGACATAAGAAGGAATCCTTGGAAAGCAGACTATCTTCCCGAACAGACTGAAGATATTTTCAGCTACATTAATGTTCAATTTAACACAGCCACTCCCACAGTGTCCCCTTCAGCTTCCCTCTTGTTTTCAAATATTTGAGTTCAGTTCTCATTTGTTTTGTTTTGAAGCAAACATTATATCTGCAGGGATAGCTGTTTCTCTGTGCTGTCAGCTGGTGGTCAGACACATTCTTTCTAAAACTCTAAATGTGCCTTTCCTGCCTGCGAAGTAAAGCCAGAAACATCACTGACACAAGCAGCAGGGAGGTGTGCCAATACATCATAAATAAATACTGTGCAAGCTCTGCTGCTGTCAGAGTGGGTATCGTGCATACCTTCAACAATCTGATATGCTTAGACTGAAAAAAATCCATCTTCTCAGGCAAGCTATAAGGTTTTTAAAAAGACAGTAAAAGTGTCTGAAAATTTTGATAGGAATTCCTTCTGGATGAGTCTTTTAAGCAGAGACACATTGTCTTTCATGCAGTTCTCAGTCAGGAACTTCATTACTTTCACCAGTCTGTTAAATGCTATATTAACATTTTCCCATATGCTGAAGCCCTGTGCTTTGGGTTTGTGTTTCACACAGGGCTGATAATACAGAGATGTTTTAGTTATTGCTGAGCAAGGCTTACACAGAGCCAAGGCATTTTCTGCTTTTTGTACTGCCAAGCTGGTGAGGAAGCTGGGGTGCATGGGAAGCTGGGAGCAGACACAGCTAGGACAGTGACCTAAACTGACCAAAGGGATATTCCAGAGTGCGTGACATCTACTGGGGGGAAGAAAGAAGAACTGGAGATTGTTTGGAGTTACAGAGTTTGTTGTCAAAAGTAACTGTTAGGCATGATGGAACACAGTTTTCCTGGAGATGGCTGAACACTTGCCAGTCTGTGGGAAGTGGTGAATGAATTTATTACTTTACTCTGCTTGTATGTGCAGCTTTTGGTGTCCTATTAAACTTTTGGTGTCCAGCTATTAAACTGTCTTTGGCTCAAATTACAATTTTTCTCACTTTTACTCTTCTGATTCTCTCCCTGATCCTGCTGGCGGGTGAGTGAGCGAGCGGGTGTATGGGGTTTGGCTGCTGCATGAGGTGAAACCACAGCACCTTCCCTTTTCCATGCCAGCCCCACAGACATTCCTGACTACCTAACAAGTGGAAGGATGCACCTGCCTTGCAGAGAAGGCTTTGGCATTCACGATTGGTCCAGTGAATACCAGAGGCTGTACTGTCACACGGAAGACTCCAGTGCTGGGATCATAGGTCCTGCAGCTCCATCCCTCACTCCTGGCTTGTTTCACATTCATCACAACTATGGTGATGTGACACAAACAGAATTTTATCCAGGAAACAACAGACTTTGCAAGAAAGAGGAAACCTGGGGGTGTCCTGAGCTTGTTGTTAGAACAAAGAATTTGAAGTACAAGTGGAAATTCATTTGCAGAAAGGCAATATTCCTGGTTTTGCTGTACATCCTATCTCTATCTCTTTGTCTGTGAAAATCCCAAAGGTGTAATCTGTGCAGAACAGTAAGGAATTTTTCAGAGAGGGAAGGTGAAAATCCTGCATGTATCTGCTGAGGACGAGTCCAATTGTTTTAAATAAAACATTGCTTGGGAATGAGGTAGATTATCTCCAATGCCTGATCATAAGGTATAGTTAAAAATTAATAATTTTAGGGGACATTCATTCCTTGGTTAAAGTATTTGTGGTGTCTCAAATTTACTGAGAGTCTATTTGGTAGAAATTGTATAGGCAACTGCTATGTAAGTCAGTGTAAGAAAAACTGGGTATCCTCATTTTATCTCCTAACTTCACTGATTTATTAATAATTAATAACCTTCAGCATTTTTATCACAGTTTTCAATTATGGAATTTAAAATTGAGCTGCAAGCACTAATTGGGTTTCAGGGTATCCATAAAAAAGAACCCAGAGTGATCAAACTTTAAATTCTGTACTTGTATAAACAGTGTATGTGAATTGAATGAACAAGGAAAAAGCTTGTGGCACTTCCCTGTTTCTTCTTTTGTGATAAAAAGATGAAATTTAGCCATGACGAGGTATTCTGTGTTGTCTTATTAGAAAAACCAGTATGACACACTTGAATAGTAGTTGTAGTAATATTGTGTCTAATTGTTGTGTTACTATGATAGTTTAGCTCCCAAGACTACAGCCCTTTGGCTGTTATTCATGAACTGAAAGCCAGAGTCCTTTTTAAATAATCTTGTGATAATCTGTCAAACAGCTGCCTTCGCTGTATGTAGATACCTTATATTATCTCTGCAAGTGCAACTTCTAACTCAAAAGAGAGCAGCTGTCAATAAGAAACTTAAGAGCATGAAACATGGAGGACATGAAAAAGCAATCCTTAGAATGAAAGAGCTGCAAAAAGCCCAGGAGAGAGCCCTTCAGGAAAAGAGTAATTTATTGACATAATAGCAAAGTTACTGAGGGGGAAGTTTTGAGAGCAAAAGGTAATGACAGAGGTGGCTGGGAGAAGAAGAGAGGTTATAAAATGAATGTCTGAGGTTTTATCTCTAAGTATTCAGGAAAATGCTTTCTGCTTAAAAGTTTAAATTGTACTGTGAAACAGTTTGAGGAAAAAAAAATATCGAGTTTTGTCTTCTCTCCATTGCTAGAATATGAACTTCTTTATATGTGATAGATACATCTTATTTCCTTCAATTTTATTAGACACCACTATCTGCAATAAACGTTTTCTAGGTGCCAGTGTCTCATCTGTTTGTAGTAACAATGCTATTTATTATTTACTGATGTGTCAAGCACATTTAGATCTACTTATGTTTAAAATTTTCAGTGTTTTTTTCTTTTCTTTCCTTGTTTTGATTTCTTCAGGAAACATTTCTAAGAAGAATTTCATGTAAACTTTTGGCCAGCAACTGACTTTCTTTCTCAAGATCTAATCTCAAGGTACCAAGAAAACAAGTTACAGTGACATGAGATGCTCTCATAGATATGGATAGGGTTCACCCATCACTTCAAGTATTTGAAATGCATTCACTCTTTTAAATTTTCTTTCTTTTTCAACTAATGCCTTGTCAAAATGACGTCTCAAATTAAACTCTTTTTGACTAATATAGGTGAAATAAGTGCCTCTTCCGTGACTACTTTTCAAATATTTTGGCAGTAATAAAATTTGATAGTATTGTTTTTATTTCCCTTAAAAACATGAATGGCAAATGTTTTCTTTCCAAGAGGTGTTAAAACAGACATGCTTTGATGAAACAAACTTTACTGAAGCAGCCCTTTGAGAGGCAAAAAGCACAAGATAATGCTCTGAGCATGAACCCTGGAGCAATTAAGTATGTAAACCAAGGAAGATTGTGTTAACTGTAGTTAAGATTAATTTTATAAAGTACAAATAGGAACATGTTGTTCTAATAATTTGTAAAAGTCGTAAAGCTAAGGTTTTAGGAGTATGCTTTCTGTGTGTTGTTGATAGATTTTAGCACCACTTTTAAAGAAACATAACTAATTGTTCAGGCATCTGTTTGAAATATAGTCCTCTTTATGGAGTATCATGTAGCCACAGATGAGGCTGTAGCTGAGAAGCAGATTGCTTTGTGCTACCTCTTTAGAATGACCCCTGTAGGAAAATCAACCTTGAATCAAGTACTCTAAATGTTTTACTTATCTCATTTGCTGAGAGGTCTAAATGCCATTGTTGAAAACAAGAAGGAGAGAGGATAAAAGCCAGATGAATGTCTTTGTACTACATCTTTAAGTAATACTTACTCACATTGTATATACTGCATTACATAATATGCAAGTCCACAGTGATACATGGTAGAAGTGGGAACAAAATCAGTATGAATGTTTCCTAAGAAGAAGCTCAGATCATCAGGACATTTTGACTCCTTCAATGAAAAAGCTGACCAAATCGGTCTTGATTTGCAAAAGAAGTATTCTACCAGTCCATGTGTTTGAATGTGAAGGTTTTGAAATAACACACATATTACATTAAATATGCAGACAACTAACACAATTTTTTTGGTTCTCATAAATATCCCTGGCATGCAAGGAGGTAGTCTTGCGGTCTGTAGTTTCTGCGTTGGCATGACAAGCCGCAAACCTTCCTGAAGAGTGCTGCGGGGCTGCATCGTGGAATAGCGGCTGTTCTGCTTTCCATGGCCCTTCCAGGTGGCCCCACGTTCATGCTCCGGCTGTCGGCTCCACAACACCGTGGTGATAAAGGAGGCAAGAAGGGTCTCCTCATGGGAACCACAGAAGGAGTTTATTCATATGGTGACATGCAGGTGCCCAGAAGCAGAGAGCCCCAATGACCCGGAGTCTGGAGTTTTATATGGGGACAAGGGGGGTGGAAAGAGCACATGGCCTAATGGTCTGAGGGTGCAGGGCGGTGCATGGGCGGAGTTGTCATACCGGAACCAATAGGGAAAACCCGAGGGAGTGTCCAGGACTAAGGGCAGGGAAGGGAGAACAATGTGGGAAGGGCAGACATTTAGTAAGAAAAGGCGTTTGGAAATACAGCACTACAAGCCAGTACTAGTAAATCTTTTCTATATAGATACAAGGAAATGTGAATAGGAGAGGGAATATATAAGAGAACAAGCTGTTCTGAATGTTGGCATGCTCTTGATTTTTATAGCCACATGAAAATGAATCTGGCATGGTTTATTACAAAACAGTTATGGAACTACATTTAAGTGAGCAGGAAAATCTTTCACTTGCTGTTATGCTGTTACAGCTGAGCAGCATTAGAAAAATGAGTGTAAAAGGGAAGTTAAAGTCACCTTTCCCAAAACTCATAGTATAAAGAAGAGCAAATTATGTATTCTGCAATTATGAAGAAGATTCATTAATGACTTATTTTCTTGCATCTACCTCTTCAAGTAAATGACATTTTAATGGCAATAGTATATTTCCAAGGTATTTTTACCAACACGGAACTGAAAACTCAGAAAAATTTGCACCTAGCTTGATTTAAATTTGTAAATTTTCCAGGTCTTATATCCATTAAAAATATCTTGTATGTGCAAGCGCTTTTAAATGTTCTTTTAGACTTTACGTTTTTATAAATTTAAACAATGGGAATTCTGGTTCTCTGGTAACACTGGAATTAAATAGATCTTTTGCCTCATGGCTAGTCCATTATGACTTTGTTTAAGGAATATTTTAAGATATGCAAACTGTAGCACTTGCTCTCTGCAACCCCCAGTTCAGTGCCAGTGTTGATTTGGGTGTTTGTGTACTTAGGACTAAAGGTTCACTACAGTGCAAAGAGTGGATGGAACAGATGCAGGAAAAGTATTACAACATACAGTCAAAAGACACACTGTACAAGAAACAACAGATGTGGTCAGAAGGTAGAGACTTATATGTGGGCTCTGATTGTGTTATGTCACATAATATTGGCTTTGCAGACAAGAGGTCTTGGTTACTTCTGATTTAGATTTTGTATAAAAATAATAAGATGCAAAAAAAACCTCTCTAAATGCAATAGTGATTTTCTGTATGCAACCAAATAAGCAACAACAACAACAAGACAAAATAGGAAATAGTTTTTCTATGTGACAGCCCTGAAACTGTAGAGAAAATTAAAACAATAAATTAAAGTCTTAATAAGAATTTCACACTTTAATAATTTTTCAAGTGTTATCTGGATCCTTAAGGATAGCAGCAATAAAAATAAGTCTAGCTCTGGATAAAGTGATGGATTTTATATACAGACTTTATATATATGAGTTAACCCTGAATTGCCTCAAGTACTGTGGTTGGGACTCTTCAGTTTCTCAACTGGTAAGGACGAAATGTCCAAGAAAATAAGTTTCTCTCAAAATCTCTGTTGTCTAGTGGTTTTGGTTTACCTGTTTCATTACAAACTCTAATTTGTATAAATTCAAATAGATTTTTGCAATTGCAACTCATGAATGTTTCCCACAGTATGGAAACCTTACAGAGATGAGTTCACTCTTGGCTGCTTTCCTGCTTCTTTGTCAGTATTCACCTCAGTGTTCTGATACATCTGTTTGAGGTACCAAGCTGTGCTCTTTAGGTACACGGAATTGTCAACTTCAAGTGTAGATCTTCCTGGCAATAGTACCGTGGAGTCTGTGGGCTGAAGTACCTTATAGTTTTCAAAGTAAGGCATTAAAAGGAAGACTTCAGGTTAGTTTTTTCCCCCATGACAAATCGCAAGAAAATAGCAGAGAAGGAAGAACTGGAGCATGAAAGAGTCATATAAATTTAATTGACTGTATTGGTCTGCAGGTCAGTTTTGATTAATAGGCTCCTCCATACTGAAATGCATGAATCTGTTTACTCTGTGTTAAAGAATGAAATCTTTCACCAGAAAACTAGCCAGTTGTATTCTATCTCTTTGTTGAAGAATATTAAACTCTTTAGTCTTCTAGACTATTGACTTCCTTGTGCTCTGTACTGGGCTCTTCCACATGGATATAATTGTGGAGAAAGACTGATTGTAAGAAGTGTAAAAATTGGCATTCAAGGGTAAATTTCAGCTGGTTCTGGCTGTAGTTAACACTCATACAGCCATAAGTGCCCAGAGCTATTGAGAGTTTAGCTTTCTACTGAAAAGGGGGAAGACAGTGCAAAATATATTTCTAGGTATCTGTCAATACAGAAAACTTTGTACCCCATTACATTTAATTTTATCTAACATTTTAAGAATGGTGGATTCATTAAAATGTATTCAGAAGAAGACACTCTTTTTTTAAAAGACACGTTCTCATAAAAGTTTAGTCAAATGCATTTTTTAGTTAGCTATTGTATTTCTGTGCTTCCTGATGTATTTTACAATATAAAGACAAGAATTTTCTTCTGAAAAGTGCTAGTCCTGGAATTAAATATGTTAACACATAGCTTTATGCTGTGTTCAGACCCTAAATCATAAAACACAGAGAATAGAAGTCTTTACTATATAGCACAAAATGAAAGACATTAAACAAGTCTTTTTCTCTAGTAGTCTTGGAAATTCTTTCACTGCATCTGAGTCTGCACTGTATAACTATTTATATGGTTACTTTATAAGTGGTTAATTTCTAAAACATAGCTGTGAAACTATCATGGAAAGAGACTTTGATTTACACTGGGGAAAATATTTTTTAACCTCTTTTTATTTCTTTCTTTAGCTGTTACAGTAGACATATGTCTTTGTGTGAACATTCATGGCTAGGTCCAGTTTGCCTACCTCTAAGCAGCCTACAAAAGGAGTACAATGGATGTAAAGATTCTACACAGTGGTAAGAGTTAACAACTATAAAGGACATTTTCACACATATTCAACTGTGATCTGTTGCTCAATAAACATGAGGAAATGCAAGAATTATTATAGCAGACCTTTTAATTTGTATGTCCTTTTTTCAATATTAGTAAATAGCAGATCCTTCAGAAAAAAGTGCAGCATCTCCATGATGAATATTTAGAAATTCATTTGCTCACTAGGAAAGATAATACTACTTCCCTTTTATGAATTAGAAGTTATGTTTGGAAAAAAATTTAAAATTTCACTCTTTTTTTGTTTGTTTGTTGTAAGTTTGAAAAGTCAGATGAAATTGCAGACTTCACATTTTTTGAGATCTTAGCACTTTTTTATTGTTTTCAATATAAACACTTCCATATCTTAGACTGACAATCTCGTCTTGCTAGCAAAATCTCAAATTAGCTTCAAGGGTCTACAGGTACCTTGGATGTGGGTGCAAAGTGTCTCCAGTACTTATCTGTGGAAAAAGTTGCTGTAAGATTTCTCACATCTTTCTAATCAACAAGAAAAGTCTTGGATTAGAATACTGTGAAGCAGCTTCAGGTCTGCTGTACATTTGAAACCTGTCAAAATCTCTTGTCTAGCTTAATAAAAACTAATTATGCTCTAATACCACTAGCAGCAGGGATGTTTTCTTCTATAAATATAAATAATTATTATTGGTCATCTCACCAGGACTGAGGTTTTGGCAGAAAATACAATCAGCTCTGTATGAGTAGATTCATAAAAGACTGCCATAGCATCATGCACATGAAAAGAAATTTGCCATCAGAAAGTTGTAGATCTAGTTTCAAAACTGACAGCTTGTGTTTAACAGATTTGTTCCCATTAAATGTCAGACAAACACTGTGAAAAAGACCCATACTAGAACTGTTAATTTTTCTTCAAACTTTTGTAAACTTCTATCCAGCAATCTTCATAGAGCTAGGTGTTTTACAAACACTTCCATGTGAGCTTTCCTCTTTAATATATTCATAGACTTTTCACCATGACTGAATGTTAGTTCTTCTGTATAATTTTGGCATTGCACTTCACCTGACTTGCCACACTCTATATGCACTTGTGAGGGTGAGGAAAGACAGTTGGGTCTTTGTGTTTGTGCCTGGTCCCACCCCCCACTCCTGCAGCCTCTGATGGGCAGCGTGGCTTGTGCTAGGAGAGGAACACTAGGAGGAACTGTCCAGATGCTTACACAATTACTGCATTCCACAGATGGAGAAGCTGAGGAATTTTTGATTGACTTGGGTGCACATAAGCCTGCAAAAGGGTATAAAGTGCTGATGGAGACTGAGTCAACTGGGAAAACCCATCTCAGAGGATGCAGATAGTTTCTGAATGAATCTGCACCCTGACGGGGACACCCATGGTACACATCCAGTCCAAATAAAGAACTTTGGTCACTTTTGGACAGGTGAATAAGAAGTGCTAAGATCCAGTCAAATATGGAGATAAAATGCTAAAGTAGCTCCATGGGTGGTTTTTTTTTTTTTTTGTCCTTTGTGATGATGAAGTATGCAGGGCCAAAGAATGTAAACATGTATGCTTCCAGATGAACCTGCTTATATTAAAATCCTTTAAACACAGACTGTTGATGAAATCTAAGACTAAGTGAACCCAGGAACATCTAGGCTTCTCAGAAATTTAGAGAACAAGGGGATCTCACTGAAGTTCGTGACTCAACAGGAGAGACCATAACTGGATTGTACTGTAACACATTGTAATGATAGACTTAATAGTTGAATACTGAATTGACAATATTTAGATACTGTATTAGCAATAAATCTAATCATAATCATCCACATAGTCACTGTGTCCTACTTTCTGCACCTGAGAACCTTACCTACAGGTAAGGATCAGCACAACAGCACTGTATGCTTCACCATTTGGTGAAGCTATCAAATACATAAAGAACTAGAGAACTATAAAAACTTCTCTGCAAACTATTCAAAAGCTTTCTAAAGTAGTTAGGCAAGGAAGAGTGGAATGATAGAATAATTTCCACAAACAAAAAGAATATGAGCCAAGACATGTTATTTTGTCTTGGCTAACAAAGTAATATTTTTGCTTTGTGGCTCCTTTCATTTCCAGATTAAACAACTGCATAAAACAAACCAACACTGGAAGCTTCGTTCTTGTCATTTAGCAGGAAAAAAATCAGCAAGTTTTCAAGGTTTTGCAAATGAGTTTAGGCATGTTATTCATGGGTGTCTTAATTTCTTTCCAACTCAATTCAGTAATTATCTCTGTTTCCAGAATTCTCTCATATGATGAGTGAAAAATCATAATCCTATACTAGCCCAAATGAAGTGGAATAATATAGATTATTAGAGAAAGGTTATTTGTTAGAAAAAACCTTGTAAGGAGTGAATATGTGGGCAGTATGGCCAGTCATGAGCCTCAGGTAAGTTCACATGCAGATTTATATTAGTACTAGAGGATGTCTACCAATAGGCTTCACTCTTTATAAATAGGCAGATGAATACTTCAGGATCAAGTTCTCTAGTTTTTCATCTTTCACATTCAAAAATTAGTTTTACTATTCATGTCCTCCAAATTAAAGACAGAATTTACAATCTAAGAGAAAGACAAGAGATAAGAGAAAAAAATGTGAAATAATAGATGCTATTAGTCTAAATAAACTCATAAACTTTTAGGTATAAAGGTAAGGATAGTTAGCTCAATAGTTAACGTGTCTTTGTATCATACAGCTGACACTACACTTAATAATCTCAGCTGAAGATCCTCTCCATAAATTATGTTCAGAACACTAAATTACACTCTTCTGACTATTAAGAGAAGGAGGTTTTACCTATTTATTCAGTAAACATTTTTAAAGATATATTTGGTACAGGCTACACATGCAAGCATAGATATTTTATTAGGTCACATCAAAAGCAAAATAAATTAGGAATCACTGAGTATCAAACAACATTTATCTCTGCACATACCTTTGCAGAAGAGAACACATCTGTGGTGGATTGACCTTGGCTGGACGCGAGATGCCCACCAAAGCCACTCTGTCACTTTGCTCCTGTAAGGGCCCAAACAACTCACTCATCCCAACTGGGGCTTACGGCTGTTCGTGTAAACTCTGAGTTAGATGCACGGGAGAAATACCAACAAGATATTCTAAAGAGGTCAAAACAATGGAAAGAACTTTGCTGGCAACTTTAGAAGAAAACTTTGGCGAAAGTTTAGTGCAACATTCAATCAACATAAGACACTTGTCAAAGCGTGAACTTGGCTTATTTAACTTAGCAAACTATAAATCCATTCAATTTTAAGTTACTCAAAAGTTCAAAGAAGGAATTAGAAGAAGAAGAAAGAGAAAGAAAGAAAGACAGAAAAGATAGAGTAAAGCAGCTCTACAGCTACCAACTCCTGGATTCCAGCAGTGTTCAGATAGAAATTCCAAGAGGAGATGGGTTGAAAACATCTAATTGCCTTGTGCTCAGCCTTAAATACCCCTCGGCCTTCCTGAGGCCTTCCCCCAGGTGGGACTTCTGGTCATTTGGCCACTCCGGATCTGGATTGGGGTTCCAGAGGTGGGGTGTGGAGAATTGCCTCTGGTGTGCCAGAGGTTGGCAGCTGCTGTGGGGCTGGAATACTGGCTCTAGTGATGGGGGATGCAGCAGACCACGGCCTGACCTGCCCCTTTTCCCACACACATGCATCCCAAAATGTCTCAAGACATCTCTGCAGTCTCTTACAGCTCCTCAGCTGGACAGAGGAGAGAAAAATTGACGAAAGATTCATGGATTCAGATAAGAACAGGGAAAGATCACTCACCAATTACTGCCATGGGCAAAACAGACTTGACTCAGGAGAAATTACTTTTGTTTTTCATCAATCAAATCAGAACAGGATAAAGAGAAATAAACCCGAATCCTGAAACCCCCTTCTCCCTGCACCTCCATTCTTCCCAGACTCAACAATTTTCTTTTCCTCCTTCCCTGCAGTAAGTTCCTCCTTCCCTTCTCCTACAGGGAGATGGGAAATGGGGGATGCATCAGTTCATCACACATTGTCTCTACCACTCCTTCTGCCACCAGGCAAGGATTCCTCACACACTTCCCTTCCAGCATGGGGTCCTTCCCACAGGACGCAGATCTTCATGAACTTCTCCACCATGGGTTCCCTATGGGCTCACAAGGCCTTCCAGCAAACCTGCTCCAGCAAAAACTCCTCTTTCCACAGGACCACAGATCCGCTCAGGAACCTCCTCCAGCACGTGGTTCCCACACAGTCACAGTCTCCTGTCAGTGCATCCACCTGCTGCAGCATGGGNTCTTTGTGTCTGCAGGACTGCTGCTCTTACATGTTCTCACTCCTCTTTTTCCTGGTTAAAATAGACATTTGACAGTAATTTTTCCCCTTAAACATAGTAACCCAGAGGTGCTACCACCCCTTCTGAGGGGCTCAGCCTTGGCCAGAGGCAACCTTGGCTTGGAGCCATATGGTGTTGAATCTGTTGGACATGGAGGAAGCTCCTAGCAGCTTCTCACAGAAACCACCCCTGTAGCCTCCCCATTGCCTAAACCTTGCAATGACAGTTCAATATACTACAATCTCTCCCCCAGTGAAGTATTCAGATTCCAGCTACAAAAATAAAAGCTTTCTTTTGTCTGAAAACTGCTTTTCCCTTCACATTTTCCCAAAGTGGTCTCTAGTTCTCTGACTGAGGCTTTTGCATGATTAGTGGAAAAAGCTGATGCAGCTGATTTAAAGTGGGCCTTTAAGGCAAAAGAGAAAATTAATAGAGATCAAACTAAACTACAGACTTGTGACAGCTAGATATCTGCTTATTGACACACCTATAACTTCTTAAGCAGAGCAGGTCGACCCTCCGTTATTGTATTACATGACTGAAAATAAGCTGAATATTGAGCTAAATAATCTAACCCTCCTCCAGCAGTACTTCATGTTACCTCATGAGACACATTCTCCATGTAATGAGTGTGCAGCAGTGAAGAAGAAATTAAGTTAACAAATGCAGTTAGTATCTCTTCTTGCTCAGAAAATGCCTCTAAGGCAAAATGCTGGTCCTTTTATACTTGACGGGGATTTTGCTATTGACTTCAATGAGTCCCATGTTTACATGTAATTTAGCCAGCTTTATTACATATATTCCCCTGAAGGCACCATTGACATTTTTGAAACTTCTGTGCATTAATTTAATTTATATACCTGTAGCAATTGTTCACAGAAAAAAAAAAAATAAACTGAAAACAAGCCCACAAACCTAGTCTACTTTGTCTTTCTAAATGCGGTCTTCTGCTACACTAAAATTTCAGTTAGATTACTAGTACAGTTTATTGCACTTGACATTTTTGGGACTTTTCATGCTCTCAAAACAGTGACTGTTTCAGCATTGAATTTCTATACTTAGAAGGAAACTTGGTGGGTAGGTGTCAATTTGCTTCCCATAAAATTACTTAAGTGATGTAAACAGCTGCAAACTGCTGATGAGATATTTGGTGCTGACATTCTTGTGCTTCCCTAGATTTTCAAAATTTCCAGTTTTTTTTGACTGACACCTCCCTCACTACAACCTCCTTTCAGGAAGTTGTAGAGACAAGAGGTCTTCCCTGAGACTCCTTTTACTCCAGGCTAAACAACTCCAGTTCCCTCAGCTACTCCTCATAGCTCTTAGTCTCCAGACACTTCACCTGCCTTGTTGCCCTTCTCTGGACATTCTCTGGCAGCTCAACATCTTCCTTCCAGTAAGTGGCCCAAAACTCAACACTGCACTCAAGGTTCTGCCTCACCAGTGCTGAGTACAGAGGGACAATCACTGCCCTGGTCCTGGTGGCTACACTATTGCTGATCCCGGCCAGGGTGCCCTGGGTCTTCTTGGCCACCTGGGCATCTGTAAAGTGATCCCCTTGTCCAGCTCATTCATAAAGACATTGAACAGGACTGGGGAACATTACTTGTGACCAGCCACCAGTGGGGTCTGGCCATCCAGCCAGTTTTCCACCCGGTGAAGACAACACCCATCCAAGCTGTGAGAAACCAGTTTCTCCAGCAGAATGCTGTGGGAAATGGTATTAAAGACTTTATTAAAGGCTACATGCACAGCCTTTCCCATATCCATTAAGTGGGTCACCTTATCATAAAAAGAGATCAGGTTAGTCAAGCAGGACCTGTCTTTCCTAAACTCATTTTAGCTGGGCCTGATCCTCTGATTGTCCAGCATGTGCTGTGTGATAGCACTTAAGAAGATCATTTCCATAACTTCTACCAGCACTGAGGTCAGTCTGACAGGCCTGTAGTTCCTTGGATACTCCTTCCAACCCTTTTTGTGGACAGGCATCACACCGGCCAACGTACAGTTATCTGGACCCTCCCCAACTATCCTGGATGGCTGATAAATGCTGCAAAGTGGCCCGATGAGGTCTTCTGACAGGTCCCTCAGTACTCTTGGGTGAATCCCATTCAGGCCTGTAGACCTGGGCCTAAGTGGTGTGGCAGGTTGTTAAACAGTCTGTTTGTGTTTTTGACAGCAGGGCATAAGCTTAGCCTCAGCAACACCTCCAGGCTAGATGAACCATCATCCTCGTTATTTTCCAGCTGCGGATACAGATCCTCATATCGATTATGCAAGGGCCCCTAGGAAGGTGGAATAGTCACAGAGGAGATGCACCTGCTCCAACAGGTGGGAACCTCCAACAGGTTCTTGCCATTTCCTCCTATCCCTTAGGTTAGACATGGGGAAGGGTCATCCCCATGGACACCCGTGTCCCAGAGAAGGAAGAGTGCAATTCCAGTAGTCTAACTCGCTACTGAACTCCCATCATCTGCATGTTGATGTTGATTTCATAATCATACAACATCCTTATGGATGCTGGAAGGTACTCATGAAGATCATTGAATTGAATCCCTTACTCCACACTGGGCAGTCTTAAAGTTAAATCCTATATCTAAGAGCATTGCTTATTTACATCTTGAATACCAACAGATTGGGGTGATAATAATTTCTTTGGAGGAGCTGTTCCACTGCTAGATCAGCCTCTTAGGGAAGAACTTAGTAATTGCTTTAAGCCATTTTTTCATGTCCTATCACTAACCCCAGAGATAAATGATCAGCACATCCCTATCAAATTGTGAATCATTAACAGTAAAGTTAGTTTATATTTTGCATTAAATTTTTGAAAATGCACAATAGAAAGTTCCTTAGTTATCCATGAAGTGATTTTATATTCAGGAAAAAAAATGGTAAACAAACAAGGAGATATGTTTCTGAAAATTTACACAACTGTAATTAAATGTAGAAGGAGTAGAAACAGGGATTTAAAACTGAAGGGAAGAAGATGTATCTTCCTCTGTCTCAGGAAGAGATGAATCAGCAATAACCTTCTGCCTTTGGAGACCTGGTTTGAAAATGTATAATAAGTAAATAATTGTGTTCTCTGGCTTCCCCATTTAACTACTGTTTGCACCACTAAATGCAAAAAAAAAAANAAAAAAAAAAAAAAAGAAAGAAATGACAACAATAAAAGATATCATTATGGAGCATGACTGACAGGAAGCAGAGACTTGTCAATAGCAGAACAGGAGGAATATGGCAGGGCAAAACTGAAATATATTGGCACCTATCTGCGGCGAGTTGTGCTCTAATTAGTGCTATTAGTTCCTCATTTTCAGGAGTCAAACATCCAGTACACAATTGTGTACTACAAAACCTGCAAAGCTGTTGCATGGGAATGGGAGAGGGCCTGTGCTGGCTCCTGCTGAGAGTGGCCTGTGGCCAGCAGGGGCAATGGGCAGAGATCTGGCTGCTTGCCTATGGAACAACAGCTGCTGTGTTGGGTTACTGCAGCTGTTCACCATAGGTCAGATTGCCGTGGCACCACCCTGAAGTTAGAAAGACAGGGAACTTCTGATGATTGTTCCTGGGTGGCTTTTCCTGACTCCTACAACCTTAGCCAGTGGTTGACAGTACCAATTTTCACTGCTATGCAAAGAGAACAGGTTAAAATTCTTTTGCATTGGATTCTTCAGACCACAAATTATAGTAAAAAAAATTACAACTATTTTTAAAGATACTATAGCAATCTGCCTCATCATAAAATTTCACTACAGAAACTCCATACTGGACAGCATTTTGGTTTTTACATTCTAGCAGTAGAGATGACTATTTCACTGAAAGTGAAGGAAATATTTTGTTATATTTTCACCATATGAGAGACTAGTCACTTGGTCCATAGAGGAATTAGCATCTGCTTAAATTTTCTTGCCTTCAAGCAGAAGGTTGGGGTGTGAATGTATCAATTGCTATGGCAAACTGCGGGTCAGGGAAAAGTACTTGAGATGTAATTAACATTGGAGAGTTGAGAAGGAATTGCTTAGCACCTCTTTGTTAGAAGACAGTATCTATAATGATTCAGGGTCTGAGGGGTCAGCTGATAAAGAGCAGATTTTGGTGCACCATAATTACAGAAATACATTTACAGAATGAAATATAATTTTTTTTGTAAAAAAACAGAAGTGTGCATAATCACAAAAAAAAGTTTCTAACCACATATAACATAAAGATCAAGCCAAGAAACAAGATGTGTATTATAATCTGAAAACTGGTATAGTGGGGCATCTCCAAAGTGACATCTTGCGAACTTCTCTGGCCTGAAACTTTATAGCACTAACTGGTTCAACAAAGTACTCATTCTGCAGAGAAGCTAGAAATTATAACTGGAATAAGATGAATTGTTTCGGATGAATGCACTGCAGGTAAAGAGTAAGTAGGCAAACTCAGATGACCTGAAGACTAAAAACAATTCAGTTGCCCTATAGCTGTCCAGTATTTCACATAACCAGCGGGTGGTGGGTTTTTTGTTTGTTTATTGGTGGGGTTGGTTGTTTTTTTGGGGGGGGGTTGTTTTTTTATTGTTTTAACCTTCTTTTTATGCACAGACGGGATCATACTGGGAAGTGAAGGTTTCAATAACCAGATTATCCTTTCTTTTCTACAGAATATGTTTTTCAAATGGTTTGATAGTCTCCTTGAGGCACTGTATTTGGATCTGATAGGAATTCCACAAATGATTGTTTCTTTGACAAAACTGCCTCCTCTCCCAGCTGTCCCCTACTTCTGGACCCACTAGGAATTCCTCAGTGGGTGTCTCTTCTCTGACACAATCACCTTCTATTCTAGCTGTCTCACTCATTTTCATCCTCTAGCCATAAGATTTGAGATGGAAAAACCATGGGTAGAAAAATCAGGCTGTAAAGGCTTCTGAATTGGCTGACCTCAGAAACGTGTAAATAAATAATTTCCAGCTAACATTAAACAATTTCTAAAATTTTCCATGTATTTCCAAGGTACAATGACCACAAGAAAAATTCTTCAGCAGGCACTTACAGGCAATTAACTATACAGGAAATACCAAAAAATACTGTTACAGCAATCATGCTAAGTTAATCAAATCAAAAGACAAAACTGGAATAATTCTAAAGCTTATGCTTAAGAGAAAAAGCTAGTCATTAAACCAAGAGTGTAAGACAGAAGGCATATTTGGGATCGCTTTTATTTTACGAGGTTTGGTACAGTTATGATGAAGGCATGATGACATGAATTTCATAATTATTTCCTGCCCGTATTTTTTGTCATACTTGTGTTATCATATTGCCATACAATAATGCCCTATTCTGTGTTTTTTGTGGGTAAGTAAGTCTTGTTGTCAGTGGTGTACACATGCTATGAACCATTTTCTAACCAAAATTGTGGTTTGTGAGACTCCTCACCTGCCTCTTAAAACACTGCTAATTGTTTGCATTTCTGAATGAATAGTTCAACATAAGCATAATTTGGAATCCTATTTTCTTGCTCTGACAAGAGTATTTTTTACTTACCCTGATGGAGTATTTTCTTGTACAGTCTGTCAGACAGTGCTTCCTGGTTGAGGTAACTGCATTTACACTGTGCAGGTGGAGCTCTGCACAAGCAAGGATTTAACTACCTCAGAAAATCTAGTAAAATAATTTGTGGATCTCATGATTTCTTTTTGTCTTTATGAGACACACAAATATAACAGGGTGAACTAAATAGCTCCTTCCTGAAATAATCAGTTTAATGATAAAACCTAGAATTAAATAAGAAAATTAATTATATCTCTAGCAGTGGTTTAACTATTCCTCTCTCAAAAGTAGATAATAACCTTTTCTACAAAGGCATTTAAAAAAAGATGAATCTTTCTTTTAAGATTAACCAAGGGTAAAGATTCTTTTTAGGAATTACACCACGAAGGACTTATGAGATCAGAAGAGCT
>VYXC01009675.1:0-12695 GCA_013397175.1 Platysteira castanea
AGCCCTGCTGTGCTCCCATCCACCTCCCTGCATTTCTCTCGACAGGCACTGTCACAATCAAGACTACCACGTTATCAGAGCCTTTCTGAGAACAAAGGTCTCTTAGAGGAGTCACCGGCAGATGACAGCTCTTGTTCAGGGATTTTTCCAGCCTCAATGAACTGTCATGCCTGCCCCATTTTTTAAGGACATCTGAGGAAGCAGACACTTACCAGCAGCTTCATTGTAGTAGACATTGATCCTCTCCAGCTGCAGCTCACTGTCCCCGTGGTAGCTGCCCGTGGGGTCGATGCCGTGCTCATCGCTGATGACCTCCCAGAACTAGAGGAAATTTTTGAAAAATGGCAATTAGCCATTTCCAATGGAAACAGCTGGCCGGTGCCAATCACACACCCCCAGTGCAGCCCATGCATTCCGCGGCCCTGACCACTCCCTTGCGTGGCAGAGCAGCTGCCGGGTGGGAAGGTGAGTCAGTGCACAAGGGCTTCGCTGGCCACAGCAGCTGAACAAGCAGGGGGCAGACGAGCAGCCAGAGCACTGAAGTGCAAGTTAATTCCTTTGTAGCTTGTATCCAAAGGGTGACCTTCTCTAGCTATGTCAATGTGGTGTCCTCCCATTGTCTAGCATTGGGTTAAGGCCCTTTAGTCGCTACAAGATGGCAACACCTGCACACGTTCGGTGGTGACTGGTAATCCGTGGCACTGAAACACCTCCCGTTCCCTCCTCCCTCGGGAGCTGGCGCCGTGGCCGCAGAGGGGCGAGGCAGCGGGGGATGGCCGCGGCTGCCTGCGGGAAGGCTGGGCACGCCGGACGGGAGCGCGGGCATATTCCTGCCCCGCCCAGCCCCGCGGCAGCTCAGACCGGCAGAGCCGAGGGGCACAGGGGCAGGAGCCACGACGCCTCAGCAAACCCCGGGTCGCTTTTCATTTCGGGACGGAGCTGCGCCCCACCCGCGGGAGCGCCCCGCTGCCCGCGCCCGTCCGTACCTTGGCGCCAATCTGGTTGCCGCACTGCCCAGCCTGGATGTGCACGATCTCACGCATGGTCCCGGTGTCCGAAGCTATCCCTCCTGCTCTTGCCACCTCCTTCGGCGCCCGCACTCGCAGCTGCGGCGGCCGCGCCCCTCGCTGCCCCTTAAATCGGGCGCCGCGCCCCGCCCCGCCGGTGACGTGCGGCGGGAACGGGGTGGGGCGGGGCGGGGCGGGGCGGACGCGGCCCGGGCATTGTCTCCCGCTCCCCGATCGGGCTCCGGGTCCGGGGCTGGTCCGGTGCGGGGGCGGCAGGCTGTGGACCCCTCCACATGCTGAACGCCGCTGGCTTGGGCCGCCTGGGGAACCTCGCCTTCAGCCGTCGGGGAAAAGGCAGGAATCGGACACGATGTGGCTCATCTTGAGGTGAAAAAGAGAACAAAACCGCCTAACTCCTCTTTGCACACCTGTTGGAGCTCATCCCCTTGCTTCCTTTGCCTCTACTGCGCCACAGCAGCAAAGCACGTGCTGCTAAGTTTTATTAGCACCCTCAAGCCTGTATTTCTAGCTCAGGCCTGCTTAATCATGTTTCAATACGTTTGAAGCACGAGCATGATTTTTCCATAGTTGGGCACCTGAAACAAGCAGAACTTGGGTAGTGATGTTAAAGCCTACACCCACTTTCAAGCACAAAACCGCTTTAGATAGTGCTGCTAAACCTGTATTCATGGGGCTCTAGTTTCAGGAGCACAGAAGATTGCCATGAGATTTTATGCTGCTGCTAAAGAATGGCTTTTTCTGGGAGTTATCCAGCAGTGATAGCAGTTTACCACCCACAAGAATGGGATATCTTTCTTTTCTGTAAGAGAAGTTACAGACACCTGCCACAGACCTCATTTTGGAAAACTTTGAATCCTGCTTATAGCATCTCTGCTTGATCTCTCATAGAAAAAAAATCAGATAAGCACATGGTGGATGACCAAGGGAGGAGAGACAGTTCAAGGACAGCAAGGAGAATATAACTGAACCAACTGCGATACACACCTGTATATGCACTGCTGCCAAGGAGAATATCTGAAACAAATTTTGGCAGGGTTTATAATGGATTGTGCAGAAACTGTTGAACTTGATTATAAAACATTACTTGATTCACAACTCTAATTTTTTTTCGAAAAAGTGAAAGTAGCTTTGCCACCCATAACTTTAGCCTGTTGAGGACAGCTTTACACTTGTACCAGGGAAGGGAGATGACAGCCCACAATGAAGCAAGAAATAGGTTGGTAAAGAGAATGCAAAATATTGTACCTCATGTTCAGCATAACGCAACTGGAGAGAATTCACCTTAAGCACAACATTGAAGTGCCAAGGGGACAGCATGGTAATGCAAGTTCTCTAACTTTTGCCAAGTATCAACAAGGGGACAATTGATGAGATTGTTTATTTTGTGAAGGCTGTAGAACTGTCTACTATAACATCCCTGTGGGACAATTGATGAGGTATGGCCTAGATAAATGGACAGCAAGATGGAGTGACAACTGGCTGAACTGCCAGGCTGAGGGGCTTGACATCAGCAACATGAAATTCAGAAGCCAGCCGCTGGTGCTGTGTTTCACAGACTGATCCTTAGCCAACATCATTTAACTTCTTCATTAGTGAGTATAGTGGCAAGAGAGCACACCCTCAGCAAGTCTGCTGATGATACAAAGCTGATACATCAGGGGGTTGTGCTGCCAATCCAGAGTGACCTCAGTAGGCTGGAGAAATGGGCTGACAGGAACCTCATGCAGTTTAACAAAGGGAAGTGTGAAGTCCTGTACCTGAAAGGAACAACCCTCTGAACTAGTACATTCTGGGGATCACCCAGACAGAAAGGAACTTGGCCAAAAAGGACCTGGCATCCTGGTGGACGCTAAGTTGAACATGAATAAGTGGCGTGCCCTAATATCAAAGGTGTCCAGCAACATCCTTGTTTAAGGAAGATTGTTACCAGCAGATCAGGGAAGGAGATAAGCTGTCGTGAGATGCATCTGGAGTTTTACATCCAATTCTGGGCTCCCCAGTATGAAAGTGAGATGGACATTCTGGAGTGAGTCCAATGAAAGGCCATGAAGGAGGTTAAGGAAGTGGAGCATCTGTCATACAAGGAGTGGCTGACAGCTGGGACTGATTTTCCTGGAGAAGGCTCAGGGAATTCTTATCAGTGTGTGTAAAGCACTTGATGGGAAGCAGTAAAGAAGATGGAGCCAGGCTGCTCTCAGAGGTGCACAGTACAGGAGGAGAGGCGATGGACACAGATGGAAATTCGGAAATCTAAGCATAAGAAAAGAAACTGCTTTGCTCTGATACAGGTTGCCCTGAGAGATTGTGGAGTGTCCAGTCTCAGAAACAGTCAAAACCCTACAGGGGACAACCCTGATTAACCTGTTCTAGCTGACCTTGTCAGGCAAAGTAAAGGACTAGACTAGATGATTCCAGAGGTTCTGTCCAACCTCAATGGTTCTGTGGCTGTATGAAAGGGAAAGAAAGGAGTGGGAGGGCTGTGTGTGATCAGCAACACCAGGCTGACAGTTTATTCATCTCAGTTTCACAGTACATTGTAACATTATATTGCAATTATAACACTTTCAAAACAAGACAATTTTTTCAAAGGTGAGGTAATAATTGATGTGGGAAATCATTACCACTATCAAAAATAAAGTCAGAATGATCAAATTTGCTTGCATAATGCTCAGGTTAGCTATGCTTAACACAATATAAATCAATGCATAATGTCACCAGTTTCATTCTTTTTTTTTTTTTTTTTTTTCATCTACAGCAGAAAATACTAGTGCCTAAAGAAGTACCATATCTTTACCTGGAATTTAGCTGCTGTGACCTTGGAAAAGTACTTTGGCTGTATTTTCAAAAGTGGCTCTCAGTTTGCCCCAGTGAATTGACTTTCTTATCAACTGTAGCTCTTTTTCTTCCCTAGTGCAGAAACCTCAGCTGCTGTGAAATGTCAGGAGCACAGATTGGCTTAAGCTTTGCAACACTGGGAATTAAGTGTGGTGCTACTCCATGTGGCTTTTGCAATCACAAAATATCCAGGACTGTGCTGGCACTGAGATCTTTTCACCAAATTCTTTAGAAGTTTGTGTTCTTTATAGTCCAGCTGTCGTCAGTATTTTCCTTTGACATATTTCAGCAACACTTAATCACAGGCAGCCTTTGTTACTGTTCATAAAACTTATGCATATACATTTGTACTTGCTATAGGCATAACCCACCCTTTTGGGGAGCATCAGGCAGTTACATCTTCTCATTACTGGTGGAACTGCAACACAACTGCATCTCTGGCATCTCTGAGGGATCCACACAGACACTGAAGAGCTTTTTGGGTGCCAAAGTATTCCTGACAATCCACAAAGGCCCAGCTTGAAGCATGATTCTTCTCTTGAAGACACCCGGACACTCCCTGAGAGATCTTCTTCCCACATGCACACAGTGACCTCCTTTATAGTTATTCCACTAAGGATTATGAGCTTTTATTAGGAAACTAATTCTTAGATACTGTAGTACTGGTCTCTCTGTAGGTTCCCACTGTTTTTTTCAGGGTGGGGATGTAGCTCCAGGTTTTGTTCTGTGTACCTAAAGGGAAGTACATATTTATGTGTACAAGTTCCTTCATCTTCAGCAAGGCTGAACATCCATGAACACACAGTGAACTGAACTAAATGAATGTCAATTCAGAAGCTTCCATTATGGCAAACACTTTAACAAATCATAGCCATCGAGGATACTTAAATAGATAGGGGAGTTCCCTGTTGTTTTGGGTTTTTTAAATATAACTCTATAAATTCTGAGTTATTAGAATAGCAGATGAAAGCCAAAATGCTCCCATTCATACAAAAGCAGGGCACGGGCCCAGGAACACCCATGGGCCCCTCGGCAGCCGAAACTCTGCCACAGCCTCCTCCCTGCCTGCATCAAACCCTGCCTACCCAGTTTCCAAGGCAACGGTGGAGTCTGGCGATGGATGTACAAGGGACGCAACACAGATCCCACAACGTTTTCATGTCTGTTCATGATTTCCCATTGTTTGAGGAAGGATCACAAGTGTACAAGTATGAAAGCTTCTCAAGCACACAAAATGTCTGCCCATGGCTTTATTCTCACTCATTTGTCATGGGTGATGTCATGTGTTGTTCACGGCTTTTTGAGTCTTTCTGTTGGTACTCAAATGAGCAAGCTCTGTTCATTACCTTATTGTTTGCCTTCTACCTGGTAACTATGACATTCCCACCTGATGAGGACTGTCTGAGGTCACCTTTGGAACACGATGCTTAATCATTTGCAATGTGCATTAAGATAGAAGAATAATCTGCCAGCAAGAGGATGGAATAATTGTGAACGTGATTTTAATGTTAGTAATAAAATACCTAAAAGGGAAATCTATTTTTATTTCAGTATTACAACTCACTGAAGGCACTAGAAGCAATTAAGTACAACAATGCAGAGCATGTTTTTATGAATGAGCAAAAGCATTTTCATTGTAGAGCCCTCTGAACTTGTATTTATTATACCTGAGGGTCTGTGTGTTTGGCCAAGAACAAGAGAGAAGAGAGGATAAATGTGTGAGAGAAAATCACATCACAGAGCGATTCAGGACACTCTCAATTCTAAAATAACCCATGCACCTTTAGAGGGGAGAACTGTTTCTCCATGAATCTAATATCTCTTCCACACCATATTGCTCCTCTTGTGAATTTAGATTATAACCTCTGAGAGTCAGGCATTTCTGTGAATGTGCTTGCACAGGGCACAGCAAACAGAACCCCACTTGTCTGGTTTCCAAAGGTACCATAATAAACACGATCATATGTCACAAAATGATTCCAAAAAGGGAAAAATGTGGTGATCATCATCAGGCAGCGATTTATGGAGAAGAAAGGCAAAACAATACAGCCTCTCATTATTTCCTCTTGGCACACCAGATGTGATGGGGTAGCAGCCAGATGGCTCCTGCCCCCATCCAGGCTGCATCTACCTTTTTAGATTGCTCAGTAGATGAAACACGTCTGATATCCCTAGGAACTGGGTCCTCCAGTCAAAAGATGACTAAGATTCCAGCATCAATATAAATGAAATCCTGATATCATGTTTTCCAGGGCAGTTCATTTCCTGCACGTCATTGAGAACTAGGTACAGATAAAGACTTTGATCTGCTAGTTACTGTTTCTTTTGTTCCTTAGCCTGCTTTCTTTCTTGCAATCCGATAGTCACTTGTAACTCAAACTGACACTGGGCAAACTGTGACGACATCTCCTGAGGTCTGCTAGGAGATGCAGGAGTTTGTGGTGGGATTCAGAGTACTTTGTTTAAAATTGGCCAGGTTCTCCATAGAAGAGTTCAGCGTGACGTTGCACTAGGTGGCTGAATCAACCAAATACCTTGTTTTGCTCTCTCCTGCTTCCAGCTGCCCACGTTTCCCTCCTTCTTTGCACAATTTATCCCTCTGGCACACCACCTAATTTAAGAAAAACCTTCTTCCACTCCCTCAGTTTTCTGTCCTTAGCTGTGGAGTTAAGGGAGAAGAAAAGACTAGTGAAAGGGTCAGACATGCCCTGGAGCTGGTAGAGGAAATGACACAGGTAACCCCTGAAGTAGGGCAAGGGGAATAGGACCATCCTTTTTTAGCAGCTGAAGGATACTGAATCAGCCCTGCCTATGGAAGTGGCAGTTTTCTCAGAGCCAACAAAATCTCTAATCCCGGCCTGCTAGGGTGGAGCTGGACATTTCTTAGCTGAAATTTCAAAAAAACAGCCATACAATTAATTTATTAATTATAAAATCAGCATTATGGTGGATGCAGAGAAGTATGATGTAAGAAGTCAGTGCTTGAATTTCATTAAATGTTTGTAAAGCATGTTGTAAGACCATTTGAATTCTGCTTGAAACCCCTGTTTAATTATTCACTATGGAGGCAGGCAATATATTCATGGAAAATGTGGAAACATTTTTCACTGCAGAACAACAAAGAACCTTTTAGTGAATAAGCTACACAACCTCTGCCAGGGTAGCCACTTCATCCTCTGGAGCAAGTGTGTTTTTTTCACATTCTGCTGAAGCTGGACCGTTATTAACTTTATTTTGCAATGATAGAGGCATTCTTGCCAAAAAAGAAAAAAAAACCTTTTGCCTTAAGCTTTCCAAGGAAGCCAAGTAAGAAGAATAACCTGATTATAAAGGATGACATATGGATAAATTGAAACCAGTTGGAAAATCTCTACACTACAAGAATCAAACGTTAATAAACAAGAATTTAACAGAGTTAAGTTGATTTCTTCCCTTACAAGTGGAATTCTGCCCATAAGGGAAAAATGACTTCGAGTATGGAGGAGGGAATGACCTACTCTTAAATTATTTCTTTTTTACCTAGATACTGTAAATAGATAGCTTTCTTATACACAGACTTCAAAGAGACACAATTTTTCTTTCTGGCAGATCCACGAACAAAATACTTAAAATAAGACTAAGCTAGGAGCAGAGAAACAGTTCACTTCTCGTTAAACTGCTCAGGGAGAGAAGTTGTCACCTGCACTGTGTCCCTGACTGGCAGAATATCTGGGGATGGGCAGGATTTCACAATTTCCCTCACACCCTCCCTATGCCTCGGTTTCCAACACTGAGAGGGCTCCAGCTGGACAAGTGTCCAGGACAATCAGGGCCAAGAAATGTCTTTTTCCAAAATGCATCATGTCCTAAGGCACTTTCCTGTGACCAAATGCTTCCATTTTGAATTTTCTTGTAGGCAGGCCAAAGATAAGGCCCATTTAAATGGAAGTATCTGAGAACAAACCCATTTTAATAAATAACAAACAGACCAGGACAGGTGATTGCTGAAGTATCAAAAAGTAGGTGCTTAGTATGAATGGATTTTAGATTGGAAGGTGAAAAATTCCCAAAAATATATATTTATTTTTTTTAGTCACATGCAAAATCAGCTTCTTCTTCTCTGTAGAGGTTTATTTTGAGCTGAAGAAAGGGAGGGAAAAAATAACCTTACTCAGATTACCCCAGGCACATATAAAGCATCAAAAGTGTCACAAGCTTTGTTCTGTGGAAATGTAGAAGCAGCTGAAAAACCAAATGGGAAGATTGAGAAGGGGATTATCTGTAAACAAAAAACAGTGCCTTCCCTACAATGGACAGGTTTGGGGGAATAGTGTTACATATATCTCCTGTGCAGGCTACCATTTCTGAACAGTCCCTAAAAGTATTTGTTCATTATGCTTTAATGTGGAGAGGAAAAGTAGAATAACATTCTTGGGGAGAATAGTTGTGTGTCAGATAATAGGGGGTAGTCACATGATTTCTCCAGAGAAGATTTCACCTCCTCAGAGCTATAGCAAACAGAAATATTAGGCTTCATTAAACAGAAAGCAGTAATTAAAGCACCTCCCACTGTGAGGCAGAATCCAATATAGATTAACAGCCCTTCTTAAAAAAAAAAAAAAAAATAGTAGTAGTAGTAAAACAGTGAGATGTGGGGGGTTTGGGTTCTTTTGGGTGGGACAGAAGGGTGTGTTCAGAAAGTGATTTCAGTGGAACAACCATGAAAGCTTGCCCTACTGAAAGCCATTAATGGACTTCATCCTGATCTTACACATAACTTGGCCATGGGGATTACAGGGAAGACAAAGGACAAAGGAAACAAGATGAGAACTCTCTCTAATGCAGGGAGTATTGTTAGAGGCCCCAACTTTTTCTAGCAAGGCAAGAAAACTTGTCCTTCTTGCACCACTTTGCCAGAGTTGCTCCGGGCACCAGAGCTGTGCTTTGCAGTAGTACATTGCAGCACCATCCCATAAGGGCTGTCAGTCCATCAGTTTCTTTAAGCACATATAGAAGAACCTAGCAGCACCACACTCTTCTGAGCTATGTAGCACACGATATCAACATCCATGAGCAGATTTCCCTGCATAGATTAGGGGTTTGCCCTATTTTTGCAGGGAATTCACTGGAGAGGAGACCCAAACATCCGGATTCTCCTCTTTCTTCAGGTTATAAATCCTGTTGCTACTTTAGTTTAGTCTGTTCTTCACCTCATACCTTTTGGAAGGATACACCTGTCAGCAGGATGGGCCTCAGGTTTGATTCCTAGACTGTCATGTCACCATTGTATACTTAATGCAACCCAATTTCTGATTTATATAGGGACTTCGTGTATCTTGGAAAAAGGAGAATTATTATTGCTCCCACTTGAAAGACTGGAAAACATCTGTTGGAAAACAGATGTAAGCCTACAATCCCACTGAGGGTTTTGAAATATCAGACCAGATACTGGATTATATTTCCACAACACTGTTGCTACAGTGGTTTAGACTGAGGTTCGAGAAATAAACAGGGAAGAGAAATTAGGAGAGAGGGCATCCCAGTGCTACCACAACTCACGCCATTTCTATTTAAATTAAACCTACATGGTGCCTAGTTGTTTTTACAAACTTATTTATCCTAACCCTCTTGCACTTAACAGCAGTCAAGCACTGATTGTTTGCCTTGGTCAAGACATTCTACTAACATGCTTAAAATTTCAACATTTAGCAAATGTAAAAAAATAGATAGATTGTTCCCTTCCCCAGCACCATCAGCTCTAATTGTCAACAGAGGAGAATGCTTCCCTTCAGGCCACAGCTGATCTATTGAAATGAAAATATATTGCTTTATATTACCAACATATCTCAACACAAGTCAGTCATTTTAAGTTGCTTAATCTGCACATCACTAAATTTGTGTTACCTATCCTCATTTCTACCAAACAGGATGCCTCATGCAAGACCTTTAACCCTAAATGTATTGTTCATCACATGGACAAATATAAATCTGCATCCAGGAGAGGTTAAGGCAGTCAGATAACCTAATCTGAAATCCTTCCAGTGGTTCTGCTTTCTTTGTGAAACAGAAAAATTGCAGCCACAAAGACCTGTGAAGACACCTCTTCGTTGTTTGGCATACAGCAGCCAGCTCCAGTTTTTATAGTCAAAGGTCTCCTGGGCAATACAACTAAAGATCAAAGATACAAAAAAACCCCAAAGGTGCTGCAGTCCCAGGCCCAGGACGAGACCCACCCTCCCTTATATCTGACTTACTGTTCCTACCAAGCTTTGAACCTTCCCTTCAAGTCTTTCAGTATCCCCTTTTTCTGTATTTCTCAACTCCTACTGAAATGATGGTTTGATTTTCNCCAAAGGTGCTGCAGTCCCAGGCCCAGGACGAGACCCACCCTCCCTTATATTTGACTTACTGTTCCTACCGAGCTTTGAACCTTCCCTTCAAGTCTTTCAGTATCCCCTTTTTCTGTATTTCTCAACTCCTACTGAAATGATGGTTTGATTTTCTTTTTTTTTTAATTATTATGACTGGCAAATAAGACATGTAGGATTTATGAAAGGACATGTTTCTGTCTAGAGTATTTCTATTTCTGGGTTTTCTTCCTCTAGAACAAAAAAAAACCCCGACTACCAACAACAGTAAGCCATGTAGGATGGTGTCCTACTTTCTAGTAAGGGAGCTGTAGTGAAATGTGTCACTTGGGTAGCTATATTTAAGGATTAGCTAGAGACAGAGTGTAATTACACTGAGAATTAGACGCTAGACGTGTTGAATACTAGTGAAACCTGCTACAGTGTCACAGCTGAAAGGAACACCTTTACTATCAAAGACCAAGGTCTCCTCTTTTAGTGAAACTCTTTAGATTCATTTGCTGACTCAAAGCTGTATGATCAACAATTTCAAGTTCAACCTAGCTAGGTAATTTCAAGGCAAGGTTACTTTGGCAACCAGATACAGTGTTATTTCCCCAAAGGGCCTGAGGCAGCATGTATTAACTCAGTTACTAAAACAACCTCAATTTGTCTAATGTTTAATCCTAGAACTGCTCAAGTGTTAAGAAATACAAGTACTATTGTGGGTATTCACAGCCATATTTGTTTACCGACAGTCCAGGCAGTTTAAGTGCTTCTCACTCCTCTGTACACCAGAAACCAAATCTACAGCGAAAAGCTTTAGCAAGTGCCTGTTGTCCTGCACACACCAGCATAGCAGGCCCATCAGCAAAGGAATAGGGCACACTCAGAGCACTGTCCACAGGCAGTGGACTCAAAACAGGCAAGATATTAGTTATGCACAGCAGCTCCCTTTTAATTCTTTATTCCAGTAATGCCTTGCAAGCATTTCAGTAAAGGATCACAATAGAGGCTGCACACATGTGAATACCAGCTCTTTCAGAGCAGTAAGGACTGCAGTAATTGTAGCATTGGTAGCAGTTCTCCTAGCAACACTTTTTTTGAGTGCAGGACCACTCCCCTAAGTGGTGCTCAGATGAACTAAGGACTAAACTTACATATTGGGTAACTGCTAAACTCCATGAGCGATTTTCACTCTTGCTTTGTAGGAGCAAGAGGATCTATGAAACTTTGCTAAGTACTGTTAACAACATTGAGGATTCATTCAGGGTTCTTGCATCCTATAGGAACACAGAAACATAAATCCCTGCTCCTCCCTCACTGCAAAGAGACCATCACTTACCTTTGCAAAGATGCACAGCAGGGTGCAGCTGCACCGCTCTCCCCTGCCTGGGTAGAGGTTCATCTGCTGCAGGGACCAGGAGCAAAGAACTGCCCTGTGAACATGTAACTTGGAGACAGCTATTGTCAGGGTATCCATAGGTGATTAAGATTGGATGTTACGCTCTCGACAGCCTTTTGAGCCTAGAAATCTGCCCATCACCTCATTTCTACTAAAGGGAATTGATTGCCCTGTAGAATCAATCCCTTTACAGTTAAGGGACGGTTAGTGGCTATTTTTGGGAAACACAGATTTTATTCTTGAAAGAAAATGCCCAGGATTTTACTTGAGCTCCCAAGATGCCTGCTAGTACAGACCTCTGCTTCTGTGAATGGAATTTTTGTATTTAGAGAGGAGAGTTGAGGGGAAGATAAGCAACCTCAGCATCAAGTCAAATCACAGTCAGCCACCCATATGCCTGTACTATAGTCCCTGGAACAAGTTAAATAAGCTGCTGAATGGCAGTAGGGAAGCCTGCAGCTATTCTCTCAAATCAGTTTTGACAGATTGTAATGTGGAATTCAATACCTTCTCTCTGACCTTTCTACCACGTACGCCCACAAAGAGGAGTTGCATGATTCAAGTGCAGCTAAAGCAGCTTTTGCCCCTTGTATTCATCAGCTGAAGCAGCTTTTGCCCCAACAAACAGCTAAGCTGTTAGAAATAGGAGTTTCCATAAATTACCTGGCATCTTTAGCTGATCTACTATAGTTTCCACATGCTGCTAAATTCACAGCCTGAGAATTCTTGTTTTATTGAGCTTAACCTTTCACTGAGGTTCAGGAATAAACTGAGAAGTGAAGCTACAGAAAACTACACAAGAATTACTTGCTTAATCTAGAGAGAAATAAAGCAGAGGAGACAGTTTAAGACACAAAAAGCCTTTATGTTTGAGAAGTTAACCATTTCAACAGAAGACTCTGAAGTATTTTGCAACTACTGTTACATTGGACAGTCAAGGATACAAAACTGCTGACAGAAGCAACAGTGGAGAGCACCAAATTAAAAAATGCATGCTTCAGCACAACTGCACAGATTCCTTCTTTCAATGAATACTTGCCTGCTCAGACTATACTTAACTCCTACCCATCTCAACTTTACGCCTCATCCTCCTCTCCTTCC
>VYXC01009676.1:0-26407 GCA_013397175.1 Platysteira castanea
TTGGGATGGATTTATGGTCATCATCTCCATCCCTTGGGGTGGATTTATGGTGCTCATGTCCATCACTCAAGATGGGTTTATGGTAATCATCTCCACCACTTAGGACAGATTTTTGGTGTTTATCTTCATCAATTGGGATGGAGTTTTGGCAGTCATTCCCATCACTTGGGATGGATTTTTGGTGTTTATCTCTATCCCTTGGGATGGATTTTTGGCAATCATTCCCATCCCTTGGGACAGACTTAGAGTGCTCATCTCCATCACTCAGGATGGATTTGTGGTGATCGTCTCCACCCCTTGGGATGAATTTATGGTGATTGTCTCCATCCCTCAGGATGGATTCTTGGTGTTTATCTCCATCACTTGGGATGGATTTTTGGCAATAAATCCATCACCTGGGATGGATTTATGGTGCTCATGTCCATCCCTCAGGATGGGTTTATGGTCATTATCTCCACCACTTAGGACAGATTTGTGGTGTTTATCTTCATCACTTGGGATCAATTTATGGTGCTCATCTCCATCACTCAGGATGGATTTCTGGTGCTCGTCTCCACCACTTGGGATGAATTTATGGTCATCATCTCCACCACAGTCATCTTTCAGGATGGATTTATGGTGATCATCTCTACCCCTCAGGATGGATTTATGGTGCCCATGTCTATCCCTCGGGATGGGTTTATGGTGCCCATCTCCATCCCTCGGGATGGGTTTATGGTGCCCATGTCCATCCCTCGGGATGGGTTTATGGTGCCCATGTCCATCCCTCGGGATGGGTTTATGGTGCTCATCTCCATCCCTCGGGATGGGTTTATGGTGCCCATGTCCATCCCTCGGGATGGGTTTATGGTGTCCATCCCTCGGGATGGGTTTATGGTGCCCATGTCCGTCCCTCGGGATGGGTTTATGGTGCCCATGTCCATCCCTCGGGATGGGTTTATGGTGCTCATCTCCACCACTCGGGGTGGATTTTGCCCCAAATGCCCTTGATGACCTGCACAGGCACAGCCACCACACAGAAACCATCCCACTCCAAACTGGGCCAGCTGGGAACTGCTTCCCTCAGGGAATCCGTGGCTCTAAGGCCTTGCCCACCCCTTTCTCCAAAGAAAGGGCATTTTCCAGGACACAAATCCCTTGGCCTGGCCCAGAGCCAGCCCCGGAGCTCTGTTCCATCAGGCCGGGGATGTTTCCTCACCGTGACCTCACCTGGGCCTTGCATCACCGCGAATTCGTCACCTCCCCAAGTGTCACCAGAAAGTCGGGGCTTGCCTGTGGCTGAACCACGTGGGCCCTTCCCCGAGGGCTGGGGAACGAGGACAATTTAACACCCACGTCACCAAACACCTCAGATGGGAGCGTGAGGAGCTCGGGGACACGGGACATCACGTCCTGGTGCTGCTGAGAAGTGTTCCAGTGTCACCTCGGCGTGCCTGACTCTGCTTCACAGGTCCTGCCTGTCCATCCCTATTTTTAGTTGGCCTTTTTCCATCCCCTCTGGAAAGGAATGAGCTCCCAGTGCTCCTGAATCTTTAGGCCAAGTTTAACAAGGCTTGGACCTTGGATTTTAGGAGGAATGAGTTGGATACTCCCTAAAAAAACCATGAGACTCAGCGGAAGGTTTGTCTGCTCCTCCCCAGAGCCAGCGTCACTTTGGTGTTAAAAATAGTGGATTTCAGTAAGCCAGGAAAGGATTTTTGTGTCTGAAAGAGTCACAGTCTGTCCTTTGGGCAGCTCAGTGTATCCCGAATTTCTGAGAATCCTCCATGTCCTGCTCTTGCATGGCAGAGGTTAAGTGGGTGCAGATTTGCTGAGAGAAGCGAACAAAGCCAAAAATTAAAAATCTCGGGGAGGGGACAGCAGGATTTTCCTCCTTCTCCTGATTCCAAAAAACGCTGTTTGCAAACCTTCTGCTGTCCCACGGCTGGGATCCACCCCAAATTTATCTCCTCAAAGCAGCAGCTTGCTTAGCACAGGTAGGCAGCCAAATCAACTCCGTTTATTTTTACCGGCCCAAGAAAGCTTTTCTTTCAGAGATCTGTAGCAGTGCCAGGAATAAAAGGACTCGAACAAACAGAAAAATCCAAACCTTTTGCACCTCCAGCCGGGCTTGCCAGGACAGGCTCTGCTGGGGGAAGAGGGGGAGAGGTTCAGCCCAACCCCCGGCTAGCAGAGCTGTGCCAGCACAACTTTAAAGCTCGGAGCAGACTTAAAAGCGCAGGTCTAGACAGGAATTATTATTATTATTTTTAAACATTTTGCAGCAGCAAAGGTTTTACACTCCAGCGTTGGCAATGAGAGCCGCCGTGAGGAGGAGCTTGTCCCACCACGCTGGAACTGCCAGGAAAAAACACTAAAAATAGGGGAAAAAACCCAAAAAAACACGTTTGCTTTGTGTGATGGAACAGCCCCCTTCCCTCCTTGCAGCAGAGTCTCTGGGAGGTCCCGTTTTTCACAGGATCCCAGGATGGGTGAGGTTCAAGGGATCACAGGGAATCATCTGGTCCCACTCCCTGCTCCAGCGGGGCCATCCCAGAGCACAGGGCCCAGGGCAGTGTCCCGGTGCCTCTGGAATGTCCCCAGGGAGGACACTCCACCCTTTCTGGGCTCTGCTCGGGGCTGGGCCCTGCCCAGGGCAGAAGTTCTGCCCCACATCCAGGGGGAGCTTCCCGGGCTCATTCCCTGCCCGTCCCTGCGGTGCCCCCGCGGTGCCCCCGGAGCAGAGCCCGGTCCCTGCTCCCGGCACCTCCCTTTGGGTATCGGTACCAGGGACGGGGCCTCAGCCGCGTCCCCTCCCGAGGCTGAGCAGCCCCAGCTCCCTCGGCCTCTCCCGGGCACGGAGATGCTCCAGGCCCTAAACCACCCTCACATCCAGGAGCTCCAGGTCCCTCCTGTCCTGAGCAGCCCAGAGCTGGACACAGCGCTCCAGATGTGCCTCACGGGGCTGAGCAGAGATGCAGAAGGGTTTTTTGGGAGAGTTTTTTTTGGGAGAGATGTGGAAGAATTTGGGGCTCCCGGAGGGTCCGGAGTGCCCCGAGCAGCGGTGGGGGCGTGGCTTGGCGCGGAGGGGCGGGGTTTGTTGTGGATGGGGCGTGGTCTGCGCGCTGGCCCCGCCCCCTGCGGTGGGGTTGGGGGTGCGGCGCGCGGCCGGCGCAGAGCGCGATGAGCGCGGGCTGAGGGAGCGTCGGGGGCGAAGCTGCGGCCATGGTGGCGCACGACGAGCTCGGCGGGCTGCTGCCCATCAAAAGGACTATCCGCGTCATCGACGCGCAGAACCAGCACTTCAGGGAGCAGGAGGTGAGCGGGAGAGGGGAGAAAATGGGATTTATTTGAGGGAAGGGTGGGGAGGGGGAATCGCCTCAGCCCCCTCAGCCTCCCGCTCTCCGCGCCTGAGGGGAGGCGGCGAGCCGGGCAGAGCGCGGGATAGCCGGCGATTTAAAACACTCTCTATACATATATTTAAGTCCATATATATGTGTACATATATTTTATATGCCTATATATAGGCAGTATATTTAAATTCGTAGCCCGCGAAGAGTGGGACCAGGCGGCCAGAACCAATCTCGGTGCCTCACCCAGTGATTTAAAAAACTATATATATGTTTAAGTGCATGTATAGATACATATCTTTATTATATACATATATATACATTATATATATATTTGAGCTCATAGCCCCCAAAAAGTGAGCCAAAACCAATCTCGGTGCCTCACCTGACCCCGCTCCTCCCAGGTGGTTTTTCATTAAAAAATCTCGAGTTTTCATTTAAAAGTCGCCTGTTTTCATTTTAAAATCCCCTGTGTCTCTCAGCGCTCTTTTCACTGACGGGATCTTTCCTAATTAGGTGCTTGTTTGCTGCTTAAACCGAGAAAAACCCCTCGTGGGCTCTGTCGGGCTTTTGAGGGCTGGTTTGTTTTACTGCAGTATTGTTATTTTTATCGCGTGTTGTTATGCAGATGGCAATAATTGCGCTCCCGGTAGGTGTTCCCAAACCTCCTGCTGCGACAGGAGCAAAAGTTCAGCAGCCAGGTAGGGCCCGGCTGCCTTGGGCTGGGTTTATTGCCGAGATTAGTGGCCAGATGAGGTGGAAAAGTTTAAAAAAAAAAAAAAAAAGGCGTCTCCAGACGTGGCTGGGGTGTGAGGGCTCAGCGCCGAGTCACCCAGCTCTGCAAATCCTGGCTTTGCAACAGCCCAGCTTGGGCAATCTCATTGTGCAAAAGGGAAACCAGATGTTGGGGGAGAAACAGCAGAAACCAGAGCTCTGGGAGGGGAGTAAATCTTAATTCTTAATGGCCTGAGCCAGCATTTCTCACTCTGAGCCGCTGGAGTTATCAGTGGGTGTCCCCTGGTCGGGAATGGGCTGTTGGATTTGGGAAAGGTGTGGAGCCCAAATCTGATTGTTCAGCTCGAGACTCAGCAAGCGCCTTGCGTGTGAATCTTCCATCGAGGTGGTCAGGTGCTGCTGATTCCTGGCAGGAATTATTCAGGCTGCTGACTAAAATCCCCTTTTTCGCTGAATTGGCTCCGTAGGAGAAGTTTGGCCGCGCGTGGTTTTGCCATTGGTCACCGTGTTTGTGTGCGTGTGCTGCTGTGGGGCTGGTGGAGGACGTTGCACTCGAGTAAAGGATCCTTGTAAAAACCACTAATTATTACCCAGCACGGGGGAAAGGTTGTGGGCGTGCTGCTGCTGCTGCAAGGAAACCTTGCTCAGAAGTAAAGCCCGGGTTTCTTTCGAGCAAGGTGCAGTCTATTCGTGAGTTAACCTGCACTTAGAAGCACTTGAAGGAATTCCAGGAGTGTGAAATCTCGCCTGGCACAAAATCAGATTTAATGGCTGTGCTCGTGATGTGTTAATTCACTTTTAATAAAAAGTCCTGTGGAAGAAAAATAATTCCTGATGGAACTGTTGACCCCGCTGGGGATTTAATTATCTGGGGGTGCTGTAACACCCTTGGCTTGTTACAGAAACCTCCCAGACTTTATTGTAATCTGGCTCCTGTAAGGAAGACGGCGCGGAGACAGGAGAGTCATTGTTTGCAAGTACAGAGCTAAAAAAAGCCCCTCCTGAGCCCGAGTTATCCGCAGCATGAGCGGCCCGGAGTCTCGGCTTACACCGGGCGGCGAGGGGAGAAAAGTGGCCCCGGGCTGAAACACAGAGCTCGGGGAAGGGGGAGTTCCAAGCACAGGGATTTTATTTTCCTCCTCCCTGCTCTGCATCAAACGATAGCACTCACGAGGAGCAGAAGAACCAGCTGCTTTTTTTTTTTTTGGCAGTCGAGCCGTGTCTGAAGAGCGCTCAGACACAAAGTGGGATTTTTTTTTTTCTCCTTTAAGAGAGGAAAAACGGCCTTTTACTAAGCTGAAGTCAGGAATTCCTCCTGCCAGCCCTTGGGCACGTGCATGTGTCACTTCAGGCGGGCACAGATGTGCCGGGAAGGCATTCCCACATTCCCACATTCCCACATGGCCCTGGGCTCCCGGCCCTGTCACTGGATCTCTGCAGAGCTGCAGCGCTGACCCTTCCCCGGTGACCTGCTGGAGCCTCCTCATGGCCTGAGGTTTCTTGCTATTCATTTTCAGTGTCACGTTTTGCTTTTCCAGGCTATTTATATCGCCGGCCTTGCCGGAGCCGTGGGTGGCTTTGTGTCTGGATCTTCCCCGCCTCAATCCTGCACTTGGTTAAGCTCCTCTTGGCCCGTGTCCCTTTACCCTACTGCACCGAGACATGATTTTCTACAAGTCAATACCTCCCTTTTCTTCCACTCAGAAACATCTGCAGTAAATTAAAGCTTCCTTGTTGTCTTTGAGCCTGGCCTAACTTTCCAACCTTTTCCTGGCTGTCCCTGCCTTGAGCTCAGTGGAGGAGTTCCTGGTGTCCCACTTAAACCCAGCCGAGGATCCCATAATTGAGGACGCTTTTACAGCTTTCCCCCATTTATGGTGCCCTCCTAATTCTGACACTCCCCAAACGTTCCAAGCACAGCTCTGTGCTGTGCCAAGACGTCTTTTTTCTTCCTGCACGGCTCATAAATTGTTTCTTTTCATGTTCCCCCCTGCAAGTTTGAAGGCTGAACTCAGGGTGAGCTCACCTCCTCCTCCTCTATTGCTCAACGCCGCGTGTGGGCAGGGCCGCTCCTCGGGTCGAGTTGCTGAAATCAGATCTTAACGCATACGTAGCTTTTATGCTGCCTCAGCCTCATGACTGGAATCCGGCTCTGTGTGTTCCTATTCCCCTTTTTTTTCTGGTTTTGTTTTCAACATTTGTCACTTCTGAGCAAAGGGTTTGGCCACCGAGCTGGGCATGGGGACGGGGACAGCACCGAGCTCGTCCTCGGCAGCCTCCACAGCTGCTGCCTTTTGGAAGAGTAGGGGTTCAATAATTAACCAGTTTTAACTGAGATGAACCCAGAAGGAGGCTGCTTCCCTCTGCTGAGCTGAGCTTTGTGCTGAGCAGTCTCCTGAGGATGAGTCATGTCTGACCCTCTGCCAGATGTTTGGGAGCACCAGGACAATCCTCCAGCCTTTTCCAAGCCTTAACTCCAAGCTCATCTCTTCCCAGCTTCCCCCTGCGCACACCTTTCCTGCCCAGCCCTCACCACACGATGTTTTTGATGTCAAACACGTCAAGTTGCCAACAGAACTTTCAAAACTGAAGCAGCAGGAGCTTTCCAGGGGCGTTTCCTCTTTCTTGGCAGCCTTTGGGTCGGGGCAGACTTGAGCTCCCAGCGGGGATTAGTGGTGGAGAAAAGCAGAAGCTCCAACTTTCAAATCTAAACAAGGTGTAAGAAAAATTACAGCGATTGCAGGGAGTGGAGAAGAGCAGGAGGAGGAGGAAACTTTGTAAACTGAAGGTTTGAAAGTTTATCCTCTGCGTGTGTGCGTGTCCCTCGCAGGAATGTTCAGCTTGTGGTTGTTTGCTGCTTGTTAAAGGAGCTGCTGAGGCCGTGCTGGGCCCCCACTGCTGCTCCGCTCTCCAAAATAAAATGGAAAAACACATTCTTTCTCCAGAGGAAAAGATGAGAAAATGGAGAAGCAGATCCCAGCTCCATCTTTAGCTGCCACAGAGTGTCAGAGAACACTTTAATCTATTTCTGTTCAAAGCATAACAGTCCCTGCTGGAGCCCTATTTTGAATTCTCACTGATGTTCTCTCACCTCTTTTAACACTGGGCAAAACCTCTGCGGTTTAATTGCAGCCTTAAAGTTCAGACAAATATTTATAGCCTTTACAGATGAATGGCTGCTTCCAAACACTCTCCTTGCTGTGTTTCCCACTCCTTAAGTGGGTTTGTGCTTTTGAAACCTGCCTGAGAAATTGCAGAGGGAGGCACAGCCAGGACAATTTGTTCTCTGCTTGCTTTGCAGGAGCCAAGCACGAAGCGGGTCCGGCCTTTAGCACGAGTCACCTCCCTGGCAAACCTGATCTCTCCTGTCAGAAATGGGGCAGTTCGGCGCTTTGGGCAGACCATCCAGGTAAAAACAGAGCCTTTGCCTCCTCAGACCTGGAGATTTGGGGAAGGGCTCGGTTGGATGGGGTAAAACAGGCACCCCGTGGGATTTTGAGGCGTCTCTTGAAAATCTCCATGAACCTTCCTGGGCCTTGGGAATGAAAAGTGCTACCTGAGGAGTTGACAGGTATAAACTGCTGGATAAACGGGCTAAGCAGTAAATAAAATAAACTCTTTCAGATAGAGAGCTGATAAACTATCCCAGGCCTCGGCACACGTGTGCTGCAGCATGATGTGAGCTGCCCTTGCTGCCCAGCGCTGTCAGGGCAGTGTTTTCCAAGGAGCTCTGTGCTCACACCTGCAGATAAGAGCACTTAGGAACCCTGCACAACGGCAGAGTAAAGTTCAAGTAGCTCCTGAGTAACCTCTTTGTAGGGAGAATTATGATCCTCATTTATTTACTTCCTCGTACCTTGGAAATAAACCCAAGCTTCGCCTTCCCATCTTCCTCCCCAGCGGATCAGTGCAGGGAGAGGGGCATGGAAAACCTTGCCAAGCTCTGGCCTTTCTCAGCAGCTTGATTAAAGTGTTCCTTTATCTGAGGAAAAGTGTCTGGGTGTGTTTTCCTGCCCTGGACAACTCAGGAGGATGAAGGATTGGGAGGGGGATGGATAATTCTGTAATACTTCTGCAATGTTGGCTCTCCACATTTGTTTTTAATTTTTTTTTTTTTTTTTTATTAAATCCCTGCAGTCGTTCACCCTTCGCAGTGACAGCAAATCCCCTGGCTGTGCCCAGAAGTCATGGAGCAGATCTGCTGCTCCTACTCCTCCCAAGAGAAGGAACAGTGTCCTTTGGTCTGAAATGTTGGATGTCAACATGAAAGAATCCCTGAGCACCAAAGAAATCAAGCGCCAGGAGGTAGCTGTCCATGAAAAACGGGATTGGGAACGGCAGCCTTGGCTCTGTCCCTGCCCTTGCTTGGAAAGGAGTAACAGGCTTTGGGGAGGGCTGCATCTTCCCGTGCACCTAAAGCTAAGATTTATGTCTGCAGCAGACATGGGAAAAGGTGGATTCCTCACTGGAGTCACTGGGGAATTCATCTCCCCGCTCCGACCCTTCAGAGATGCCAAACTTTCCACGGGGGTGCTCGGCATTCCTGAAATCCCAACCCCGGCCCCGCGGGCTGCTCCGCAGCCGACCCAACGGCAGGTTCCTCGCAGAGCCAGCTGTCTTTCTCCTAAAGCTCCTGACAATTGGTTGGAAGCCAAACAGCAAGGCCTTGGCTTGCCTTTTTCCTGGAGTTCTTCGACAAATCTTCTGGAGACGGCACAGAAGCCGCCGGAAGCCGCCTGGGATTTGACCTCTGCGGTTTCGGGGGTTTTGTGTTTCCAGCCTTGCCTGGGTAAAAGCAGTGATTTAAAAGGCTCTAATATTTAATTTGGCTTGTGCAGGGCCGTCAGGGCTTTCACGCAGTTGGAAGCAAAGCTGCTTTCTCAGGGCTAGGAAGGCAGATTTACTCGGGGTTGCCATGCCCAGGTGCCACCGAGTGATTGGGGTGGCCAAAGCCCTATTCAGGGCAGGCTGTACATTATGGGAGCTGAAAGGCTCTTTCTGAGAAAGACTGGGATGAAAAATAACTCGGGATGCTTTATCCCCTTCCTCCCAGGCCATATATGAAATGTCCAGAGGAGAGCAGGACCTGATTGAAGACCTGAAGTTGGCCAGAAAGGTGAGTGGGATTTTTCCTGTGGTCGGTGATGACATTCCAGAGAATAATGAGGGTTTTTTTGCACCTGCAAACATTACGTGGGAGCTTTATCAGCCCCAGAATCCCCAGCTTGAAAGCTGGCCCAGAAAGCTGACGTGAGCACTGGGACAGCACTGGTGTGATTGCACCAAACCCAGCCATAAAAGGAGTGTGCAGAGCTGCTCGGGGGCTCCCTCTCCCAGCTGGGAATAGCTCAGACAGGAAAATCCTTTGGGAATCTTTTCAGCATCAAATCCGTGTTACTCTTTGTGTCACCTTGGCTTCTTGCACCTGATAGATCCCCTCAGATTTAAATCATCAGCTTTGGGGCTTGGGAGATTGAGATATATTTGAATATATTTGGTTTGACAGGCCTACCACGATCCCATGCTGAAACTCTCCATCATGTCCGAGGAGGAACTCACCCACATTTTTGGGGACTTGGATTCCTACATTCCTCTGCACGAAGGTAAGAGCAGCTGGCTGCTTTGTGCTCGCTAGGATTTAACCCTTGTGCTTTCTCCTGTTACTCGTTGGGGCATTGCTGCAATTCCTCTTTTTCTGTTCCCATTCCAGACCTGCTGGCAAGTTTGGGAGAAGCAACGAAACCAGATGGAACAGTGGAGCAGATTGGGCCCATCCTTGTCAAGTGGGTGAGTTCAGAACTTGGAATCAACGGGCTAAAGCTGATCTTAGAGAACTTTTAAAGCCAGAATTTGCAAAGCTCTGGGGCTTTTTTGGCCCTGAGCATGAGATTGGAAGGGAAATCCTGGCAATGCTGAAAACAATGGGATTCTGGTGGCTGGAATGGGCCCTGATTTCACCCCAGAACCTCGGAATGATTTGCATATTTATGGCTGAAATGCCTGTATCTCCTGGACTCTGTCCCAGTGTGATTCCAGGAGTGTTATCCCTGCAAATCCCAAACCTTGGGAGCCTCAAAGGCTCCGTGTGCCCGTTCTCCTCACAAGATCCTCCCTTAGATTTTTATATTGGGAAAAACATCCCGGTGAGGGCTGTAGAGAACTCTGTGAGTCTGACGGGTTAGTGCCATCTGCTTTTCCCACAGGGAATCTGACTCCTAAATCTCCTCTGTTCCCTGCAGCTACCACGGCTCCACGCCTACAAAGGCTACTGCAGCAATCAGCTGGCAGCCAAAGCACTCCTGGATCAGAAGAAGCAGGACAGGAGAGTCCAGGATTTCCTGCAGCGCTGCCTGGAGTCTCCGTTCAGCCGCAAGCTGGACCTTTGGAGCTTCCTGGACATCCCTCGGAGCCGCCTGGTCAAGTACCCCCTGCTCCTCAAGGAGATCCTGAGGCACACTCCCAAAGACCACCCCGATATCCACATTCTGGAAGAAGCCGTGAGTAATCCTGGGTTCCTTCTGCTTGTTCCGACCTAAGGATTTGATTTGGGAGCTGCAGAAATGTTCCTTAAACCCTCAGAATTTCCCAGGGGGTTTTTCTTGGGGGCGCAGATCTGTGAGAGGGAAAGCGAGGGATCAATCGACGTGGATTGCATCCTTTGGAGCCCTGAAGGAGCACGAGGAGAGGTCACACAGGGAAGCAATTAATCACGCTGAATCATTTGTTTGGGGTTTTAGATATCCATAATCCAAGGAGTCCTCTCTGATATCAACCTGAAGAAGGGCGAGTCCGAGTGCCAATATTACATTGACAAGCTGGAATACCTGGATGAGAAGCAGAAGGATCCAAGGATTGAGGGCAGCAAGGCTTTACTGTGCCACGGGGAGCTGAAGAATAAAAACGGACACGTAAGCCTCTCGTTTTCTACTCATTAATTCTCAAACCTTCCCTCAGAGCTGGTTTAAACCCTTAGAGCAGGACTGGGAGCTCCCATCCTTAGGGATAGTTTAGACATTGGATAAAAAAGCAGAGGAGAAATCCCTTGGAGGCAGCCTCGTCTCGGGTGTGAGGGAAAGTTTCCTGCTGACGCTCCACAGTTGGCTTTGGGAAGCTGGGAAATAATTAGCACAGAATGCCCATGGAAAGTGCTCTCCATCCAGAGGGATTTCCTGCCTCTGTTTACTTCCAGGTGCTCTGACATTCCCCATTAGGAGCCCTGGCTTTTCCAAACAAAAGGGTTCCTGCAAAAGCCTGTTTGGCTTCGGGCTGGGCTGCCTGGAGTTTCTCTCCCACCCACTGCATCCAGGCTTTGCTGCCTTTTGTCCTGATTTAAACCTCCAATCTTTGCATGTTTTCTTTGTTGATTTGGGGGTTTTTTTTGTTTCATTTGGCTGTTTTACTCCTGCACATGAGGCATTCCATGCTCTCAGGAAAGCTATCGCTCCTAATCACCCTGTCCCTGGATTCTGGGAATGATAATTCCCTTTCCAGGGATCCATAAAATAATAAAGCTGCTGATGTAATCCTGATGTGTGCCAGACCTTGGCATTGTCACGGGAGACTCCAAAAGGTATTGTGGGTGAAACTGCAGATAAGGTGGCCTCGAACCCCACAGGATGTGTGACCTCATGGAATTCAGAGTGCACATGGCAATGTTTTCCCTTCCAGAAGCTCTACGTCTTCCTCTTCCAAGACATCCTGGTGCTGACGCGGCCGGTGACCCGGAACGAGCGCCAGGCATTCCAGGTGTACCGCCAGCCCATCCCTGTCCAGGAGCTGCTCCTGGAAGACCTGCAGGATGGAGATGTCAAAATGGGAGGCTCCTTCCGAGGAGCTTTTGGGAATTCTGATAAAGGTACGGATCCGAGCGGCTCATCCGTGGTGGCTGTGAGTTCACAGCTGGGATAAGGAATACATCTTTGTGCCTTTGCTGGATTTTGGGATTTGGGGCGGTTTTGTTGGGGTTTCAAACCTCTCAATATCAACTCAGATCAACTGATCTGCTCTTCCCTCTGTTTACCTCCAGCCAAAAACATTTTCCGAGTCCGTTTCCAAGATCCCAGCCCGGGCCAGTCCCACACGCTGCAGGCCAACGACGTTTTCCACAAGCAGCAGTGGGTGAACTGCATCCGCACGGCCATCGCCCCGTTCCAGAGGAACATTCCCGCCCCGGAGCTCAAGGAGCTGCCGGAGCTGAGCGAGGAGTCAGAGGAGAACAACCCCTCCGTGCCCAACATCCCGGCCCAGAAGCGCCACTCGGGAATATCCGAGATGGAGCTGGATGAGAGCGCGGCCGAGTGCGGCTCCGTCCTGGACTCGGAGGAAGCCAAAGGGGCGAAATCCCACAGAACCTCATCGGGGCACAGAAAATCCAGGGAGAAGCAGCTCAGTGGGAAGCGGAAAGAAACGCTGGTGTAAGGAAAAAGAGGAGCCCCAGTGGCACCCTGGGGGAAAACTGTTAATTTATAAATAATTCTGTGTACATTTTTATACCGGGAGCGCCTTCGGAGCCGCTCCGCGGATCAGATCCTGGGTTTATGTTGGAATGGCAGCTACTGGTGTTCGGTTACTGTTGAGCTGGGGTCTGTTTTTACACTTGGAATCCATGAGGGGTTTCCAAAACCCTCGTGGCAGATCTGAAGAGCAAATTGGGCTTCCTGAAAGCTTTCACGGCCATGGTGGAGGATGGAAAAGGATAAAGTGGAATTTTGGGTGGCACCAGGGGGGTTTTGATCAACACTGCAAAAGTCCGTTTGAAGGACTCAACACCTGAAGTCACACTGGTGTGTGGTTCTGGGAATTCCTGCAAATTTGCATGCTCAACAAGGAAAAATCCTAAAAAAACAGATCCCAAGTTCAACAGGTTCTCAATCCACCTACTGGAATCTTTGATCTCCGCGTGTCCTTTGTACATTCCTCGGTCTCGCTCTTGTATCCTGCCAACTATTTAATTTTTTTATTAGTTTTGTTTCCAGTTTGGGGCTTTTGGGGGTTTTTTTTGTTTGTTTTCTTGGGTTGATTGGGGTTTTTTTTTTTATTTTTGTATTTTTGTCGCTCAGACTTGGCATTTCCTTTCAAGTACTTGATCCTTCGTGCTCCCGGGGGTGACATCCCAGCCATCCCTGGCGTCACCTTGGAGCAATCCGTGGGCTGGGAGGAGACACTACTGGAAGAGAACTGCTTTACTCCGGGGTGTAGGAAGGTTGTAGGCATGTTGTAAGAGGGTTTGGGGAGCAGCGAGTAGAGGGGGTAGCAGGGAGTGAAGGTAGATTCCGTGCTTTTGTTGCCTTGTGGAAATGAAACGCTTCCCAGCGGGAAGCAGGACTTGGAGGCAACCAAGGGGTTCTTGCATGTGGTAGAAAGGTAGAGGAGAGGAGGCTTTGGAGGGGTGAGGAGAGGAGAGGGAGTGGTTGTTTATACTCAGAGTGGCAGCACTGCCGTGTTCTAGTGATCCAAAGATCCAGGGAAAATCCAGGGAAAGATGCAGCTTGGGAAGCAAAGTGGTGACAGCTCCTTCAACAGTGATCCCTCCATCCCTGAGATCCGGGATTGGGGAGTGGTGTTGCAATCCCTGGGAGCTGAAATCCAGGACTGGGGAGCCTTATCCTGAAATCCAGGAATTGGAGAGTGGTATCCTGAAATCCAGGATTGGGGAGCCTTATCCTGAAATCCAGGAATTGGAGAGTGGTATCCTGAAATCCAGGACTGGGGAGCCATATCCTGAAATGCAGGATTGGAGAGGCATATCCTGAAATCCAGGATTGGGAAGTGGAATCCTGCAATCCCTGTGAGCTGAAATCCAGGATTGAAGAGGCATATCCTGAAATCCAGGATTGGGAAGTGGAATCCTGCAATCCCTGTGAGCTGAAATCCAGGATTGAGGAGCCATATCCTGAAATCCAGGATTGGGAAGTGGAATCCTGCAATCCCTGTGAGCTGAAATCCAGGATTGAAGAGGCATATCCTGAAATCCAGGATTGGGAAGTGGAATCCTGCAATCCCTGTGAGCTGAAATCCAGGATTGAGGAGCCATATCCTGAAATCCAGGATTGAGGAGCCTTATCCTGAAATCCGGGCTTGCAGAGCGGCGACTCCGCATCCAGGGATTCTCAGTGCCTGTCACGTGTCTGGCCGGGAACTTTGGGAATGGGCAGAGGGTGTCCATAGGCACGGAGTGTGGTTCTCTGTAAATGCTGTACAGTTTCCAGTGCCAAGTTCCATTAAATTCCTGACGGCCTCTCTCCTGCCTCATCCGAGTCCTGCCTGGGAGGGAGGGAGAGATGTGTCCGTGCTCAGGAGCTGCTGTCAGCTCCAGATAAATGCGAATCTGCTCCGAGCTGCTGCTCCGAGGAATTCTATCCTGCTGTGATTCCTCCATATCCAGGCAGGACAAGCTGGCATTTTACAGCTCTGTGTCCTGTCGTGATTCCACTCTGTCCACTCAGCAGTTGACTTCATGGATTCTCCCTCACTTTCTTGGGAAAAGGGAGCAGTGGGATTCTCCTCCCGCACGGAAAAGATCCACCCCCAGCAGCAGCAGGGTCCTCATTTAGTAAATGTTAAAATCCTTGATGATCCTTGGGAAGGGGGTCCTGCTGGGCTGATTCCTGGGAAGCTTCTAGGGAGCACCTGGTGGTTGTACCAGGATAAACTCATCCAGTCTTCCCAGCTTTCCCAAAAACCTGTGGCTTCACCTGGTCCGAGGGTGTCCGGGCACCGCGGCTCCCAGGGAGAGCGATCCCAGCTCCCCCCAGAGGGAAGGAGCAGCTCGGGTTTGAGGGTCAGGATTTACAGCTGAGCTCTGACCCTTGGAGCTGATTTGATCCAGAGGGAATTCAGCCCTTCCCGAGCAGGCAGAAGCTGGAAAAACAGCTCCTGCAAAAAAGTGTCAGTGCCAGGGAGAAGAACTCCCACAGATCGTCTGCTTGTCCCCCTGGCCTGAGGCTGGGCTGAATCTTTGTCTCCTCATCCTGCAGCCAAATCGGCCAAAACTCCTTCATTTCCCTCAGAAGTTGTTCCCACCCCGCTCCTGGTGGTTCCTCTCCATCCCTCCTGCAGGAATGTGCGGCCGTCTCAGCCCTCGCCTCTCCAGACTAAACAATCCAGGCTCCCCTGGATTCCTGCCGTGCTGAATTCCATGGGATCCCGGCCGGCTCTCTCCGTGCCCCTGCCCAGCCAAGACCCCCCCATCCCGTGGGTGTGGAACCCTGGGATACAGCGGGATACAATTCCCGAGGGCAGAGGGGGAGCCTGGAGCTCCTGTGGTGCCATCCCTGTGCCAGGCAGGGACAGGGAACGTGGCCGTGCCCAGGGATGGGTGGCACCTCCGCCCCGGCTCCGTGTTTGCCCTCGGGGATCCACCGGGCTCCGGAGCGGAGCTGACACCTCCTGGGTTTCCAGCGGGACCTTCCCGGAGCTGGGATCAGAGCAGGGGTCACTGCGGGGGCAGATTCCTCTCCAAGAATTCCCACATCCCAATCCCAGCCTCATCTCCACCACGGGGGCATCTGGGATCGGGGTCCCTTTGCTCCAGCTTTAGGAGCTGCCCTTCAGTTCACCCTTGGATTTGGGAGCCTCCATGGAAGCAAAGTCTAAAGCAAACCGCCAGCCACCAAATCCCAAATTTCACTCCCACAGCCCCTGGAACCCCTCACAGTCGTTCTGGGATCGACCCTGAGCTCATCCTCTCCAAAATCCCCTTTTCCACACGAAACCTCGGCGTAGTTTATGCCGGGATTTGTGGAGATTCCTCCCCAGCCCCGCAGACGCTCCTGGGATCAATCTGGGCTCCTGCAGGGACAGGGGGGCCCCACGGAGCTTTCCCTGTCGGAGCCGTTTCCTTCTCCGTCTCCAGCTTTCCCTTTTTCCATGAATTCATCCCCCTCCCGCCCCCCTCTCCGTCTGCAGCTGCAGCCCCAGACACATCTGTGCACATCTGGGCTGGCCTTGGCGGCCGAGCCGCCTCGGGAGAATCCAGCTGGAAGCTTTTCACCTTCTGGATTGCGGGAATTTTTCCCCCATTCCCTGGATTAGGCCCCTCGAAGCCAGACAGGGAGCCCGGAGAGCTCCGTGTGAGGCTTTAAGGGGGCCCTCCTTCATCAAACACCAACTCCTCCAGCTCCAGGTGGACACATCCCAGGAAATTCAGCTGCCAGGAAAGCTCCTGATCCCACCAGGGTGGTCTCTGCTTCCCTGCCCTCCCCCACAGCCCACCTCGGATGCTGTAAATAGGATCAGGCCATAAATTATGGGATTTTATGGGCCAGCGGGAAGTTTTATTGGGATAATTATCCTGATAAATGAGGTGCAGTTAAACAGTTAAAATCAAGGCTGGCTTATCCTAAAGATGATGGGATGGGACGGGACGGGACGGGACGGGATGGGATGGGATGGGATGGGATGGGTGCTGGGCACAGAGAGGTGATGCAGAGGTGACAGTGGGTGCTGGTCATGAGGATGGAATGGGATGAGAGGCGATGGGTGCTGGTCATGGAGACATCATGGGGGAATGATGGGTGCTGGTCACTGGGATGGAATGGGATGAGAGGTGATGGGTGCTGGTCATGGGGATGGGAGATGATGGGTGCTAGCAATGGGTGCCAGTCACAGGGATGGAATGGGATAGGATGGGATCTGTGGGATGGGATGGGACGGGAGATGATGGGTGCCAGTCACAGGGATGGGATGGGATAGGATGGGATCTGTGGGATGGCATGGGGTGGGAGATGATGGGTGCTGGGCACAGGGATGGGATGGGAGATGGTGAGTGCTGGCAACGGGTGCTGGTCATGGGGATGTAAAGGGATGGGATGGAATGGGATGGGGTGATGAGAGCTGGTCATGGGAATGGAATGGGATGAGAGGTGATGGGTGCTGGTCATGGGGATGGGAGATGATGGGTGCTAGCAATGGGTGCCAGTCACAGGGATGGAATGGGATAGGATGGGATCTGTGGGATGGCATGGGGGGGGAGATGATGGGTGCTGGGCACAGGGATGGGATGGGAGATGGTGAGTGCTGGCAACGGGTGCTGGTCGTGGGGATGTAAAGGGATGGGATGGAATGGGATGGGGTGATGAGAGCTGGTCATGGGAATGGAATGGGATGAGAGGTGATGGGTGCTGGTCATGGGGATGGGAGATGATGGGTGCTAGCAATGGGTGCCAGTCACAGGGATGGAATGGGATAGGATGGGATCTGTGGGATGGCATGGGGGGGGAGATGATGGGTGCTGGGCACAGGGATGGGATGGGAGATGGTGAGTGCTGGCAACGGGTGCTGGTCGTGGGGATGTAAAGGGATGGGATGGAATGGGATGGGGTGATGAGAGCTGGTCATGGGAATGGAATGGGATGAGAGGTGATGGGTGCTGGTCATGGGGATGGGAGATGATGGGTGCTAGCAATGGGTGCCAGTCACAGGGATGGAATGGGATAGGATGGGATCTGTGGGATGGCATGGGGGGGGAGATGATGGGTGCTGGGCACAGGGATGGGATGGGAGATGGTGAGTGCTGGCAACGGGTGCTGGTCGTGGGGATGTAAAGGGATGGGATGGAATGGGATGGGGTGATGAGAGCTGGTCATGGGAATGGAATGGGATGAGAGGTGATGGGTGCTGGTCATGGGGATGGGAGATGATGGGTGCTAGCAATGGGTGCCAGTCACAGGGATGGAATGGGATAGGATGGGATCTGTGGGATGGCATGGGGGGGGAGATGATGGGTGCTGGGCACAGGGATGGGATGGGAGATGGTGAGTGCTGGCAACGGGTGCTGGTCGTGGGGATGTAAAGGGATGGGATGGAATGGGATGGGGTGATGAGAGCTGGTCATGGGAATGGAATGGGATGAGAGGTGATGGGTGCTGGTCATGGGGATGGGAGATGATGGGTGCTAGCAATGGGTGCCAGTCACAGGGATGGAATGGGATAGGATGGGATCTGTGGGATGGCATGGGGGGGGAGATGATGGGTGCTGGGCACAGGGATGGGATGGGAGATGGTGAGTGCTGGCAACGGGTGCTGGTCGTGGGGATGTAAAGGGATGGGATGGAATGGGATGGGGTGATGAGAGCTGGTCATGGGAATGGAATGGGATGAGAGGTGATGGGTGCTGGTCATGGGGATGGGAGATGATGGGTGCTAGCAATGGGTGCCAGTCACAGGGATGGAATGGGATAGGATGGGATCTGTGGGATGGCATGGGGGGGGAGATGATGGGTGCTGGGCACAGGGATGGGATGGGAGATGGTGAGTGCTGGCAACGGGTGCTGGTCGTGGGGATGTAAAGGGATGGGATGGAATGGGATGGGGTGATGAGAGCTGGTCATGGGAATGGAATGGGATGAGAGGTGATGGGTGCTGGTCATGGGGATGGGAGATGATGGGTGCTAGCAATGGGTGCCAGTCACAGGGATGGAATGGGATAGGATGGGATCTGTGGGATGGCATGGGGGGGGAGATGATGGGTGCTGGGCACAGGGATGGGATGGGAGATGGTGAGTGCTGGCAACGGGTGCTGGTCGTGGGGATGTAAAGGGATGGGATGGAATGGGATGGGGTGATGAGAGCTGGTCATGGGAATGGAATGGGATGAGAGGTGATGGGTGCTGGTCATGGGGATGTAAAGGGATGGGATGGAATGGGATGGGGTGATGAGAGCTGGTCATGGGAATGGAATGGGATGAGAGGTGATGGGTGCTGGTCATGGGGATGGGAGATGATGGGTGCTAGCAATGGGTGCCAGTCACAGGGATGGAATGGGATAGGATGGGATCTGTGGGATGGGATGGGACGGGAGATGATGGGCGCTGGGCACAGGGATGGGATGGGATCTGTGGGATGGCATGGGGTGGGAGATGATGGGTGCTGGGCACAGGGATGGGATGGGAGATGGTGAGTGCTGGCAACGGGTGCTGGTCGTGGGGATGTAAAGGGATGGGNCTGCAGCTGCAGCCCCAGACACATCTGTGCACATCTGGGCTGGCCTTGGCGGCCGAGCCGCCTCGGGAGAATCCAGCTGGAAGCTTTTCACCTTCTGGATTGCGGGAATTTTTCCCCCATTCCCTGGATTAGGCCCCTCGAAGCCAGACAGGGAGCCCGGAGAGCTCCGTGTGAGGCTTTAAGGGGGCCCTCCTTCATCAAACACCAACTCCTCCAGCTCCAGGTGGACACATCCCAGGAAATTCAGCTGCCAGGAAAGCTCCTGATCCCACCAGGGTGGTCTCTGCTTCCCTGCCCTCCCCCACAGCCCGCCTCGGATGCTGTAAATAGGATCAGGCCATAAATTATGGGATTTTATGGGCCAGCGGGAAGTTTTATTGGGATAATTATCCTGATAAATGAGGTGCAGTTAAACAGTTAAAATCAAGGCTGGCTTATCCTAAAGATGATGGGATGGGACGGGACGGGACGGGACGGGATGGGATGGGATGGGATGGGATGGGTGCTGGGCACAGAGAGGTGATGCAGAGGTGACAGTGGGTGCTGGTCATGAGGATGGAATGGGATGAGAGGCGATGGGTGCTGGTCATGGAGACATCATGGGGGAATGATGGGTGCTGGTCACTGGGATGGAATGGGATGAGAGGTGATGGGTGCTGGTCATGGGGATGGGAGATGATGGGAGCTAGCAATGGGTGCCAGTCACAGGGATGGAATGGGATAGGATGGGATCTGTGGGATGGGATGGGACGGGAGATGATGGGTGCCAGTCACAGGGATGGGATGGGATAGGNGTGCCAGTCTCGGGGATAGAATGGGATGGGATCCATGGGATGGGAGATGATGGATGCCAGCAATGGGTGCCAGTCCCGGGGATTCCATGGAGAAGGAAGCAGCAATTCCAGCTTCACTCAGCACCAAGGGCCACCCCAGACAGCACAACCCCTCCCCCCTCAGCCAGGAAGCCCCAAATCCCCCCTCATTCGAGCTCACACCCCTCCCCCATGGTTTGAACCAACACCTGAGCCCTCCCAGGCCTCCAAACCCCCGGTGATGTCGGGATTCGCTTCTCCCAGCCGGATCCGAGCCGGCTCCGCCTCCCCTTGGCTCTCCCCCGGCAGCTGGGATTGGATCTCATGAATGTGGAGCAGAGCAGCGAGGGAGGGCTGTTGACAATTTGGGAGCAGCTCTTGCACAAGAGGAGCTGCCAGGGCCTCCTCTCCCCGAAACCTCTCACCAGACGGGTTCCCAGCACGGCTCCCACAATTCCTCCCGGGAATTGCGGCGTTCCACACGCCCGAGGTTTTCCCCAGGAGGGTGATCCCCTCCCAGATTTATCCCATTCCTTGTGTGTCCCTCGGTTTGTCCCATGGGCTGGGTTTTGGGTTGTGGCCTTCCCTGCAAATCCCTCAGCTCTAATTCCTCACTGGGTTAAACTGGGATAAGCTGGTGTTGATTTCCTGTAGATGGGAAAGTCAAATTGTCTTCTGCTGTGGGACTTCCTGGTCTGGGGGCTCCTTAATCCGGGTGGTGAAGGTCACTGGAATGTTATGGGGATGGAGGGATGGATGGAGGGATGGATGGATGGATGGATGGATGGATGGATGGATGGATGGATGGATGGATGGATGGATGGATGGATGGATGGACAAACACCCCCTCATTTGTCACTGTCCCCCAACTGACCCTGCTGCTTTACTCAGGGAGTAAAGGATGAGTAAAACCAACCTCACCATGGGGAGCAGCCTCAGCTCACCCCTGAGTAACAGGGCAGGACCCCACACCCTCCCCTGATCCAGCCCCACGTCCCCACCCCGGATCCGACCCCGGAGGAGGCCCCGCGGGTGACTCAGGGCCCCGGCAGCTCCGGGCAGCCGGGATCTGCCAGGACCTGCCCCAGGGATCCTCCCTCGGAGGCTTTGCTGCTCTGCCAGCACCGTGTGGGGCCGGGGAGACGGGGGCACCCTCCACCTTCTCTGCACAGCTCCAAACCCCTCCAAAACACCCCTAAAACTGGGAAAAAATCCCGCGTGTCACCCCCACTCCTGCCTCTCCCCGAAACCACCGAGCCCCAGCCCAAACCCCCTAATTAGGGCTTTGTTGGGCAACGCCACCGTGGGAGCAGCGGGACGAGAGCCAGCGTGGCCCAGGGGCTTGGGTCACCCTTTTCCCCAGCTCCCAACACTTCCTGATCCGCTCCCATTCCCACCGAGCCTCTCCCAGCTCCTGCCTCCTCCTCCTCCTCCTCCTGCTCATCCAGGGAGAGGCATCAGGAGGGAGGGAAGGAGGAGGCCCCATCTCCTCCTCCCCGCCGGCGCCTCGGCGTGCCGGGACAGAGCCGCGTGCTGGCGGGGAGCGCCATGGCCGAGCGGCTGTCGGAGGAGAAAATCGCCGAGTTCAAGGAAGCCTTTTCCCTCTTCGACCGCGACGGCGACGGCTGCATAATCACCAAGGAGCTGGGCACCGTCATGCGCTCGCTGGGCCAGAACCCCACCGAGGCCGAGCTGCAGGACATGGTGGGCGAGGTGGACGCCGACGGCAGCGGCACCGTCGACTTCCCTGAGTTCCTGTCGCTGATGGCCAGGAAGATGCGGGACACGGACGGCGAGGAGGAGATCCGGGAGGCGTTCCGGGTGTTCGATAAGGACGGGAACGGCTACATCAGCGCGGCCGAGCTGCGGCACGTCATGACCAACCTGGGGGAGAAGCTGACGGACGAGGAGGTGGACGAGATGATCAAGGAGGCCGACTGCAACAACGACGGGCAGGTCAACTACGAGGAGTTCGTGAGGATGATGACGGAGAAGTGAGGCCCCCCTCCCATCAGCCACCTCCAGCTCTGCTCCACAGGTAACTCCCGGGGATGTGGTATCCATGGAAAATCCCCAAATCTTGGGTGGTTCCCATCCCGGCCGCCTCGTGTTGGGGGTTGGAAAAATCAACGTTTGCGGTGCTTTTTTTTTTTTAATTTTTCCTTCTTTTTTTTTCCGTAGGGAACGGAGGTTGTGGTGGTCCTCCCCCTTCCCCTCCATCCCCTCCCACCTTCTCCAGGCTGGAAAAATCCTCTTTTATCCCAGTTGGAGCATCTGCACCGGATGTGGGCATCCCGCCTGGGATGCGGATGGATTTGGGGGCCCCGTGGGATGTGTGTCTCGAAATTCCAGTGAAAATTCCCTGACATCCCTGAGCCCAATAAAAATCATCCCCCCCACATCCTGGTGGCTGCCAGTGCCTCATTCGGCTCCTCCTTGGGATCCCTGCTGGAAAATATTCCCTCAGATCAGCCCCGTCAGGCTCCAGCCCCACCTCGTCTGCATCCTTGTCCCATTCCACCTTTTCCCAACAACTGGAAAGATGCCCCAGTGGGTGCTGGAGACCAGGATGCGGCCATCCCCATCCCAAATCCCATCATTTTTGGGATCTGTCTCCACCCCCAGGATCTCAGGGCCCTTTTCCCTCCTCTGAGCCGGATTGATCCCCAACCCCACCCCAAAGCTGAGCAGAGGATTCACCTTTCCTGGCCTTCCCAAACACAGGGGGAATTCCCCAAAAACGGGGAATCCTGGGATGGGATCATTCCCTACACAAAGGAATTTGAAGGACAATCCATTTTCATGGATCTAATTAATGCTCCATCGCTAACGAGCAAACGGGGCCGAGCTGCTCCGTGGGGAACTCCGGATCCGCCACGGCTCCACCCCCACTTCCAGCCCTTCCCCGGGGCTGGGAGCTTTGCCAACCCCACTCGTTTTCCCGGGAAAACCGGGCAGGTGCTGGCAGAGCCGGGCACGCCCACGCCCGCTCCCAGCGCCTTCCCTCTGCCTCCCTCTCCTGGGATGAGAGCGGAGCAAAGCCCGGCCCCAAAATCCCCAAATCCAGCAAAATCCAGCCGGAAAAATTCCGGAGGGACAGGGTCACGCGGGGCTAAAATCAGTCCTTCCCAAACCCGGGATTGTTTATTTAATGCCACGTTCCAGCTCCAAACCAATCCCGGTATTTTTAGCCCTGATGTTTTTTTGTCTTTCTATTTTGGGGTTGTTTAATTTCCGGAGCGTTTTTTCCGCTCTGTTTATCCCGGGATGGTTTTTCCGAAGGATGATCCCGAACGGGAGCTGGATCCTGGCCCAGCAGCTCCATGATGAAAGCAGGAAGTTTATCCATGTTTTCCCATTTTTCCCTGAATCTGGTGCTCGGGACAGCGCTGGGCAGGTTCCCACCAGCACACGTTGGGATGGACGCGTGGATGGAGGTGGCTTGGGGTTTTGCTTCCCAAATCCAGGTTTTCATCCCCAAATTGTCCCTCTGGAGCAGAAGGAGCTGATGGAATTGCAGGATCCAGGCCGGCAGATCCATCACCAATGGATTTCCATCCGGCGTTGGATAATAATTAAATTAATTGAGGTCCAGGGGGTGCACTCGGAGCCTGGGAAGTTTGGAGGATCCCTTTGTCCCTCCATGTCCTGGTTTTCCACCCTAAAACCTGGGCAGGATGTTCCCTGCACCTGGGGATGGGGGTTGAAGGATGGGATGTGGGATAGGGATCACCTGGGATGGGAACTGGGAATTGTCTGGTGTGGAATCTGGGATAGGAATCACTTGGGATGGATGCGGGGGGTTTATCCAGTGTGGGAACTGGGATAGGGATCACCTGGGACGGGATCTGGGATAGGAATCACCTGGGATGGAATCTGGGAATTGTCGGGTGTGGAATCTGGGATAGGAATCACTTGGGATGGATGCGGGGGGTTTATCCAGTGTGGGAACTGGGATAGGGATCACCTGGGACGGGATCTGGGATAGGAATCACCTGGGATGGAGCCTGGGGGATGTTGATGTGGAATCTGGGATAGGAATCACCTGGGATGGGATCTGGGAATTGTCTGGTGTGGGATCTGGGATCAGGGTCACCTGGGATGGGAACTGGGAATTGTCGGGTGTGGAATTTGGGATAGAAATCACCTGGGAAGGGTCCTGGGGGCTCATCCAGTGTGGGAACTGGGGTAGGAATCACCTGGGATGGATCCTGGGGGACACTGATGTGGGATCTGGGATCGGGATCACCTGGAATGGGACCTTGGGATCATCCTGTGTGGGGTCTGGGGTAGGGATCTTGGAGGATGGGACCTGGGAGATCATCCAGGATGGGATTTTGGGGGGAACAGGGAATGGCAGATGAGGGATCACCGGGAATGGACCTGGGGAATCACCAGGAATGGACCTGGGGAATCCCTCGGGGCGGGACAGGAGAGGATTTAGGGTGGGACACGTGGATCACCTGGAATGGGATTTTACTCGGGGAGGATCCCTTGGGATGCGGCTTGAGGGGAAATCTCCTGGATCCAGCCTCTGGCAGCTGATCCCACCTCCACCACTGCCCATCTCCCACCGCTTTTCCATCGATTTTCCAACAAAAAATTCCCCCGGGGGCTCCAGCACCACCCAAACCCAGGGCTCCAACCCTGCCCNACCTGGGGAATCACCAGGAATGGACCTGGGGAATCCCTGGGGGTGGGACAGGGGTGGATTTAGGGTGGGACACGTGGATCACCTGGAATGGGATTTTACTCGGGGAGGATCCCTTGGGATGTGGTTTGAGGGGAAATCTCCTGGATCCAGCCTCTGGCAGCTGATCCCACCTCCACCACTGCCCATCTCCCACCGCTTTTCCATCGATTTTCCAACAAAAAAATTCCCCCGGGGGCTCCAGCACCACCCAAACCCAGGGCTCCAACCCTGCCCCATTGCTCCCCTTGACACCATTTCCCCCTAAAATGGAATTTTTAGGGAAAAAAAGCAGCTCAGGAGCCCCCGGAATCCCCCATCCGAAGGGACCGGAGACGTTTCAGCTCCACTCCTGCGGAATCATTCCCAAATTCTCCCCATTCCCTCTGATTTCAGCAGCCCGGGATGTTCCCAGCCCGTTTCAAAGGCGAGCCTTTAAAAGCGCATTCCTTAAACGCGGGGGGAGCAACGCTGGCGCCTCCCGAGGTTTTCCCAAAGGAATTTTTCCCGGTTTTCCCCATTTTTCCCCCCTTCCAAGCCCTCTGGATCCGCAGCTCCCTGTTCCCTCTGCGCTGCCCCAAAGCAAACACGAGGTGGGGCCAGGGAAGCGGCTCCGGGAAGAGGAGGCCCCTCCGCATCCCCCTGCCAGGAAAAAGTCTGGAAAAAGTCTGGAAAAACGGCTCCAGGAGCAGGGATGGATCCGGGTTTGGGGGGTGAGGGGCTGGGTTGGGAAATCCAGGCAGGTTCTGTAGGGTGGGGAATAAAAACAAAGCCCAAAAATTCATTTCCAGACTCGTTTTTCCAATGTTTATTTGGGAAAATGATGGTTCTGTTTCCCGGGGGGGTTGGGGTCTGTTCCAAAGGGATTTTTCTCCCTGGTTTTCCACTTTTGGGTTCTTTGGGAGAGGAGGAATTCCCGTCTGCGGGAGGAGTGAGAAACCCACCCCCATCATCCCAAAGCCGGGAATGTGGGAAATGTGGGAAGCGTTGTCCAGGGACGGCCAAAACAACGGAGAAGGGAAAAATCCGGTGCCAACTCCAACCTTGAGGCTGAGGCTGCACCAGGTGGGGAAGAGATTTGGGGGAAAATCCCTGATTTTGGGACTGGAGGGGGTGGGGTTATCCCTAAATTCATTTTTTTGGCATCAATCCCTCTGTCCCACGTGGAATTCTGGGGATGAGGAGAGGGAACAGCAGGAGAGGGAGAGGGGATGAGCGGGAGGAGGGGAGGGGAATAAAGGAGAGCAGGAGCTGGGGACAAGGGAGGGAAAAGGGACCCGGAATTGGGGACAGGAAAAGCAGGAGAGGGGGAAAATCATGGAATAAAGGGGACGAGGAGATGGGGACAAGAGGGACCTGGAATTAGGGACAGGAGGAACTGGGAGAGGGAAAAATGGGACCAAAACGTGGAATAAAGGGGGCCAGGAGCTGGGGACAAGAGGGACCCGGAATTCAGGACAGGAAAAACCAGGAGAGGGGGAAAAATCATGGAATAAGGGGGACGAGAAGATGGGGACAAGTGGGATGAGGAGCAGGGAGCAGGGAACAAGGAAAAGTGGGAGCAGGAGATGGAGAAAAGCTGGATCAGGAGGGAGCAGTGGGACAAGGAAAAGTGGGAGCAGGAGAAGGGACCAGGGGACAAGGACGAGACTTTGGGCTGGGGATAAATGGGAACAGGAGGAAAACGGGACAAAAAAAAGGGAACCTGGAAAAACCAGGAGATGGGGATGAGAAGGACCCGGAATTGGGAACAGGGAGAACTGGGAGAGAGAAAAATGGGACCAAACCATGGAATAAAGAGGACCAGGAGATGGGGACAAGTGGGATGAGGAGCAGGGAGCAGGGACAAGGAAAAGCGGGAGCAGGCGGTGGAGAAAAGTGGGATCAGGAAGGAGCAG
>VYXC01009680.1:29586-42525 GCA_013397175.1 Platysteira castanea
TCCGGGGGGGCGGGGCTGCCGGGCACCGGGCCACCGGGCGCCCGTGGACGAGGCTGAGACGGGGAGCACCTCCCGGTGGGACCGAGCCCCCGGGCATCCCCGACAGCACCGCAGGTAGTGCTGAGCAGGCGAGCGTCCCCCAGTGTGCCGAGCCCCCGGGCATCCCCACCGGCACCGAGCCCCGGGTGGTACCTTCCCGGTGGTACCGAGCCCCGCTGGTNTGGGCAGCCCTGGGCGTTGTCGAGCGGGTGAGAAGCCCTGAGGATGCCGAGCTCTGAGTGGCACCGAGCCACCGGGCACCCCCGGTGGTACCGAGCCCCGGGCGGCACAGAGCCAGTGAGTGCCCCAGCTGGTACCGAGCCCCGGGTGCCCGTGGGGGGCACTGAGCCGGTGAGCACCCTCAGTGATACCGAGTCACTGGGCACCCCTGGGTGCCACCGGGACAGCGAGCACACCTGGCTGGTGCTTAGCCCCAGGCACTGCTGGTGGCACTGAGCCCCGGGTGGCATCCAGCACGTGAGTCTCCCTCAGTGACACCACACTCTGGGTGTTCCCACGCCAGCGGGCAGCCCTGGTGGCACCAAGCCAGTGGGCACTCCTGGTGGCACCAAGCCCCTGGTGGCACCAAGCTGGTAGGCAGCCCTGGTGCTGCCAATTTCCCGGTGGTACCCACCTGTGCTGAGCTGGAATGCCCTTGGTAGCACTGAGCTCTGGGCATCCTCGGGTGGCATCAAGCTGGTGGGTGGCACTCTCGGGGCTGTGGGTTCCCATGGCTGGTGTCCCCTCTGGTGGGGGCCACTCCAGCTCACTCCCTGCCGCGGGGGCTGCCTATGAGCTTTGCCGTCACCAGCGGGGCCGGGGTCTGGCTCCATCCCTCTTCCCAACCTCCTCCATTTTAGGTATTTCCCAGCTCGGGGCTGCTCAGGGAGCAGGGGGCAGGGTCAGGATCCTGGGGCCTCCCACATGGAGGTCCTGTGCTCTGGGCCTGCTGGACTGGGGCAGACGGGCACACGATGGGCAGGGCTGGGGGTACAGGTGCTGCCTTGCTCTCATCCTGTGGATGGGAGAGGCGGGACCCCACCACCCACGGGTGCCCCAGGAAAAAGGACTCCGTGTGCCCCTCTGCTGGGTCAGGCAGGGCCCCGTCCCCCCCAGCCCTTGGCCCTGCCCAGGCCCGTCCCAGCCGGCATCGCCCGTGGGATGCTCTGAGTCAGCAGGAGTCTGTGCTCCATCCTGCCCTCGAGGAGTCCCCAGCCTGAGTGGGGGGTCAGGGGCTCAAGCCCCCGCCCTTGCCAGCGCTGCCATCCCGGTGACGAATGTTCTGGTCTCTGCACCGTCTGTGAGCACCGGCTGCACCGGGGCCGACACGGGGGCCGAGGTCTGCCTGCCAGCCTCCTTCCCATCACCTGTCCCAGACGCTCAGGACCCAGCGTGTGCACACGCATGTGCGTGTTCATGTGTGTGCACATGTGTGCGCACGTGTGTGTGCCCGCACAGCTGCTCCACCCTGGCCTGGCCGCGCTCGCTGTCGGCACAACCATGAGCTCACGGCATCCCCGCAGCTGCGCCAGTACCTGGGCTGGGCCCCGTCCCCTGCCCGCCCCGTGCCCCCTGCCCCGGCCGCCACCCCCTGCCAGCACCGTGCCGGGGCGGGAGCGTCCCGCCGCACGGCCCCCCCTCCGGCGTGTCATGTCCGATCAGCGGCGAGGCGGGTGCCTGGGGCGAGGGGCTTTGTGCCTGGGCAGCGTGGCTCTGCCACCCCCCCGGCCGCGGTGGCCGAGCCCTTTCAGCTCCAGCGGCCTGCGGCTAATCCGAGCTGATGCCTGGCTGCGTGGCGCGGGCGGTGTCCGGTCGGTGATTTGGGGAAAAGCCCGGCTCCCTGCTCCGCTGGGGCAGGAGGCAGCAGGGCCACCCCCCCAGCCGACCCCCGGCTTCCCGGCTCGTCCTGCCCGGCAGGTTCCTGCGGGACGACTACTCCATCCAGGTGGCCATCAATGACTACCTGGACATCTACTGCCCGCACTACGAGGGGGCGGTGCCCGCCGGCCGGGCAGAGACCTTCACGCTCTTCATGGTGGACCGGGAGGGCTATCGCGGCTGCTACGAGACCCCCGGCGCCTTCAAGCGCTGGGAGTGCAACCGGCCCCGGGCGCCCTTCGGGCCCGTCCGCTTCTCCGAGAAGATCCAGCGTTTCACCCCCTTCTCACTCGGCTTCGAGTTCCAGCCGGGGGAGACCTACTACTACATCTGTGAGTCCCCTCGGGGTGCCGCGGGGGCCGCACTGGGGTCCCGGCACGCTGGGGTGCAGTCCCCGGGCTCAGAACATGTCAGAGGTGTTGGGTGCAGCTCCCCAGGGTTAGGTCTCACCAGGGTCCCCATGGAACCGAGTTTAGGGTGCGTGGGGGTGTCAGGGTACATCCAGGATGTCCCTGAGGTTAAGGGGAACACGGGGGTTCTGGATGGTGCCAGGGCTGAGGTGCGGGGGGCTCTGGATGTCCCAAGGGTGGGGGCACAAGGATGGGTGCAGGGGGTGCCTGGATNCGGAGCCGCCGCCGGGGGGTCCCGGGGGGGCCGCGCCGGACAGTGCCCGCTGACCCCCCCTGCCCAGCCGTCCCCAGCCCCGAGAGCGCCGGGCGATGCCTGAAGCTGCGCGTCACCGTCTGCTGCCGAGGCACCAGTGAGTGCGGCTGGGGGGGCTGTGCCCCAAAACTCGGGGGCTCCCCCGCCCCCCCGGGGCAGACCAGTCCCCACTGGGGGGGTCCCGGAGCCTCGGGGGCGGCTCCGGGTAACCCAGGGGAGCCGATCCCTGACAGCGGTGGGGGTTTTTTTCAGCACCAGAGCCGGTGACAGAGGTGCCCAATTCGCAGCCGCGAGGGCGCGGGGGCCCCGAGGGTGAGTACGGGGCAGGTGAGGGTGGGGGAGGTGGGAGGCCGAGGACCGGCTCGCCCTGACCACTGCTTCTGCCCTGGCAGATGTGGTGCCTGCCCGGGGCACCGCGGTCCCATCAGAGCCCCGCACCCCGTGCCTGGCACTCGTGCTCCTGGCCCTGCTCCGGATCTGACCCCGGCGCTGCCCGCGGCGGGGGGATGGGCTCCTCTGCCCCAACGCCGCTTCCAGACTCTTCCTCACAGCCAACCCCCCCAGGCCCGTGGGGCAGCCCCAGGCCATGACCCGCCTGCCGGACCTCCGCAAAGCCGAGCTGGGGCCGGGAGCTCCGGGCTGGAAGGTGAGGGGCAGCGGGGGCTCCGGGGCAGTGGGTGAGCACCCGCCCGCTGCCCTGAAGCATCCCTGGCCGGGGCTCTCTCCCTCCCAGGGCCATCGCTTGCCACCGGCATCGCCGCACGTCGGGATCGCCACGAGTCAGCATCGCCGCACGCTGGGACTGCCGCACCCTGGCACTGCCCCACCGGCCACCCGCCCCGGTGCCGGGGTCCCCTCAGCGAATGCCTGCTCTGCCCCACGGCCACCACCTCATCTCGTGCCTTTCCCCACGGACCCCCCGTCCCTGGGGCCCAGGGACCCCCAACCCCGGAGCGGGGCAGCAGCTCCGATGGCGGCATCCGCCGCTGCCGTGTCCTCCCTCCGGCGGGGACACGCTGATCTGTCTTCTGGGAAGACGCCTTCCTCCGTGCCCTCGGTTTGGTTTTAACCCCGGTAGTGACTGAGCAATACAGTATTTGCAAGATCGCTGCGCCCTGGCTGTGCGGCCCCCCCGCCGTCCCCTTGCCCGTGCCCCCCATCCCCGCACCGGTGCCAGGGCAGCCCCTCCGCGGGGGTCCCTGCCCCTCGCTCCCTGCACAGCCTTTATGGCCAAGGGCTTGACTGCAGCAGTTTGATATTGAGTCGTCAGCTCCTGTCACCGGAGAGCTTTAATTACAGACGAGCTGCCGGTAATTAACACCTGGCGGTGGGAAGAGCACTGGGACAGGGGGTGAGGGGGCAGTGGGCTTGGGGGTCACTCACCCAAAGCCCCCAGCCAGGCACCCTCATCCCTCTTGCCACCCTGGGGTGTGGTTGGGGTGCCCACAGAGTGGCCACTCTCTGTCCATCTCTCCGTCTGCCACACACCCCATATGATGCACCCCTGATGTGGGGGGCTGCGGGGGGCTGCAGGGTCTCTCCCTTCCCGAGCGGGCACCCAGGCTGCTGCGGGGGCCGATCCCATGGCACCACCTGTCAGAGTCATGGCTCCAGCACAGCCACATGCCCCAGCCTTGCCAGCTGGCAGGAGAGTTCCCGGAGGCTGTTGGTCCCCCATCCCCTGAGTGCAGCCCCCCACTTGTCCTCCTGGGGGGCTCAAGAGGGGCCCAACTCCCCCCGCGGCTGCCCGCAGCGGGGCCCCCCAGCCCCTCGCCACGCAGGCGTTGCCGGCCGCCTGCCGCAGTGGTGCCGGGCACGTCAGACAGGTTTTATGGCTTCTGGGAGAAAGAAGCTGCTTGGCAAGAGGCTGAGCGAAAGCATCGACCGTGCCGCTCCCCTCCCCCCACTCCGCTGCCTGCCCTTCCCCCACTGCACCCCGCACCCCATCCTGCACCCCAGCCCCGCAGGGAGGGGTACCCCATCCCCATGGGGGACACAGAGGCTGCCCAGTGCAGGGGGGGGCATGTCCTGTGGGATCCTCCCCCCAGGAGGGGGTGAGACCATCTGGAGGATATCGTACCCAAGGGACCCCCGTGTAGGGTGCTGGGTGGGGGCATCCCCCAAAGTACCCACCTGCGGGGATGCTGGGGGGCAATGGTGCCTGCAGGAGCAGCCTGTGGGGATGTCAGGGGTGATGGTGACCTGTGGGACCCCCATGCAGGGATGATCGGGGGCTGTACCCTGTGGGACCCCCATGCAGGGATGATCGGGGGTTGTACCCTGCGGGACCCCCGTGCAGGGATACCAGGGGACAACCATGCCCTGTGGGACCCCCGTGCAGGGATGCTGAGGGGCTGTGCTNGCCCCGCAGGGAGGGGTACCCCATCCCCATGGGGGACACAGAGGCTGCCCAGTGCAGGGGGGGGCATGTCCTGTGGGATCCTCCCCCCAGGAGGGGGTGAGACCATCTGGAGGATATCGTACCCAAGGGACCCCCGTGTAGGGTGCTGGGTGGGGGCATCCCCCAAAGTACCCACCTGCGGGGATGCTGGGGGGCAATGGTGCCTGCAGGAGCAGCCTGTGGGGATGTCAGGGGTGATGGTGACCTGTGGGATGATCGGGGGCTGTACCCTGCGGGACCCCCGTGCAGGGATACCAGGGGACAACCATGCCCTGTGGGACCCCCGTGCAGGGATGCTGAGGGGCTGTGCTCTTTCGGGCCCCCATGCAGGGATTCTGGGGTGCTGTGCCCTGTGGGATCCCCGTGTGGGGATGCTGGGTGGGGGCATCCCCCAAAGGACCTCCATACAAAGATGCTGGGGGACAACTGTGCCCCGCAGGACCCCCACGCAGGGATGTGCCTTGTGGAAATCCATGCAGGGATTCCAGAGGGAACTGCCCCTTCCCCAGAGCCCCAGGGATTCCCAGACAAGGCCGAGGGGTCCCTGTGGGACCCCTGGGGTGGGTGCTGGGTCTGGGCATGGCATGGCCCTGTCCTTGAGCCGGCGTTGTTTGGTATGCGGGAGCTGCCACCGGCTTCAAATCCCATCGACTTCCAATGAGCAATGCCATCAATAACGGCTAATTGATGGCGCGGCCGCTCCAAATCAGATTCCCCGTCCCCTGAATCCAATTGATGGCTCCGCACCCCGCAGCCGCCGCGGCAGAAATTGAATCTATTCAAGGAATGGGCTCCATTAGCCCATCCCTTCTGTCTCGCCATCCCCCTGCCTCAGGGCCGCCCCTACCCACCCCCCTCGAGTGCCACCCACACCAGCCGGGACGCTGGGGTGCCATGGGGAGGAGTGCGGGGTGAGGATGTCAGGTGCCCGAGGCGGGTGGGAGTTAAACCTTCAGAAACTGGGAAGGAAAATTTATCACCTGGAATAGCAAGCGATGGGAAATGGTAATAGGCAGCACTGAGATGGAGAGTGGGATAAAGAGCCGTGTCGTGCCGGGGGCTGGGAGCCGCGGCGGGCAGTCGGGGGGGAGCACAGCACGGCCGTGCCCAGCCCATGCCCTGGCTCAGTGTCAGGACAGGGACCGTGGATGCACCGTGGCACCAGGATGAGCCTGGGCACAGCCCACGAGCTCTGTGGTGTTCCCAGCAGCTCCCACTCCTGGCACCGGATCCCTCACCCGGCCACGCTGCCGGGGTCCCCCCACCCAACGCTGCCGTGGCAGGGGCTTCAGGGCACCCCGAACACCCCTCATCACCCCGGGGTGAGGATAAGGTCAGGCTCTGTAGCCGTGCCGGGGCAGCCCCGGGGCACACAGGGGACGTGGGGCGCGGTGCCCTTCCCCGGGGGCTGGAAGGGAGGAGCACGGGCCCCCGGGGCGGTGAGGCCCATCCCTGCCTGTTTCCCATGGGCGAAGGGCAACGGCGGCAGCGCCCACCCGAGAGCTGTCGAGAGCATCCCGGAGATGGGAAATGGCTCCGTGTCACCATGGAAACGGGGCCACTGGCTCGACATGCCGAGGGGACACGTGTGCTGAGGGGACAGGCATGCTGAGCCCTGAGGAGCAGGGCACTGGGGGTGCCAGGCACTGGGCACGATGGACTGGACACCGGGCACTGGCCGCAGGCTCCCCAGGACTCTGAGGCCACACCACGGAGCCCATCACCCACCTCGGACCGGCTCCCTCGTTGCCCAGCGGTCATGGGCACTCTGAGGGATGCCACCTCTTCACGATGCCACCCTGGCCTGATGCCACCGCGGCCGGGCAGCTCCACACCACCACACCAGGGCTGAGCACAGGGAGCGGGGGCCGGAGCGGCTGTTCCGCAGCAGCCGCCTGATGATGCGCATCGTCAAGGTTATAATTTAGCAAAACACTCAGCGGGGGCTTGGAGGGAGCTGGCCCACGCCGCTTAATTAACCGGAGCTGCACGCACCGAGCCCGCTCCTGCCATAGCAATGAGGGTGCGGGCACCGGGCTGGAGCTGGCACAGCACAGGCGTGCAGGGGCTGCCGCATCCCACCCGCATCCCGCGGGGCTGGGCGAGCAGCTGGCTGGTCCCAGCTGCCAGGTGGGAGCAGCAGCACCGATGTTTGTGTCCCCTCCAGGGCCCAGGGTGGCGGTCGGTGTGGCGGGGAGGGTTCCTGGGGTGTGAGACAGCCTGGCACTGGTGGGTGTGCACATGCAGGGGTGCTGGCACAGATGCTGCCTGTGCCATCGCCATCCTGGGCCAGGGTGGCTGTTCGTCCGTGCCTGTGTCCGTCTGTCCTGTCATGCCTGTGCCCTTGCACGTGCTGGAGCGCACCCCCGGTCTGATGTAATCCTGCTGGACAATAATCCTGCTGTGCCACAGCAGGGATGGGCAGGAGCTGCCCTTGCTGCCGGCGCTGCTTGGACCTGCTGCAGACTGAGGGCCTGCAAGGTCCCCATGGACAGTCTCTGGGTCCCTGGGGAGAGTGATTAGGACTTCAATGCGTGGGTGCAAATGACACGGGTCACCACCCCAGCACACTGTGTCCCCGTCTGCAGGGCAGCCAGACAGTGAGGGCAGAGCCTGGGGCAAGTGTCCACCCAGGGCAGCACCTCGCAGGGGTGCCCGAGTGGATGCTGAGGGGCTCTGTGCCAGGGTGGCACCAGGCTCACCCCGCCTGCGCTGCCGTCCGGCCTCTCTGGGCACGTGTCCACTGGGAGTGGCTGTGGGGATGGCAGAGATGGAGCCCTGGAGTGTCTCGGGCCCTGCTCCCCACATCCACTGATTTGCCTTGTGCTCCTTTGATCCTCAGGCCGCTAACGAGCTTCCCTGGCAAAGTGCTCGTTAGCCGTGGCAGAGCCTGGTGCTGCCTGACCAGCACCTGGCTCCGCTGGACACGGGCCTGGTGCTCCCTGCCCTGCCATGGGCAGCTCCTGCGGTCCATGCGGTCCCAGCCGAGGGACAGGGACAGGGACAGGGACAGGGACAGGGACAGGCCAGTCCCAGCAGCTGGCAGGAGGACTGGCTGGTGTGGCCAGGCTGTGGCCAGAGGCGAGTGCAGCACAGGCGGATCGATGCTGAGTTATTGAGCACAGGAGCGCGAGGTGGCTGCGACAGCAACGCCCTGCGTGGGGGGCACGGGGCCGAGCTCACACCCGGGCATGGCACCCCCACCCAGCCCAGACGGAGCAACCAGACACCCACTGCCAGGCTGCAGGGACACGGCACCCACCTAGGGTCCTCTGCCACCCCCTCGGGGGGTGGGTAGCAGCACAGGGCACCCCGTGCCCACCAGCACCTCTTGGTGCTCTCCTGGCTGTCCCCGCTAGTGCCACCAGCACCTCCTGCTCTGTCCCCCGTCCAGCACCCAGCTCCCAGCGCCACAGTGTCACCTGGCCAGCAGCACAGGCCTGGGATGATGGCAGCCAGCGGAGGGACCCCCCACCCTCGCTGTGCCCCCAGCTCCTCTCGTGAGCCGTTTCCAAGCGATGCATTATTGAAGCCCCCCCGTGCCATCGCTCATGGCCGGCGTGACGGCAGGCGCCGCATCAGCCCTGATGAATATTTCAGGCCCTGAAATCTCCTGCGCCTGCACGCTTAGCCCCAGTCCCCCCCTGCCCGCCCAGCTTATCAGCTCCTTTGTCTCCCTGCGCTTCTGCCCAGCATCAAGGGCACAGCACAGCACGGGCACAGTGTCACCCAGCCCCTCTCCCTGGGGACGGTCACCGGTGTCCGTGGCCCCTGGCTGGGATGGATGGGCATGGGCCGTTCCCGAAGGGCAGGTGGGCAATGCTGGTGGCCCGCTGGCGGGGCAGAGCCCACACTGACAAGCTCAGCATCAGCTGGGGGTTCCTAGGATAGATCCCGTGTTTCCTAGGGCACCTGTGCCCATGCCCACCCCTCGTTTGGGCCTGAGGGACTGCAGGTCCCCTGGCACCATCACCTGCGGGGTCAGGGCAGGAGATAGGGGACAACTTAGGGCACAACACATTGTGGATCTGTGCCTGGCACCCCCAGCCTGGCACCTCCTGGTTCACTGCCACCTCTGCCAGTGCTCCCAAATGCTGATTGTGGCGTGATCTATGTACAATGGGAGCAGGATATCGATGCTGCTTGTCACTCCTTCATCAGATTAACGTCACTTAGACACCACCACACTTCACAGGGGACACCAGGGTGGTGTGGCCGGGATGAGCAGAGCACGTTCCAGGGCCACTGGGGAGCCAAGCGCTGGGGCTGGCAGCCACAAACCCACCTCTGTGTCCTTGTCCCTTCCCCAGGGAGCTGTGGCTGTGGTGAGGCCAGGTGCCAGCCCCCGCCGTGCCCGCCCTGCCCAAGCCTCACACCCTCCACCACATCTGTGCCGCGGCCGTGTCCGAGCAGCAGGGGCTGGGAGCGAGGCCGGGGCTGCCACCGGCGGGTGATATTGGCGTGATCTTGAGGCCAGGAGGGAGGGTTGCCATGCGGGAGGCGAGGCGAGGAGCCGGCTGAGTCACCCAGTGCCGGCTGCTGACTCAGGCGCTTCCTGCCAGGTAACCTCCGCCGCCGACGTGTGGGCTGCATGGGACAAGGGATGTGGCACAGGGGACAGACGGGACCGCGGCACTGCCCGGCACAGCAGCCCAGCACCCGGGGTGGGCTGAAGTGGGAGCGTGCCCGGCTGTGCGGCACCGTGCGGTGACCCGTTCCTGCTGGCATCACCGGCGGGACCGTGGCTGCTGGCCGTGGGAGCCAGGAGGAGCCGGTGGCTCTCACCTCCCACCCGGCACCTCTGGGTGCCCACACACCCAGGGCGGGTGAGATTTGGCACAGCAGAGCCCGCTGGAGCCGGGGTTCCGGCAAGCAGGCGTCTGGCGCCCAGGGCAGGAACCCTGCAGCTTCCTCCGGCCGGGCAGCGGGAGCAGCCCCAGCGCCCGGGCTGGGAACCACGCACGGCTTCATCCAGCGGCTCCACGGGGAAGCTGATTTCCTCTGACGGCCCTGGCGCTGCCGCCTGGCACCGCTGCTCCCTCACTGGTGGCCGGTGCTGCGGTGGCAACTAACCCTCCTCTGCAAGCCCACAGAATCCAGCTCTATGCAAATTAACTCTCTGAGGTGCTAATTAACGCACCGCTGCCGTGCCCCTCTGCGCAGTAGGGCTCACGCCTGGTCCCTCTGGTGAGAAGCTGCTCTGCCTGGACCCGTGGCTCACCAGGGAGCTGGCCTGGTGGCTGGTGGCACGGCCACCCATCTTCACCTCCCCCGTGCCCACGCTGCCAGCACGCCCAAGCCCAGCCCCGGGATGTCCCCCAGGACTCCTCCAGAGCTGGGTCTTCCCCCCTCTGCCTGGGAAACGGGAAGGCTCAGACCCCGTGCCCTCCCCGAGGCGATGCTCGCCCGGTGCTCGTCGAGGCGCTGGCGCAGCGCAGCCATCCGTGAGGCTTCATTCAAATTTAACGACCGGCATGGGATATAAAAGGGAAGGGGCAGGGAGGAGCGGGGCTGGGAGCCGGTGGGCACACGGCGTGTGCTGAACGTGCCCCAGGCGTGCCAGCCTGGCAGGAAAGACCCGTGCCCAAACACCAGCGTTGGGCTGTGAGGCACTGCCCCAAACGCTGCCAGGAAAAGCCCGTGGGAGCTGGGGCAGTTCATCTCCACATGGCCATGCCAGCACTGCCTGCTCCCCGACCCAGGACATCCGCCCTGCATGCCTTTGGCATGTTCTTGCCGTGTCTGGCTGGACACGTGCCGGCACCTGGCTCCCGCGGGCGGGTCGGGAGCCCTGAGCTCAGCGCGTTGGGGCCTGGTAGGTGTGGCTGGTGAATATTTCATGCCCGCGTTCACCGAGCCCTTTCTTGGTTACACTCCTGCCTCCTCCCCGCACTCTCGCCATGTTTATTTATTTAATGAATTATTTATCGGCTCCCCCTCTCGCTCGGCTGGGCGCTGCCCCCCCACTCCCCCAGCCCAGCTCCCAGCCCGCCGCGATGATTTATTGAATGCCGGCTCTGCTCTGCGGTTGCGACATTCTGTCACAGGAAGCCGCGGTTAAATATTAACCAAGGCGGGCGGAGCGCGTCCCCTGCCCCGCCGGGCACGTGCTCCGGCCCCTCGGTGCCCATGGGTGGCAGGTGGGAGGCTTTCCCCACCGCTTTGACGCCAAAAGCTGCCAGTCCTCAGAGTGACAGGCAAGGGGTGGAGGAGACAGAGGGGCACGGGAAGAGCAGGGAACCAGGGCTGCTCCGTCCCCCAGCTCTCCTGGGACAGCTCAAGGCCTCGTGTCCTCCCGAGGGCGAAGCCACCTGGGTGTGTCCGCCGGCCACCCCACCACGGACACCATATCCCGTTGTGGCAAAACCCAGCCGAGCCCCCTCTCTGTGTAATTCCTGCTGGGTGCTGACACCTGCACACGGGTGCACACCGTGGTGCTCCGGGGCTGCGTTCTGCCACCTTCGTGCCCTCCAGAGCGCTCGGCGCGTCCCTCCGCGGCCCCGCACAGGGACGTGCCGTGGTGGGGGGGACTCCCGCGGCGAGCGCGGCGCTGTGCGGGTGCTGACGGCCGTGCGTGCGTTGCCATGAGCGGGGGGTTTCCATGTGGAGGTGGGTGTTGCCATGGGTTTGCCGAGCCAAGGCGTTTCCATGGTGGCAGCGCGGGGCTGTGGGTCCTCCCAGAGGTGTGCAGCACCCCGGGATGCCGCCGCTGCCGCTGCCACCGCACCCGGGCACCGGAGTGCCCCAGCCCCTGCGGCCCCCCCAGCGCTCCCCCGCTCCCACCCCCAGGCAGCCAGAGCCCTTTTCCACACGTGTTGTGTTTTCTTCACTTCACTTCTTCGGATGAATAATTAATAGAGGCTTTTTTGGTCCTCCGGGCCCTTCCGCTGGCCCCCTCCCCCTTCCCGGCAGGGCTCCGGCGGGGGCTTGGCCTCCCAGTGCCACCAGTACGGATGAGGAATGGGGGCTGGGGCATAGCCTGGCCATGGGCATCACAGCACCGGGTCTCCCACAGTGCTGAGTGGGACCAGGGGCTCTGCCCGTCATTGTCTTTGTCCCCCTCGATGGGCTGGGGCAGCAGCCACATGGCCGAAGGGAGCCTGAGGAGAAATGGGGTGGCGCTCCTCCCACACTGAGCTCCTCCCAAATCTTTGGGGAGCCAGGACACCCCCCAAGACTCAGCACCAGGGCACCTACACTGTGGCACCTGCCCAGGCCTGGGAGTCACCAGGCCCACCGGGGACTTGGGGACAGGACATTTGGCACCGCACCACCCTGGCCACGCTCACCACGCCAGCGAGATAGCTCCTGGCGTGGTGAGCAGCTCAGGCTGGCTCAGCAAGCCCAGCCACGGTTTCGGGAGCCTCCTGGTTTCATTCACAAGCTCCTCAGGCTGCCAAAGCCCCAGGTGATGCGCGACGCCGGCACTGCCGGGGCAGAGGCCGCGGGGCCGGTGCTGGTGATGTGCACGCGCTCGGCGCGGCCCCGCGTGGGAGCTGGGGGCGAGCTGCGAGTGCCCGCGCCGCTGCGAGCACGCCCGTGCGTGTGCACACGTGTGCCAGGGTGCCGATCACCTGGCGCTCGGCTCTGCCGGGCGGTGCTGCACGCCAGTTGCTATGGGATCTCGCTGAGGACGGGCAGTGGGAGCGGGCACCCAGCTCAGTCCCCACACGGGCAGCACCCGGGGGAGCACCCACAGCCCCCGCGGCTCCCCCCAGGAACCTCCACCCCAGGAACCCTTGGGGTGTGGGAAGAACAAGGGCCTGGCTGTGTGGGTGGGCACTTGGCCAAGTGCTGGCTCCTGAGGGAGGTCAGGGCAGGCGGCAGAGCCTGGCACTGCATCTGTGTTCCTCAGTAGCTGGGCTGTCCTGGCACACGGGCACACACCCTCCCACCCACCCCTGTGCCTCCAGGGCGGCCAGACCCTCTGGGAATACCTGTGACCCCCATGGCACTGG
>VYXC01009685.1:320-10645 GCA_013397175.1 Platysteira castanea
ATGGAGCCCTGTGGAACCCCACTAGTGACAGGTCACCAGTCTGATGTCACCCCATTCACTATAACCCTTTGCACCCGACCCATGAGCCAGTTGGTCACCCATTGCATGATGTGGTTATCCAGCTGTGTACTGGACATTTTGTCCAGAAGGATCCTGGAAGAGACAGTATCGAAAGCTTTACTGAAATCCAAAAAGATCACATCAACTGGCTTCCCTTGATCAAGTAGGTGGGTTACCTTGGCATAAAAAGAAATCAAGTTTGTCAAGCAGGACCTTCACCTCATGAAGCTGTGCTGGCTGTAACCAATGACTGCAATGCAGTCATTATCTATCAGGTGTTTTTCAGTAACTCCCAGAATAATCTCCATAACTTTACCAGGCACTGAAGTGAGACTGACAGGCCTGTAGTTTCCATGGTCATCCTTCTTGCCCTTCTTGAAAATTGGGACAACCTTTGCCAGCTTCCAGTCAGCTGGAACCTCCAGATTCCCGAGATAGTTCAAAAATCATTGAAGGAGGTCTCACAATGACATCAGCCGGCTCTTTGGGTACTCTTGGATGAATCCCATCAGGCACCATAGATTTATAGGGATCCACCTGGAGCAGCAGATCCTGCTCAACTTCAGGGTCAACTGGGAGTTCATCAGTCTTGCAGTCATGGTCCTCCAGCTCAGGGCACTGAGCTTGGTCTGTCTTCCGAGTTGAAGACAGAGGCAAAGAATGCATTAAAAATGTTTGCTCTGTCTCTGTTTGTGAGGTGACCATCCTCATCCTGTAACAGGCCAATGTTATTTATGGTCTCCTTTTTGCTATTGATATATTTTTTAAAACTTTATTGTCCCCCACAGTTCTGGCAGCTTCAATTCCAGTTGAGCTTTGGCTGCCCAAATTTTCTCCCTAAAGGGGCAAGCAGCATCTCTGTATTCTTCCCATGTCACCTGACCTTGCTTCCACTGGGCATGCACCTTCCTCTTTTGCCTTAGCTCCAGAAAACAATCCCTGCTCCGCCAAGCCGGCCTTCTGCCTCACCTGCTTGACTTCTGACATTTGGGAATTGCCTGTGCCCTTAGGAAGTGGTACTTAAAAAGTGACCAGCACTAATGGAACCCAGCACCTTCTAAAGCATTTTACCAGGGGACCTTACTTGTTCCCTGAGCAGCTTGAAGTCTGCTCTCCTCATGTTCAGGGTTGAAGTTTTGCTGGTATTTTTTTCTTCTCACCAGAGATTTTAAACTTGATTGCTTCATGGTCACTGTGGCCAAGATGGCCACCAATTGCCACTTCTCTCTTGAGCTCCCTCTGTTAATGAGCAACAAATCAAGGAAGGCACCTTTCCTAGTTGGCTCCCCTAGCACCTGTACCATGATGTCATCCAGGTGTTTTAGGAATCTTCTGGCCCTGGTTGTACCAGCTGTGTGGTGTTCCAGTTAACATCCAGCAAGATAAAGTCCCCCAAAAGGAAAAGGGCAGTTGATTTGGAGGTGTTCCTTAAAGAATAATTCATCAGTGGTGTCATCCTTTTTTTAGTGTGCCATTCATGTCATGTTGCATGTTTTAACTCAGCAAAGGCCTTTGCCTTAACAGTAATTTGAAGTGGATACAACAAATTGTATTTTTATAATTTTGTTGATTTTTTTCCCAACATTTGTTATAGAAGACTGAAGGAAAGAGATGCTATATATCACACTTAAAAAAAAAAAGTAATTGGATTTCCAATATAATTAGGCAGTAGTAGATTATTAGTTTAGCTGTTGGCTATATGAGGTATATGGAAAATAATAAAATGTGAGAAGCTATGTCCTTCCTGCTTGACCCATTCTGCTTGACCCATTGGTGACATAGATATATCAATGACAGTTACTTGTTTTATTAAATGCTTTTCCTGTTATGTTTTTATGCATGAGAGAAGTGGAAGGTTTTGGTATCTGAGAGTAACATCTTTTACTATATAGTACAGTTCTAGTACTTAGAGGTAAAAAAAACCAAACAACCAACTGTTCAAGCTTTGCTCTGCCCTTAACTGTCTGACATCCTTTGTGTAAGAGGAAAATCTGTTTATGCCACAGAAACAAGGAAAAAAGGAAGTGTGACCAGTAACAGTTCCCTAGCAGTAAAAGGGAGTAAATCTTGTAACTGATCTATGTTATTTACTTTTGAGCCTTTGTAGTAGTTTAAGTAGTGCAGAAAAATGTTTCTCTCTATTGCTCTGTGTGTTTGCCAAGTTACCTATAAGCCTCCATAACATGGACTTAATTTGGATTCATTTCCTCTTTTCCTTCTATTACATTGTCCCTGGAAGATGATGCAGTGTCATGTAGATGCCTGTGATGACATGCAGCCACCAGAGTTGGTGAGTGTGCTCATGCTTTTATTTGACTAGTTTAATAGTTTATTTTTGAGGAAAATAATTTGAATTGTTTAAGTGATAACTGGAATTTTTTGAGATTGAATGTAGTTAGTGGCAGCTTGCACCTTTGAAAAAATCCCTAAAGCTGTCATTGTAACTCAGGTTATTAGCAGTTTATGTCCTGAACAGTGAATCCTATACAGGCAGTTAATGTTCCACTATGGAAGCATGGAGCAGCACAGCCAAGAGAAACTTTTCTGTTGTATTGTCTCTTTTGTACCCTATTTTACTGTTTCTAAGTTGTAACTTTCACTGTAACTCTTGTTTTGTCAGCACCCTGTAGGTGCATCTATTTAGGAATGTTTTATTTTAACTTCATCATGTTATGCTTTCCCCTGTTTCAAATGAGGAATGCTAAAAGTAATTCTTTACTTATAGTTCTGGATAAACTAGTGCATTACCTATCCATATAGTTGAAAGTATACCATTTGATTTGTGTTTATCAAAATTCTTACTCTTAGAGGGTTTAGGGAGGAAAGTTCAAAGGGTATCAGCAAGTGTTTATGCTGTGTAGAAGATGGCAAAATGCCACCAAATATTAAATGTTACTTCCTAGCTTACATAAACACTGCAGTTAGAATTGCTCATCTGCTGTCAAATTAATTTGCTGTCTTGTAGTCTGGGGAGGAGAAGCAGCAGAAAGGATCAAGAAAATGATTGTTCATTACAAGTTAGCCTGAAAAAGAGATTCCCTGTGCAAAATATCAGCAGAAATAGGTAGAAGAGCATGTGTGGAATATGCAGCTCTGATAAGTCTTTGAATTAAGTTCTAAGCAGTGTCCTTCATTGTTTTGTATTTTGCACTCCACTACAAGCTCTTTTTATATTGTATTATGGTCTGTATTGCTAAGCGATGTGATTGCACAACACAGGTTGCTTAGAAACAGATGAACAACTTTTTCTGAATAGCTTCCATTTTGATGTGGCTCTAAAAACCTGACAGGGGTTTGGTTTTTGTTTTGGAAAAAATTATTGCATTACAACTTCTGCAAACAAGTAGTTCATACAGATTCCTGTATTACAGTGTTATCAGTTGAATTGTAGAGAAGTGTGCACATCTATTTCTGCTTCTACAGGAAGATTAAAATGGGTGTGTGCATATAAACGGCATTAGGTCAAATTAAGCACTTGATATCAAGTGCCAGTCCTAAAAATAAAAGCAGTCAGGAGTGCTGCATTACAGTGATTTGGATTTGTTATATGATAGTTTTAGCAGAACAGTAGTAATTAGTGTCACAATTTTCCCTTCTAAGATGCAAAGGATTGTAGCATAGTCTGAATGGGGAGACAAGTTATAGAGTTGAATTGGTTTTTCCTCAAGATGGAGTAGGAGGGTTGACAGTTACCAGGTAAATGTCTTGTCCCAAGCTGAAACTTTAATTTCTCCTGAGCTGTATAGGTAGTAGTGATAAGGCTGAACTCTTATCTTTGGATTTGAATGCTAGTTTAGTTCAAGGGTCAGGAGTAGATCAGCATCAAGAGCTGTTTACCAACTGAATTGATAAAGTTGCTTGGTAAATTGGTATGGCCGGATCTTAATGACTTATTCTTAGAGATTTTAACAGAGCTAGCTAAAAGGTTCTTGTGAGATATTCCCCCTGCCCCCTTGTTCCTGGTCTGCCCTCTTCCCCACTGTCTTCAATGACACTTAGATTAAGGTTGTGGGTTAGAATTTTTGCATAAAATAGGCTCAAAGTTTATAGTATGATACTTGAGATGAAAACATGTTAATGAATCACAGCTGGTTTTACTATTTAAGGTTTTTCTTTCTCTTTTTCTTATAGTTTGAGGGTGGCTCTGGATATGGTAAGTTTTTCTAGAGAACTTTGACATGCACTTCATTTAGTTAGTAAGAGGCTTGATGCATATGTTTAAATCAGACTATTCTTACACAGGGGGCCGTGGTTCATATGGAGATCTTGGTGGACCCATCATCACAACACAAGTAACAATTCCCAAAGATGTAAGTGAAGCTGACTTGCTTTCCAATTGTGTTTAAATAAATAAATAAAAAGTCACAGCCTTTTCTTAGGCTATATAAGTAAATCAGAAGTATTTGAGGTGCTTGACAAGTACTTTTAATATAAAGCAAGTGTTTCTAAATCATCAAAAGTTTATTCTTAAGGATGTTTGTTTTGTCTTGACTTTAGAGATTGCACTGAACTAATTTTTAATTGTTAATATTCAATAATAGAGATGGTCTACATAGCTTGTTTTTACAAACACTTGGTTCTTCCAACTTTATCCCACCTGTGTTTATATGATGTACATTACAGTGACTGCTTTAAGGCTGTAAAAGAGTAAGCTTCCATTGTAACTCTTTAAACTAAATGGATGGAAGCTACTTGAACAGTACTGTGCAGAGAAAGTTATATCAAGAAATGAATACTTTATTTTCTCCCCTAGTTGGCAGGTTCTATTATTGGAAAGGGAGGCCAGAGAATCAAACAAATACGTCATGAGTCAGGAGCTTCGATCAAAATTGATGAACCACTAGAAGGCTCAGAAGATCGGATAATAACTATTACAGGAACACAGGACCAGATACAAAATGCTCAGTATTTACTGCAGAACAGGCAAGTTGAAGCTTAATGCTGTCCTTGCTGTCATTTTTAAACTGACTTTCCTACTACTACATTCTAAAGCTCTTATCTGTAATATAGTTTTTAGAAGACAGGATTTAAGTAACTATTGAACCTAACTTCTCTAGTGGTAGGTCTGCCTTGATTCTCTTTTCTCTCTTCTAATGAAAATTAAAATTCCCTCAAAACTAATCTTGATGGAAGACATCTTAGCCAAGCAGTCCTCTCACTTCTCTGGTGAAAATTGCTGCAAAAAAATTACTTGTAATTAATTATATAGAACCTGTAGAAAATATAGAAGATTTCAGTGGACGTTGGTCTAGTTCTGTGTGGAAGACTAGTGATTTTGTTGTTTTTAGATAACCGACAACAAATCACAGTCTGCCATATGGCACAGGCCATGCCTCTACAGTACAAGTTGAAATCAATTGGTGCTGTTATGCAGCATTTCACACCTTGCTGGCATTACTTTCTCTTCTTCTGAATATTAACAGTTTTGGACATAGTTTACTTANCCTGCACCTTTTTTTTTTTTTTTTTTTAAATATCTGCTTCTGTTTAAATAGCCAACATTCCTCTGCTTCATAGGTGTTCTGCATTTGAGATGTAGTGGAATCTGCTTTTCGCCAGATGTAATGTTTTAGTTCATTACAAATATTTGGGGTAGGAAAAGGTTGGACAAGACTAACACTGAAATTTTGAAACAGCAGCAAAGAGTGGATTTTATTTTTGTTCAGTGGTGGTAAATTGTAATGTGTTTGTTTTTTTTTTTTTTTTCTGTAACTATTGTGAACACCCTGCTTTATGTACACTGTAATTTTTTAAATTTTTTTTGAAGGGGGGAAGGACTGGTTGTTCACATGTCTCTGACATCCTTTGAGGGCAGTGTGCAGAATGTAATGTTCTTTTTCAAGATGTATTTTACAATTTTTAAATAAATTTAGTAAACCTATTATTGGTGGACTTTTTTTTTTATGTATGTAAGGTAATACATAAAATGGATACACCCTTTTTCCCCCCACAAGAAAATGCATAAATGAAAGTTGCTGTTAAGCTTGCTCTTCTGCTCCTTTGATATAGATGGAGTTACATGTTTTTGGCAAATTAAAGAAACAGTGTGAAAACTGACTTGGCTTTGCTATTTGGGGAAAAAAGTAAAAAAATATTAATGCAAACGTTGTGTGAAATTTGACCTTTTTTCATGTTTTTGGCCCTCTGCAGTGTATATATATATATATATGACAAAAATATTTTAAAACTGATGCCACTGAGTTAAGTGGGTTAAATACACCTGGTTCTACACAGCTTCGTTAATGCAGATATCGTTAAAAATAGCAGTTGGTGAAATGAATGAATTGTACTTTTCAGAGCTCTCATTTTTGTCAGATAGAAACTTCTATGAATTGACAAATTGGCAGTATCTAACTTGATTTTCATTGTATACAGACTTTAAATTTCTTTGGTTTCCCTGTTTCTTGAATTCCATAGGAAATACTTGTGAGAAATTAAAAAATAATAAAGTACTCCTGGATATTTCATGTAATACCTTGGCATTTTTATTTATATTTTACAAGTTTTATTTTTGCTTCCTAAATAAAAGCAAAAAAAAAGAAATTCAAAAGAACTTTGTAGATCTCAATGTGATTGATCCAGATTAAGTGGATTATTTCACTTTGGGGGGCTTGTGTCTTGAACATTTTATTTTTCTCATCTTTTTGAACCATATGAGGTAATCCCTGTCATAATAAGGAGCTACACTTACAATGTAATAGGAAAGGGCAAGGAGCTAAGAGATGACCTACTTAGCAGAGCTATAATCAATCCCTAGAAAACACCCAAAACCTGCTTTTGACTAGGGTAAAGGAGTATGGCAGTTTTCCCAGTAAATAAACATCCACGTAGAGTTGGCATTTCCTTGGGAATGGCTGAACATAAATTAAATGGAGAAATTAGCAACTTAGAAAAAAAGGGTCAAACAAAAATGAAAATTAAGAAAAAACATGGGTGCAGGTTTTTTTTTCTATGCACTTCTACACTGTGTATATGGTTTGTGTTTTTAAAATATTTTAGCAGGGGAAAAGCTGCACAAAATAGACTGGAGAATGTGTTTTATTTTTAATGATCTGCATCTTTTAAGAAGCTAACCTATTCTTACAAAGAAGTTAAACACCACTCTAGCTTTAGTAGGGTATTCTTTAAGGTTTCCTTAAAACCAAGCAATTATGATTTGACATGAGCCTAAGGGGTTCCTACTGTAAAAGGAACTGTGGATTTGGGGTTTGTCCTATGCCTCTGTCCCCACCCTTCTTTTACCTACTGATTTAGGGCCAAAAAGCTGTTTGTTTCTTGAGGAGAACTGCTAGGGTTTTCTGCTAGGAAAGGGATGTAGGGGAATACTGATAGCACGATAGTCCTTACACTTGTACTTCAAAAATAGTGTAGTAATACTGATTGTAGAAACTGAAACAATTATTCTTTATGGAAGCCTTTTTTAAAGGCTGACTGCTATGTACAGAAACTGCTGGATTTGAAATGTAGCCCTTAAGACATGGGTTCCATAGCAGCATTCACTGTTAGGTGCAGGTTTCTATACATTATGTCTGAAATTAACTTAAAATATCTATGTGCAGAAAATCACACTATGAAAAGTCAGTGTTCATAAAGGAGACAGAGGAGTCCAGCAACTTTATTCAAATAAAGAGAGAGAGTCCACTGGGGCACACGCCCACGGGGTTTTCTTTCTCAAGGTTTCAGAGGGCGCAGCCTCCTTTTATTATAAACTCCCGGCTGCATGTTGCCCTCTTCCTTTCCCCATTGGCTGAGGTACTAGGAAGGTACAGCCTTCCAGAACCGCCTGCCACATGTTCCCCCTTGAACCTGTCATTTCCCCCCAAAGTTCAGAAACTCAGGCTTATGCCGACCCATTTGTCTATTTCAGAAGTCAAACTGTGTGGGTTCTGCAAGAAACCTGCCGCTTGAAGTTCGTAGAGACATTAAGACCCATTTCAGACGTTAACACCCATACCCTCACCCATCAAACTGTTTCTAAAGACATTAACGCACATCTTTCCTATCAATCCCTCCTCTTTCCCAATTTGTCTTTATAAACTTTAGTTATCATTAACAACTTTTTTTAAACTGCTTGGCATGATATAAAAATTAACATTTAAAACACCCCCTCCCAACTTTTCCACATCTGACCCCTGCACCAGGTGGGGCAAGTAAATACAGAGAAACAGCATAAAGTAGACAATGACCCTACAATTAGCCCACTACTCACTAGAGGTCTTTCTAGATGATCCGTGGCTACTGATAGCCAAGGTCTCCCATCCTTGTCCTCCTGCTGAGAAGTCCAAATCTCTTGGGTTTTAGAGACCTTGACTCAAGTATGATGGGTCCACCTGTGTTCAGCTGTCCTGACTGCTGTTCCTGCGGTCCTGGTTGGATGTTATGAACAGCAAAGTCCAAAGGCAGTGTCTGTGCTAACGGCTTCCTGTCAAAGAGATTTCACGAGACAGTGTTCTGGCCACATACTGGTTTAAACATACCTCTTCACCTCCCTGCCACATTGAAAATTAACAGGGTAAGAATCCCAAACATTATGCAGAGGGAAATGTTTAAGTATTGCTGATTCTTTCTGTTCTATTTTTATCCGGTTCTTCTTACTCAGAGCTTGGATTAAAAACCCAAGAGATGCTGTCCTTCTTCTTACTTAGATGTTTATTTCTTATCTATGTTACAGCTACACAGACTGTGCTCCTAAGTTAACAAGGTGGGAAATGGCCGCAAAGTTCTTCCAAGGCCTTTTCAAGCCCAAATTATCCAATTATATAATGCCAACAAATTTATTTTTGCTTATAACTCAATAATCTATTAACCTGAGTTCTGCATTGCAGGATTTTCCATCCAATNCAAGTCCACTGCCTCCACAATCCCATATTCAGAATTATTTGTTCAAAAAATACTTTAATAACTGATCCAGTAGTTGCTGAAGTGACCAGAAACGCCTCTGGCCACCCTGCCAGCCAGCATACCATAGGATATTTAAGCCCTCTCGGCCGGGGCATGTCAGCAAAATACACCCAACATCCTTGGAAAGGACGTATAGCCCAGGGTCACCCTCCTGCCTTGCAATCTCCTCTGTAGTCTGGCTATTAACTTTAGCCAGTGAGAGGGGTGATCAAGAGTTAACTCATGTAAGCACAGTTAACTATTAAGAGACAGCAAATGTTAATCACAAAACCTAGGAAGCAGGATTCGCCTTAATCTTGTCAATATAAGAGAAACAAAAATTTGTTTGAATCCAGCACAGAAAGTGCTGAATCATTCCACAAAGGACTGCACATGCTCCAGAACAAAAGGTGAAAAGTGCATCATGATGAAGACTACTAGCCTTCATCAGAAAGATCCCCGAGGAAGAAGAGGAGGTTTCCTGAGTGTGACCACCAGGATACACTGTGCATGCGTGGCATGTATGCCAATGATATTAATGACTTCTGAGAAATAATTTGTATAACCACTCCTATCCCAAAGAATGTGATGAATATTCATAAATTTTACCTATAATACTGGACTGTATGGAGTGCTGGGTGTGTGTGTTTGGAGGAATGATTCCCCCACACCCAGCACGCTGAATAAAGCAAATACCCACTTCTCTGACTGTCTCTGAAGTGTCTCTTCGCCCGGTTTGGGGCAATTCAACTGGCACCCCTCAATAGCTTGTTTTGCTAAAAAAAAAAAGACCCAAGGCAGTACATCTTGAGGAGGGTCTCTGCCAGTCCTCAAGAGCCCCAATGACTCTCCCCATGGAGTTGTTATAATATTTGCAGGATCAAAGCTCCTGGCATCCACAGTTTACTGTCATTTGTAAATCAATTTTCCCCTCTTTTTTCTGCCCCATGACGTTTAATTACCTCCAGCTCCTCTGGTGGAAAAGACAGCACCACCACCACCACTTCCTCCCTCACCCTTGGCAACAGCTGAGCCACAGGGAGTAAAGGGAGGATCCTAGAGACCTTCGGCAAAAGCGCTGCTTTCTGAACATCTCCACTGGTCAGTTGATTACCTACTGTCTCTTCTGAGTACCCTGCCTGATGTCCCCTAACATATTTTATTTCTACTTCTTTTGGTAAAATCACCACCTCCAACAGGCGAGTAATTGAGTTCTCGAGAGCAAACATTTTTCCCCTGCAGGTTAATAAACCTCTTTCCTCCCAGTTTTCCAAATACATGTACCACCCCACATGCATACTTTGAATATGTAAATATATCCACCACGTTTCCTTGATACAATTTGCAGCCTTTTAAGGCATACAATTCTGTGGTCTGTGCTGACC
>VYXC01009696.1:0-26957 GCA_013397175.1 Platysteira castanea
GCCTTCTACAAAGAATCCCCCCACTTCTTCTTTGCCTCCTCTGCGTGCCCTTAACATCGGTGGGTTAGGTGAACCCACGCCAGAGCTCCGCCAATCCTCCCGCGCCTGCGAGCAGCGTCCGTCACCCCCTCCCGTGCGGGGCGAGAGCCCGGCGCTGGTCAGCTGCTGGCTGGACAGAGCGCTGCAGCACTGTAGGGGTTGGAGATGGAACACAGAGTAAGAGCTTTTATTTGATGTAGAAGCCATGCCAAGCAAAAACAGGGAAAAGGAGGAGGTGGCATAGACCTCAGGATTCAGAGTGGGCTGCTGAGACCCTGCCCAGGGAAGGCTAACAGCGGGCTGTGCTTGGACTGAGGACTAGAGCACACATAAATCTGATCCACTCCTGAGACTGGACTCCACCTGCAGCAAGCAGCAAACATTTGGGCTCGATGGTGACACGGGCTCTCAGGGAGGCTTGCTTATTTTTTGCTTGGCCTCTTCTTCCCACCAGAGCTTTACTGGTGCATGATTCATCTGGGAAGGATGATTTTATTATATAGAGAGTCATACAGTAAACACCTTAGGGAGAATTTGATTGTAAGAGTATAAAAGTTTCCCACACAGAAATAACTCCATAGATATAAAGATATTATGTTGCAGTGGGGTTCTCCTGCAACCTTCCGGAAGACAGAATGGCCTGTGGAAAGAAGAAGGGAATGATATTTTTGTAGATGTTTCATAGCTGTTTATTTTTTCGGCTGCATGGTTGCTGGCCCAGGCACAGACTGAAGAATCCTGAGACAAACAGAGTTCTTGGGGTGGGGGGAACATGAAAAGGCCAGTGGGGACAGGACTTGGGTACATGTGACCAGGGAGCAGGAAACCTCGTGTGTCCCAGGGCGTGCTCCCACCCCAGGGTCCATTGTTCCCAGGGGAAAGGAGGGGGAGCCCCAACAATATTAGATGTACGCTTTATGTCAGGATAAGTATAGCCACACCAGAGGAGGGGACAAGGGGCTAAGCAACTCATTTGCTGCGTTAATATATCCTGAACAAAATTTCCCTTTGTCTCCAGGTGTTAATGGATTTACCGTTTACAAAGAATGATATTATTATTTGAGTGTCTGTTGGAGATGAAAGAGAATGAGCAGAGCAGGTGTGAAAGGGAAGGGCCGAGCCCTTGTGAGACCTGCACATTGCAGAGGTCTGCACACAGTGAGGGGTGACACTCTGCTAATGAGGGAAAAGAGCTGAGCACACCACTGAAAGTTTTTAGTAACCAAAAGCATCCCAGTACAGGAAGATAAATAAACTAGGTGAGGATTACAGTAATGGACATAAATGCTAGCGGGATGTTTAATGAAGTTTTATGGAATTATTAGAGTAATCCTTTCCTTTCTTCCCTCTCTATTGGAAGAGATTGGGATTTAGCTAAAAGCCAGGAAACTGATTTTCCAAGTCCCTCTACTGCTCTCCAATTTTCTGAATGAGGATTAGGTTTTTTTTGAGGATCAAGGACACGGAAAATGTCACTGGGTCAGAGCTGAGCCACAAAATCAGAATCTTCTTGTCAAAACCCATATCCCTGCCAGCCAGGTGGAGCATTGCACTGGGGACCATCTCCTGGGGGGTCCTTGCTGATTGCAAGGGCCCTGTTGAAGACCAGAAAGGGGGTCTGGATGCATGTAAGAAAGGAAGGAGAGAGGACCAGAATGTGATCTGACTAAACCGAGCCTAGGTAGGAGGCACAAGTGAAGATGTCAAATAAACTGGCTGCTGTGAAAAGGTAACAAAATATCATCCCAACAGATTAAGGTAGGAAGGCTATGGCAAGCTTCACTAAAACCAAGAAGAACAGCAGCCACATTTTTCTGAGTTGCAAGGATCTGGGATACAAAGCTGAAAATGTTAAGACCAGCACGATACCCTCAGCTGGCTCTTCCACTTCTCATTTTATCTCAGAACTGCTAACTGTTCATGTAATGTATTTTCTTGAGAGGTAGGAGTTTAACTTTCAAAAAAGCTGTTTAACTGCAAAATGTAGGAGACCAGATAATTGATTTTTCCAGTTTAGATTTGATCTGATTGTCTCACTTGGTTATAATGTGAAATGGAAGAAATTTCCAGAAGACAAAAAGAAGCTTTTCTGCTAAAAGCAAGCTCAGAAGACTTTTGTGGGCATTGTTATTTTGAGGAAAGAATAAAAAGTGATCTACAGGGAATGTTTTTTTTAGAATAAAAAGGTAGAGACTGCAGTTTGTAAATAAAAGAAACTATGCAAGAACACTGGAGCCATAAGTCCATGAGTTATTGTATCTGGCATATTTTGTGATGCCCTTATTTTCCAAGGGGAGAAAGAGTAGCATAGCTCTTCCTTTAATTTGTACTGCATCAGTGAGGAACCTTAAGCTGTGGACCTTTTCAGAATAACACACATTTTGTACTAAGCAGACAGATTGCATGGGCAGAGCACTTCTGTCCATGTAGTTTATATGAGACTGGAATTTATTAGCACAGTGTTTTTAAAGTGCAATAAAATGTAGCACTCACATCTCTCTGGGGATCTGTATTATGTAGAGTGTTGTGACTTAAAAAGAAGAAGTGCTGTCATATTGTGCTCTACCACCCAACTTGCAGGAGCAACCATGGTTAGGTATTTAAAGGAAATACATTGGTATTTTCAGCAGGGCTGAAAGAGAGCTCTTCCACACCAGGGCAGTGATCCATCTGCCTGAAAAGCTTGACATTCCCCAGCCAAGTGGCAAAAGTCCTCTTCTCTAAAAGTACGAGGGAGAAGGAAATAACACAGGCAACTCCTCTCTATTAGCAGCACTTCATCTACCCAAAGGTAGATGTGTGCAGTACCTGTTTGAATAAAAACTGTACTGAACTTTCCTTCCCACCTCCTTATTATCAGGGTGGCTTGCCCCAGTCCACTGCTAGGTGTGCTGCCAGAAGCCATATCACACTGCTGGCTTCTCAGTCAATCCCTGGGGCTCTGTCACAAACTTGTGGCACATTCCTCCTCTCCCCCATATCAGAAAAAAAAAATCTCCTTGTGCAAAAACATAGTTGAGGTTTAAGAACCACTCTAGACTTCAGTGGTGTTGTGTATACTGGCATGACATTCATGTGCTGGAGAATCCTTTAGGACGTGCACAATTTATCTGCCCTGGATGACTCAGTAGCGGACTCAGGGCTGGTCTTTGAAAGCGTTGTGGTGACTCTGCCTTCAGTTCCACCTTTCCGGTTTTAGCTTCACCTGAATAGAAATAAACTATTTTTAAGAAAGGAAAAATTGTGTTTAGAGAATTCTAGTCTAAAGAATTTCAATGAGTATAAAAAAATAGGGATGCTATTTGAAGAAAATCTATTTGTGAGCTAGTTCTTCCACTGTAATTGCCCTGAAATAGGTAGAACTTGCTACTGTTGCAGATTCTGTTTGGAAAAGAAAAAATTATTTTTGGTCAGAAGCAGAACAGTTCTTTCTTCTTTTCATTTTTCCTGTACAGGTATTGAGGTAGTTAGTTCAACTGTTTCTCTTTATGAAGATGGAATAATTTCATTTCTTACAGTTTTACTACTGTGGCATTCTAATACAAATACATATATATATATATTTATATATAAATACATATATGTATTAGTGGTTTACCTTGATGAACTAAAGCTGAAGCCAAGAGATTATTCAGGTTTGCTTTGCTTCAGCTATGTCTGCTTTGGTGGGTTTGGCTTTAGTTTATGATGAAGATGCTAAAGAAATAAGATAATGGTTTATTTTCTTATTAAAGTCATAGTAGAAGAAATGAACTTTCTTCTCATTTACCTCCTCCCTGAGAAAGTGAATATTCCTATATAAACTTCTCAGCAGGAAAGCATTTAGGAGAGTCTGTCCTGGACCCTCCTTTTTATCTCTTAAGGAACTCTGAATACTTCATTTAACTTCATCTCTGTCTTGCTTCCTAAGCTTCTCTCCCTCACCTGTTTCACTGAATTGTCCAAGTAAAGAATATTGGCCAGAATCCAGCATATATTGTTGTCCTACTTTAGCAAATATCTGTCGGAAAAAAGGCACAAGTTTTCTTTTATTAGTGACTCCATGACAGTTTCTGTGTCACAACAGACTGTGATTCAAGATCCTTGGCAAATTTAGCTGTGGCAGCTGAAGAAAAGGTGTTCATATGTGCCTACATCAGTTTGTCCTCTTGACTGCTTGAGCCCTAATAGCTGGAGTCATGAGATCAAGGAATCTGATGCTTTTAATGGTGGCCTAAGTTAGTGTGGATCAACTGTAGGGGAATTCCAGAAACCCTTCTTTTCCAAGGATTGGTATTAGGATTCTAGTTTTCTTGCATGCAAGCATGATGGAAACAGTAGTTTTTGTGTGTCTTGGAGAGCACAGAACACCAAAGTAAAAAAAGTGTTTTATACGAGTTCCTTCTCCTGTCCCTGTCAGCACCAGAAGCAGAGCAGATATGAGGACATTTTGCCCACCACACTGCAAGCCCAATCATCCCCTTAAGCTGTTGTCAGTTTTCAACCTCCTATGAAGTGTCAAGTGCTGTCCCTCATAAGATACTGGCTATTGAGGGCAATGGCTATATAAGTGTTATCTTAAATTCCTCTTAGTTATCCCTACTGAGATAGAGTAGCCAAGTAAAATGAATAATGTTATGGTGTCAGTACACCAAGATTTTTGTGCTCAGTTGAACTCAGTTAGATCTTTTAATTGTCATCAACATGATATATAATAACACCTGTTCAAGGATGAATGAGTAGGTATCAATAGTTTCAATGTTCTATTAATATATTAGGCAATTAACTATAAATTCAGAACACACACACATGCACACAAGACTCAAACCAATAACCATAAAGACTATACAGTTAAGATGTGAGCATGTCAGGAAGCAAAAATAAAGATAAGAATTCAGCTGTAGTGCAACGTTGTCGATAAAGAAGCAAAATCTTAATACATGAAGCATGAGACAACCTAAAGAGTACGTGGCTTCACCAGCTGTTCCTTTAATTACAACATGGAATTTAACATACATTAATTGTAAGGTTTTAATCATCTAGCCAGAGAAATAGAAAATGCTATGGACATGACTATATTTATACAGAATCAGAAATGAAATTGTCTCAAACTTATTTAACCTTCCCTTCTCTGCCAACAGCAACAATAACAGAAAATCATCTGTGTCCTGAGGTTAAATACTCAGTCTTTCAGCCTGAAATGTGAATGTTTTGGCAGTGCTGAAAGTCTATTAAAGGAGAAGTTTTGTTTGAGATTGTTTTGGAACCAAAGCTATTCGGAGCTCTATTAGACCCCATTATAATGGAGGAGTGTGTGGGCAGATGTTCAAAAGCAACAAGGTTGCCACATCTTACCAGGGTATTTCTCATCAGCTGAGCAATGGTAACTGGCTAGTTGCACAAACTTACCCTCCCTGGTTGTAAAGTAAAACCTATTAGTTTAACTAATGAGTCATTAAACCAAAGTAACTCAGTGCTTTTGCTTGTATGCCCATAATCACAGACTGCATTGGAGCTAAACTTTTAGTGCCAGGCACTATGAGTAAGTTTTGAAGTGATTTTGGAATGATTTAGCACGTTAAGTCACATTTTCAAAGGTGGTATGGGGGTTTCACGAGCTCAGAGGTTCAGTTCCCCCGTGTCTCCGTGCCCACACCATGTTTGAAGAGAGTTTTTCTCAAGAGGGAGCTCAAGTCCCTCAGGCCAGGGGGAAAGTGATGAGAAAAAGCTCTGAGGTTTCTTGCAGGGAAGGGAAGAAGTGGAGGAAATGACGCAGAGGATCCAGACCAACTTGTGTGGCTGGTGAACTTTGTGGAAAGACCTGGGGAGTCTCCAGTTTCTCATTCAAGGGAGAAATTCACCCAACATTTCCCCTGCTTTGTTATACCACCGCTTTGGTTTCTAAATCATTCAGACACTTTGGAAAATGCTGTCCTAAATGTCCACTCCTACTCATTAAAATCAGTGGGTATCAAAGATTTTTGGTGGGAATGGCAGAGAGGGCCCTTACAAAGTTGCACTCCCCTTGCTTGTGACATGAACAGAGCCTGTTGTGTGAATGTGGTGTTGTGTTCATTCCAGGGCCATCTATTATTCTCCGGGTAACAGAAAATACCATTTATTTCCATTTATGCAGACCATAAATCAACGTGATATTAGCAGCATGTGATCTAATGCTGCACAGTGTGCATCAGCATGAGAAGAACAAATCTCTTCAAAGTTCTGGAACACTTAAATGTCCCTTTTTCACTCCCTTTTTCTCCTTCCCATTGTTTTAAAACCATTTAAATGAGACCTTCTACAATCATTACAGGGTGGGCTTTTTCTCTCTGGGGAAGGAGCAGCATTGCTGGAAACTACTCTCTTCTTGTTTGCAGGGGAGGAGGTTTTTTAACATCTTTCTGGTTTTCTATTATCAGGAGAACAAGCATGTTACAAATCAACCTCCCAGATGTGGCAAAAAAGCTATGACATTTAATAACAAATCACTGCATCCAGACTGGGAGGTTTTCAGTTATATCCTGGTTTTAATACTGTGGATCCATCTGCTACAAAACAGGAGAGAATGATATCGCACCATTGGTGTCATTCATAGATTACTAGCTGCTGCTGCTTAAAGAGACACATATTTGGATGCCAATGAGGTAAATGAGCTAAAGTGAGCACCCTGGTACTTGTGAGATGACATAGTGCCTGCTTCAGGTTGTACCCACCCATGGCTCTGGTGACCTCATGCCAGATTGCTACTGCCATCCCAAAATTAGCAGGCTTGGTGGAGGTGCAGGGTGATTTGAAAGTTTGCTAACTCCAAATGGGTGTGAGCTCAGATGTAGCATGTACTAGCAGGGCTAAGACCAGGTCTGTGTTCAGGACTGAGTTTCTCCTTCCCTTACTGCACCTGGAAACACACATGCCTGCCTGGCTTGATGGCTTTCTACCTGGGTAGAAAGTTCTGAAAGGAAACAAAAGTCATGCCTTGACTTAATGTTGGAAATTGCATTGAGAGTTTTGAAGGAAATCTACTTAAAACATTAATTGAAGTATAAGAAGCTGCTTAGTGCACGCCCAGTAGATGGGGAATTGTACAGCAGAGGGGCAATGGGGAGGAAAGGACAATGGAAACTTTTAGGTGTCTGCATCAGCAGAGCATCATAGTGCATGTAATTCTCTTTCCATGGCATGGAGAGGTAGAGCAGTGCTATCAGTTTGCAAATTGCCCTACACAATGAAAGTGTTGTGACACACTTAGAGTCCAACAAGACTCTGTCAGAAGAAGGACTGAACTGGAAGCTCCTCTTTTCTCTCAGGGCAGCTTATCTCTTGATCACTCTTCATTTCCAGGTGACATGGGTAATGCTAGACTCTTGAAGCATCCATGTACCGGACAACCTCATTTTGTGAAATGCACTCAAATAAAGGTATTTTGACTGCTTTCAGGTGGATGATGATACTGAAGAGCTTATGGAGTCTCCCTCACGGGGGATATTAAAAAACCATCTGAAAGCTGTTGTGGTTTAGGAATGGTATTCTCCACTTTAGTCTTCTCACTGAAACCACTCCAAGCCACACACTGCTTGCTTGTTCCCTCCTCTCCCTCCTTCTCCCTTGCAGTGGGATGAAGAGGAGAATTGGAGGCACAAAGGGTAAAGATCATGGGTTGAGATAAGAACAATTTACTGAAAGCAGCAATGCGGTAAGAAAAACAGTAAGAGCAGCAATACTGAGAGAGGGTACAGGAAAAGAAATGTCATTGCTCACTGTGGAAACCCCCAACAACAGAAAATACCTGACCGCTCCCTCTGCCATGCTACCCCCACTGCTCCCAGCTCAGATCCAGTGTTATCCAACCACTCCCTCTGGCTCAGAACCGGTGTTACCCAGCACGTCCATCCAGCTGGGAACCAGGGCCACCTCACCACTTCCTCTGCAATGCTTACTTGACCAGAAGGAACCCTTTCTCCTCAGAAGAGACTCCCTTTGCCCCACCCTTGGAAAATGACATGAGGTGGTATAGAATAACCTCTGGGTCCTGGCCTTGCCCCCTCCTGGCTACTGCAAATATTGACCCTGTCCTGTCTGGAACCAGGATAAACACAAACCCGTGCAATGAACTAACGAACTCTAGGATGACCCTGCTTGAGCAGGGAGGTTGACCAGATGACCCACTGTAGTCCCTTAGACATTGTTTGATTGTGTGATAGTTAAGTATTTCATCATGGGTAAGAGTGGTTTTATTATTGATCTTTATGTGAGCTTGAGAGTGCCAGTTAATAAAAAGTCCTGAGGTACCAGGAGCTATACATATGATGAGGTAAGCTACCAAATATACAAATGCATACATTTACTGCAGTCCCTACATACACTTCCTGAGTCTCCCTGAAATTCAGTTTATCAAGACAAATCTATTGTTCTCTAATTCTGACTAATAAAATCCACTTTATTTTTCTGGTAGAGCTCTATTTCAATTCACAGCATCCTTTAATATTCACAGCAGGGTGAGGGGTTAATATCGTTGTTTCAGCTAATTGGTAATGCAATAAAAGAATACGAGACATAAAAAGATCCTGGAGGAGAATGTTATAAAAAGCATCAGGGCAAAGTGTCTAAATGGGCATGTCTGGTATAGAACACCTGTAGCCTTTAATTTAGAGCCTCTTCCTCTGGGGTGCTCCTAGGAGAGATTTAAAACAGCCTCATCTCACTTGGCTGTGGGCAACTTCTCCTTGTGCTTGGTGCACATCAAATGCAGCTAAATAGATATTCAACAATTTTATGAGACACATGGTGAAGGAGGAGGTCCTGAGTTTGCACCTTGCTTTTCTTTCCTGATTAGGAAAGATTTTCTGAACTGATCTTACAGGAAAAAAAGCATTGAAAATCTTGGTGCTGATTTAGTTCTGAATCTGGTTGCTGTGTGTTTCTGATAGGCACAGAAGAGGCTGAAACAGCAAGAGGGCTGACAAAAACCAGTCAGTTCTTAATGATTCTTCTATCCTTGCTCATATTTGGCTTCCAAATAGCCATAAGCCTTTTCCTGATATTTCCAAGCATGGAAATCTTGTCTGGAAAGAGTTTGAGAATTCTGGACATTTATCTGTCATTTTCTTGGGTACTGTTTGGCCATGCAAATCATGCTTGGTGAGTCTGACACACATTGATCTCATGGCATGTGGTCACATACTTTTGTCTAGAAATTTAGTACGTAACTAGGCTGGGGAGAGCGGCAAATCATGACTGTTTTATCTTTTTTCTAGTGCTCTTCCCACAGTGACCTGAAGTACACTGGAGGCTGAGCTAATCTTAGTAGGCTTCTTTGAGCCACAGTGGCTGGGTGGCACAGCTGAGATCCACAAGTAAAACAGTCTTTAACCCAGGCAGCATTGAACTGCCAGGAAATATCTAATCTAGATGTTCACTTTTACTATTATAAACTGTGAAAACATATAAAACATAGAGTGAAGCGCAGTATCACCTTTCTCTGCACTGAAAAATTAAAATCTTGTCTCTCAGTTCTATGTTGGCTTTTCTTTTTAAAGTAATTTGATCTTCCAGTTGGAAAAACCAGTGTTCTCTAATAGTAAACTTACTTGTAACTTTTGAGAATTTATGAATGCAAATGATACCCAGCAAGCTTAGCTATTGGTGGTGCAGCTGTCTTTGCCTACTCATATGCATCATTTGTTTCCCCCTCTTTTACTAAAAAGCAGGTATGCTTTGCCTGCACTGACAGGGAGAATAATAATAAAAAAAATTAGTCTGGATTCCTGAGATCTGCTTTCAGTTAACATTTTGAGAAATACCCAACCTGAAACAGGCACCAGTTTGCTGCTTGGTTCTTTTATAGTTTGGATATAAACATATATGTCTCATTTTCTTATTAGAAAAATGGATTAGAATACTTGAAGCATATATTACACAGTTGCAGGGTATTTTGATCTGCATTTGTAATGAGGGAAATAGGAAGAGCTAATGGCAGCTGGATAATCACCTCAGAGTCTTGAGATGACTCACACTGCTGCTTCTCTGCAGCTCTTGCTGCTCTCCCCATAGGACAGGAATGAATCAGCTCAGGGAGGACACGAGCCATGTTTTCTGTGACAAAGCCTGCATTTCCCATCCCATTACCACACTGAAGCAAAATGACATCTCAAAAGCTGCCTCAAATGCATTTACGCTCCTGACAGGTGCCAGCATGGCGATAGGGCCTTTTTAGGAAATGGTGAGAGAAATAAGGTTGCTTGTGTTGATGGTAAACAAAGACAAGTAGCAGTATTTTTTACTCATGTGGAGCTGGACTATGCAACTTTCTTTCCTGGGATATTTTTCAGGCTAAAGATTTAGCAAACTCAGGAAAGACTGGATATTTATGTGGATGAGAAGATCATCCTGAGCTGCAGTAGAACCAGCATGAAAAGAACACAGGCTGGAGGTAATTCAGCAGATAAAGCAATTTATAATGGTATTAAGGTTTTAACTTTGTGGGAATTGAGTTTTCTGTGTGTGCCAGGGATTTTCTCACATCTTCTTGCAGAACAGAGCATTGACTGCTGTTTCACATCATTGCACTAGTCTGACAGTTGCTTCTATGATTTCATACCTTTAAATTTTGGGTGTTGAAGAAAGTAGTTTTACAGACATCCAGAAGAGCTCAGATACTAAAAAGGTCTTGTGTAGACATGGCAAACATGTGACTTAAATCATGTGGTTGAAATTTACAATAGGCATCAGATATCTGTTTTGGTCTGGCACATGGTCGCAGGGAAAGTGGGCAGAAAGAGGTGTGGAGCACCAGCTGTGGAACAAAGAGATTATTCCTGAGAGCAGTTTAACAGCTTTTCTGCTAGAGAAAATTGCTGATGTTAAAATCAAACAAGAAATCTTATAAAGTATTAATAACTATGTCACTCTGTTGTCCATGAAAAGACACATATATTGCTGTTAGTAGGGACTTATCCTTAGTGTTCTTGAAATCACAGACAAGCAGTGTGTAGCAATAATAAGTACTCCCATAATTTCTGATATAAGTTGCATGAAACTAGCTACACCTTTTCTTGAAATAAGCAGAACACGGGAATGAACATTGCAGTTGGAACAAAACTGATTTTTACAGCACAATGAAAGAAAAACACTGCTTGAATCATGCAATCATTTGTGCTCTGTGAAGGGATACCTTTCACCATTTAGGAATTCATTTGTTAAGTATTTTAGTAAACATTACCACTCAACAGACTTTAAACAGGCAAAGAAACTGATATGGTATAGAATCTGAGAATAGTATAATGAGTGGGGTGGAGGTCTGGGAGGAGAAGGGAGTGGAAATGGGTTATTGGTTCTCCTTGTCTTCAGAGGGAGGAAGGTGAGGGTAAGGCAGCCCTCAGGCTAGAAGTGTGAATCTAATGTATGTTTGCTCCGGGAGACAGAGCAGGGAGGCAGGCTTAACCCTGAAGAGCTGAAGGCTTGAACTTCAAGAAAATGCAGTCTTCCTAAAGGAAGTTTTAACAATCAGCCGGCCATAGTAAGACCCAAGGCACTGAGATAGGTAGCACTGGAAAGTCTTTCAGCATGTAGAAGAGAAGGACACCCACATCAACCTCTCTTTGGGGTGTTCAAATATAAAATATAATGACCAGCACAGGCTTCATACTGCTTGTTGCTATAGTATCTCCAGACTCTTTGAAACTAATTTGTAAGCCCAAACTTCACACAACCTCCAAACCCTCAACTTTCCATACCTGTCACACAACTTGGGCTGTGAGTATCATGACTCCTATGGCTTGCCTTGCTGCACTGGCCCCAGCGGGAAGCAGCTGTACATGGCTCCTACCCACCATGTGCTTGCCAGTCATAAACCTTCTCTTGAAGCTCAAGGTTCTCATTTGCTTCCTAATAATCAATAACTGCTGGGGAGCAGGGAGAAAGGCTGTTTGGGATGGATTAGTGACTGCCATAAAAGTACCTGTGAATTGCACTGGGACCATTAAAGACCTTTTGTCCAGAATTCCTGAAGATATTTCCAGAGCTGAAGAAGTACAAGTGTGTGTTAAAGCTGCCTCTGTATTCTGTGATAGAAGTTTCTCTGGATGCAGGTAAGAATCCATTTCTTAATGTATAACCTAAGAAAATGTGCTTTTAAAAGGCAAGGAAATACAATAATGCAGGAAACACCACAAGCTGTGATCATAATCTAGTTTCATTTTGCCTTTATGCACAACTATTTTTCCTCCAGCTTAAAACTTTGGCATTTCCTAGTCATGGACTTTGGAGACAAACTTTGTTAATGTGAACCTATCTCTAGTTTGAGATATTTATGGTGATGTTGAAATCTTACCGTACCAGTGAATGAACGGTAGCGTATTTTGCAGGAATAATGAAATCTCAGCAACATGAGATCTCAATAAAGCACATTGTTGCTAAATCTTTGCTGACTGCTGTTTTTACGTGTGAATTATAAGGTGTGCGGATAAGCAAAGTGCGAATTAATGAGGTTTCTCTGTGCTGAAATGAAACTGTGGTGGGACATGAGCTAAGAAATATGGTGTTACTTAGTATTTTGTATTCAAGAAATTATGTTTTCTGAGCAGCTGCCAGTCAGAGCATGGGTGGCTACACTGAGGGCATCTTTACAACCGTATTTTTATATGTATATTCCTGGAGGAGATTTTTATCCATCAGTTTTATTTCCATTAAGCAAAGAGAAGGCTGAACAAACTAAATCTCTATTAAGGCCTAAGAGGAATAGACCCATGAGCAGGAAGCTTTCAAAATACCCCTATCTGCTTTCAAGAAGCCCTTATCTATGTATTCATCTAAGGAGACTGTAAAGAAGTCCTACTCCCTTCTCCACTTTCTTTCTGTGGTTTGTCATGGAGTGTCACCTCTGTTCCTCTCATTGCTCAGCCAGCTGCTGGCCAGTGGTGCTGCGGGGTGGGCCAGTGTACCTCCTGTGAGACAATCTGATCTGCAGTTTGCTCAGCACCTCCTGAGCCATCACTGGGAGGCATTGCATTAGCTGGGCTCATAGGTGGTGGAGAAGCTCATGGCCACGAACGTACGGAGCTCCTGTCTGTGTGAGAGGCTGTGTGCAGGGTTCAGCCTCTGGATGGAAAAGCTCTTTCCAGGTGAACATAGAGATTTAGTAAGAAGTAATGGATGCTGCTGCATTCTTGCACAACTTGGAGGTGGATTTGCAGGATATCTGTTTCCCTGCCTTCTTCTCCAGGCTTTTAGTATTGCTGATGCTGACTGAGGTGTCTGATAGCTGCTGTGGTCACAGCCATCACCACATCAGTTTGTTCCTGTGGGTAGATAATTCAGAAGAAATTCAAGGCCAGGTCATGAACAGCTTTCTCACCCTTCCTCTATCCATCCTCTATTCACTGTTTTACCTTTCTCAGCCTCTCTTTATCTGTGGCAAAGTTAGTCATCATGTTACTCTGCCAATCCTCCATTGCTGTCCTTACCCCTTCAGCACCTGGAGACATCTGTCTGAGCTGGGGTGGAAGCTCTTAGATTAACTTGGCACAGAAAGTTCTGCATCCTATGAGCAATCTGCAGCTCCTTTCTTCCAGACTGTGTATGTGGAGTGAAACAGAGCCAGGAGCAGAGTAGCTGAAGTGCATCGGTGCTTGCTTAAATATGCTGGCTTAACTTTTATTTACTTATTTGCTTATTTACAGTGGGACAACCTACCACAGCTGGAATTTTAGGTGAAGTGGGGCATGAAGCATGTTATAGGAGATGACATGAATGCTTCTGTAGAAGAACATGGGCTGAAGGAACATTCCTTCCCCAGCAGATCTTATGGAGGAACTGCTTACTAGTTAAAAATTTTCCCTCATCATATTTTGCCTCACTGCTCACAATGTAGTGAGCCTTTGTGCAAAGCTGCACAGATAAAGCTTTAAAGGAGTCATATATCATTTTATGTATGTATTTCTTTGGTTTGGACATGAGCTGACAGTGTGGCAAAGGGCTGAGGAAGGGCTGAAAACTCATCCATCCTGTACAAGCATCCCTGAAAAAATGAATGATCATCAGCCATGTAATTGCCATTTTGTGCTCTTCTCCCCTTTTCACAAAGTGCACGTGCATGAACATGCTCTTCCATGATAAATCCTACAAACTTCATTTGGAAAGTAATTTCTCTGAGTATGTCCATCTGAGGGTGGTTGCTTTCTGTGGAAGCAACAGGCTGGAGGAGGCTTGGCTCTGGAGAGGGAATGGAACAGTTTGAAAGCCCTGGCATCTCCATTGGTGTCAATGGGTAGCTGAACAGTTCACCTGGCATCTGTTTTGATTGCTGGAGTAAGCTTGCAAGCAGACCAGCTTTTGCATAAGCTTTCACTGGAATAAAGTAATCTTTGAATAAATGCTGTCTTCTTTATTTTCCTTGCTTGTTTATACGATCTTCTCTTTTGCTTCCTCAGCTGACAGTGGAGAACCACCCCTGGGTTTCCCATGCAGTTTTCTCTTCTCCTGTGTAGACATGGTACTACCTTCTAGGCAAGGCCATCTGGCTTTAAAATAAACATAGAATACAAGATGTTTTTAGGAGTTAGTTAAGTTAGGCATGACACATTTTGTTGATTGTGTTTGTCACAGGTTTTGAAGTTCAACTGATTCTAGGCAACATTCAAAACAATTCTTTACTTCAAAACTGAACCACATCTATTTCTATCAGTGTGGCCTTTTCTCCTTGCTCTGCTCTGTTGCTACATTGGTGAGTCGCTGGATTTGGATCTGGATTTGGATCTTGGGTGAAGCAGTGTTGCTTGAAAGCAGTTTCACAGTGAGTGTGACTGGGTCAAAGTGAGCTCTGCTGGAAAGGCGATTTTCCTACTCTACTCCCACACCACATTCCCATCCCATCACATCCTGTTTCATGATGTAAGCATTTTTTTTTCCAAGCTTCTTCTGTGCACTAGGTAGCTGAGAGAGCATTTCCCACATGCTTTGGCTGCCATCAGTCTGTACCCTCAGAAAACTGGCCAGATGCTGTAGCAGATTGAGCCCAAGACCATCCTTATGCATTTCCAATCTGAACAATCTAACATGGTGCTTGAAGTACCAGAAACTTCTCAGGAAAGAATATTATTCTTTTCCGGCTTAAAATTTCCTTCCCCAAACTATGAATGAGTTGGTAGACAGCACGTCACTCTTTTTGCCATCCCTTGACAGGTCTTTTTCTTCAGTGATACAGTGCCCATGTTGCAGAGTGCTTTCGTCGTGGTACACTCACTCTGTAATAGGTGGAACCTATATAGGTAAAGATACATTTGACAGAGGTTGCAGGATGAAACATGGTCTCACAACATCCCAAAACAATGAAACTGCTCCAAAGGTTGCCAGCCTGCCAGCACTAAATTACTTCCAATTAATTTTACAGAACTGCAGCAGTAACAGTGAGCTCCTCATACACTTTTCCTTCTCAAAGACCTCAGCTGACATGCCTTAGACAATGCTAATCAGGTATCAAAAGGCATGAGCCAAAGCCATAGAGCTCTACCAGGACCAACGCTTTCAAACAAGCATGACTCACTTGTCAAGCATGGCTCTCAGCCTGTGGAAAATCCTTCTGAGGGAAGCAGAAGAAACACCTCTTAGGAGACATTTACAGTGTTCCCCAGAGACATTTGAAACTAGACTGGACAAAGCAGTAGAAAGTGTACTGCAGGGAACAATCCTGCATTGGCATGGGGTTTTGGTCTAAATGGCCTAATAGGTCTTTTCTGTCTCTCATTTCTATGATTTTATGACTGGAAATAACTTCTAACTTAAGAGGATTTAGATGGCAGGCATGGGCATGCATTATTTACAGCTGAACCTAAATTAACTGCTATATTATGGAGTGTGTGAGCAGTAGTGGTGGGTGAGGACTGAGCAGGTAAATGTTGAGAGGAATGCATGGGATTAGGTAGCAGTGGTAGAGTTGGTATAATGAGAACAGATTTCTTTCCAAAAGGAGTACTTCTAATTAGAAGCATGTAAGAGTTCTAACTGCGACAGGTACCTTTCAATATATTTTACAGTAATTTGCTAACTTGTGGGTGTTTTAAATCTTTTTAGACCTTGGCTGTAATTGTTTTGAAAGTATACAAAAACACATGTTTAATTTTACTTTCTTTGAGAGAATATTGCAGGGCTTCCTCTGATAGCAGCTGAGTTCCCATAGCTCTTAAGCTCATTTTGCATATTTGCGAGAAACTTCTAGTTAAATAGAAACTGCTGTGCCAAACTGTGACCTATTGATCATGCTGTGGCCAAACCAGCTTCCAAATGCACACAGAGAATTGTTTCCTCCTCTGTGCTTGCCTTCTCAGTTATTATCAGCCATTCTTGACATTTACAAGTAATTTTCTCCCAGACGCACTCATGGAGCAGGGTTATTTATGAATGCTTCTTTCCTTTGTGTACAGGAGATGAGGACAGGGAGACTGGCACAATGAAGAAAATCTGCATGTGGCACGGATGCACACACGGTCTGAGCTAAGGGATGTGCCCTGACTTTGTGATTATGGGGCCATAGCAATTACATAGCTTATTTAATCAAGTAGCATCCACTCTGGTGTCTTCATTTTCTTTATTAAAAAAAGAAAAAAGACATCTCTAATTATCAGCTAGACATGTGGAGCTAATTACTGTGACTTTGATGTTCTGTTTTTTGCTTCCTGACTTTTATGTTATCTCTTTTAATGCTTCTGCTCAAAATGCACTTTATATATATATGTGGAACTGGGAAACTTTGTAATAGTTAATTGAAAAGGGAAGCAATTTGATTTCCTGTCTATTTGGGTGCACATCTACTGAGACACTCCAGCACAAGGATCCTGAAAATGTAGCAGGATTAACTTGAAGTAATCTTCCTCAACTTCCCCCTTTTTCTTTGCAAGGGGAGGGAGTGTGGGATCAGGATTTCATGAATGGGACTAGAACTCCAGGAGTGTAGAGTGTAGCTTGGACTCTACTGTGATCTTGGGTAAGTCATTTAACATCTCTCTGCCTTAGTTTCTCTCTTTGGAAAAAAAATATTTGTAATCTTTTCTTCAGGCAACTGATGTGATGCCTAATTTGTGTGTATAGAAGTGCTTATAAATCCTTAAATTAAGAAAGGAACAGAAGAATACGTAGCCATTAATACTAGTCTCACCAGAATAGGTGTGTTAGCTTGCTCCTAGAATTCCCTGAAATGTTGGATTTTCCATATGTTGTAGTTTGATTGAATGGCCAATCCTCCTCTCCTTTCCTTCAGCTTCATTAACCTGTTCTGAAAGAGAACAAAGAATCAATTGAAATATGTAAGACTGGAAAGTTTAACATACTACAGCACTTAACTACAGTCTGCAGAATATTTAAAGTGTTGTTCCACTGAAGTTGGCAAGCTGAGGCAATACTTATGTGGAGCATTAAAGCCTTTGGATGCTGCACTTTATTCTGTAGAAATAGAATTTGCAACGCTTAGTATTTATTGCCTCCTGTGATTTTTGTATGAGATTTGCTCAGCTGACACATAAAAGGAGGTAAGTGCCCAAATGTCAGCTGTGCCAGCTTGTCCCAAGACTCCGAGCATGAGCTAAGTCTATTCTGTGTGTTGACAGCAGGGGTAGAAGTTCTGGTATCTGTGTTAATTCCTTTCCCAGAGATTCTCTACCTACCGGTCTGCAAATGCAGTTCCTCTTCTGACTGCCTTCACTGGATCTGTGCAAGGGAAAATGAACATAGCATAGTGAGCAGTTGTGTGGATGAGACATAAGTGGAAGCTGTGTTAAAAATGCCCATTTCTGGTCAGACCAAACAGAAACTGTACCTTTCCTATTGCAACAGAAATGTGTCATTTTTATTGTTATGTACTTCACCCTGCAAGTTTAATGAAAATGCCACGCTTCTGCTTTTTTTCTGCTCAGTTCAATTTTATCTGAATTTTGTCCCATTCATCTACAAGGCTGTTGCCTTTGTGTCTTTACTGCTTGTAATTCATAATCCCTCCCAGAGATTTTGCCTGCAAAGAAAGGACCAGACATACCTGCACTGGGGAAATACTGAGTTTCAGTCAATCTTCCAATATGTTTTCATTGTTCAGCTACTGTTAGCTGTAGGCAACAACAGTGGAAGGAACACATTCATAAAAGCTATTAGAATAATTCTCTTATTGCCTTTTCTTTCTTTTCTTCTTAGTTCATGCAGTTTGGAAATCATTATAAGCTACTCTGCATGTTTATATACCTACACATTCACATTTTTTATTGGACACATAAAACCTTTCTCCCTTATGTGCATGAATCCATAAAAGCAGCATAAGGAGTGGAAAACACGACAGGTCTGGAGAATTTATGCACATAAGAATGCTGCAGCCTGGGAAAGGGAAAGAATATACAAATGCTTCTTTCTCAATACATTCCACCTCTTCAGTGATCTTGAGTACAGCACACACAAGAATTGGATGACAGCTGCTTGTTCCCCATCATTCTTCCAATAATCAACCCCACCCTCTGCCACATGGTGTGTTTATCTTGGCCACCTACCCACCTCTTCAATATTATTAGCAGTGTGATAATTTGTACTGTAAACTGAAAACATTTCAGTCAAAGGATCCAGTGCTATTGAAACACGTTTTGACACCCATAGCCAGGTTAGGCAAAAACATGTATTGTATTTTTTCCTTGAAAATAATACGGAACTCTTTTTTTCCTTTTCTTCCCCTTTTTTTTTCTTTTTCTGATTAACAATGACTTACAAGACACAGTTGTCAGTGGCTCAATAGCATTGCATTTTGCTGAAAACCTGACATTACCTATTGCCAAACCTGGGATTTTCAGCAGATCACAAGCACTTTTAAATCAAAAATTCATTTCTTCAGTGGCAAAAAGAAAAAAAGCAAAAATAGAACATCTCTGTTGCTCATGATTGTTTGAACCTTAATGAAGGTAGTTATATTTCTATAGGTTACAGCAATTGAGAGGGGTACTGTTTAGTATTGAACCATTTCAAAATTATGTACTGTAGAAGACACCAATACCACTTAGGATTTTGTTTACAGTCGTGGAAGAAATTGTGTTTGTAATCTCAGATAAAGAAGGAGATGAGTTGGGAAGTTAGATGTCCATCATTTCAGATTCCAGCTCTTGCCACTGAGGAGTTCTCTGGTAGGAAATATTGGATTAATCACTTTGTTCATCACTGGGCTGGCTCATGGTTGTTCAACAGTGTAGAAAAATGGTACTTTGTGACCTTGAAGAAGAGGCACAGGTTAATTTTCAGAGCATGACAGTAGCCTAAAACCAGGTTTGGATGTTTTACAGTTTCCTCCTGCAGTTTTATTCAGTGTTCTTTGGTCTGTAGTCTTAAAAAATTAGCCAGTCAGCCTGAGTGCATTAAAATCTTTCTTCCATTGACAAAACAAGAACAGCAACTATTGCCTATAGGTCTTTGAGATGCTTCTGCAGTCCTCTCAAGGAGATAGTCACATTCAACATTTCATTCTTGATGCTTTAAATTCTGTGCAAATATGCCTCAGTGTTCAAAAATAAACATCTTTGATAGATTTAGGCTTGGTTATCTTGAGTGACATAGGGAAACAAGATCCACACAGATGTGAAAATGCTGTGGCTATGCTACAGGGTCCTGGGGGGTAAATCCCTTTCTTTAAAATGCTAATTGTTCTTCTGGTATGGGCCTGCAAAAAGAACAATAGCTTATCATCTGATGGAAAAAAACAGCTTTTACATAAAATAATGTCCCAGAAGCTGAATATAGAATCCAGGACAAGCCCTTTGGCAAGAACTCACATGTTCTTGTATTCTTCCTTAAGGAAGTCAGGTTTTCTGGTTTTAATACTTTCTCTTTCAAAATTTCCAGACTCAATACATTTATGGTTCTGAATATTCCAGATCATCTGGAATGGGTTTAAAGAACAGATTGGAGAATGGAGCAGATTAAGGCAAGCAATCTCTTATCCCACAGAAAAACCTCTCAGCATTCTCTGTTTCTGAAGCCATTCAACACACAAAGGATTGCATCAATTTAACTATTTTCGGCCTAACACAGATGAAAAAGTTGTAAAGTTGTGAAGTCCTTGGCAGGCAGATTTTAAGAGTTCCAACAGTTGTTCATATTAATATAAGTAATATAAATAAAATCTGGTTGGTTTTGCTTACTTTAAAAAAAAAAGAAATTAGGCACACAATGTGTGCGTATGTGTGTGTGTGTATTTTGAAATTATTAATGCTTTTGCTAAATTGTCTAAAATAAAGTAGCTTAGTGGATTTAGATTTTACATAAATAAACTCAATTTTTTTAGGTAGACAGGTTTTAAATTAAGACAGATACAAACCCTTAAAGGAGTGTCCAAAGCATTTCAAAACTTTTTTGCTTTCTCCATGTTGCTTTTCTATGTCTCTGCTTTTTACAGTATCTTAAAAGCAAAAGGTACTTTTTTTTTGCTGTAAACTTTGCTGAATAAAGACATTATCTTCTTGGAAGATTTTAATTGAAAGATGGGTTAATCATAAGTTTTTCAAATGATTCATTCAAGCTTTAGTCTATTGTCAGATGTGGTTTGGAAAATTCCCACCTTTGCTTATGATATATTTCTGAACCAGAGGCAACCAACCGAACAGCATAGGAAATTCAAATTAACTACAGTATTAATTTCATGCTTCTGAGAGACAGCTGGAGATTGGAAAGAAGAACATTTGCTTTTAGTGTTGCATCTGTTATTGTCCTATCAAATATCTTGGTTTCAAAGGGAGGAATGGAAGGAGGAACACATTTCTTTGCAGTTGAGCTCTGTAATATTTGCTCTCCCTTTTATTATATACCAGTGAAGGTGGAATTAAGGAGACAAGTATAAACACTATGCTGTGTGTATCTGATGCAGATTTGCTGAGAGAACTGTTGAATAGTCACTCCCTTGCTGGCATTGGTCAGGATAGTACTGGCTGCAGGAGTATGGAACATGGTTTTTGTCATATAAGCCCCATCTCTCCCTTTCTGCACCATTTCTGAGCTTCTCATTTTGTCTGGAATGGGTCTGCCTCAGCTCATCACTCATCGTGGGAGGAGCTGCCTTGCATCTCAGATCCCCACTCTGTATTTGGATTTTCATTGTGTGAGAGAACAGAGAGGAAAAAAATACATGTTCACATTCAGCCCACGTTGATTGATTGTTCCTTAGCTATGAAACAATTTTCTGTACCAATTATGTCTTTGCAGATGACAGAAGCCATTTAGTCTAATGACCATAATAATTAATTTTCATTATAAATCAGATTAGTTAATGATACTGAAGTCTGCGTTCTTTGCAGGACTAAAGCACAGTATTTTATGTGAGCTCTCAGAACATATAATTTGCTATATAAGGCACTGCTTTAGAGATTTTTGGCTCCATAAGAGTAGCACTGACTGGCTTTGACCTCCAGGATTCAGTGGAAACACCTACTGTCCCAAAGTCAGGTCCTTGCTAATACAATGCTAATACATTTGCAGCCACAGGCACAAAGCACCCAGGGCTGAAGATTCACCAATTTTATAGCACGTTCATGGGCAAAATTACTTAAGCCACTGTTTTTTTCTCCTTCACTGTAAAAAGGTATGACAGTAAACAATATTCTGGGGACAAGGTGGTGCTTTTTTTGTTTTATTTCCAGAATAATATTCTTCTGAATTTTTCTAAACTTTTCGTCCTGGGGTCACTTTAATACACATAAAGACCATCTGCAAAATACCTAAGTGGGTTGTGAGCAAACAATCAAGGCTTAGTATAAGCTATATTTGTATTTTTACCATTTAGTCTTTTGTAGAAGACAACCTACAAGCTTTCTGCAGAAAATTCACAGGCTTCTTGAAAGAAGAAAGGTGAGAGGTGTTCTCTACAATTTTGCAGAAAAGATGTATTTATTATTTCAGGCCAGAAAACTACAAAACTAGTCAAATACCTCACTGATGTATTTATTTTTCCCCATTCCTAAAGTCTGTATGTTGAGATGCATTTACTGTTTTTATTGATGGTAAGTATGCAATGAAGAACGTAGATAATCACTGTGCAGCTTGTGGCTTTTGATGATTTTAATTTAGGATATTAAATTTTCCATTATTTTTGGTGTGAAATGGGCCACCATCTCATGTAGTGCTGTTCTATAACTGAATGCTTCTAGTCATGCAAAGCATATTCAAAACAAACTACAATTGGTGATGAATATACAGTGAATTATCTGATTTGCACATAAGGGCAGGGGAAGCAAAGCCTTGTACATGTAGCCAAAGCCAGTGCACCGGCCTTGCCTTTCTGGTGGGCTCGATGAACACTTTGGGATGCCATTCTGTTCACTGGCTTCACCAAAGGAGTTGTACTGGGTCAAAATAAAACATAATGAAACAAAAGCAAAAGACTTAGAAAGGAGAGAGAGGAAACAGAAAGTGAGGCTCTGTAAGACAGTTAACAGCACTTCATTGGTAGACTGACATTTTTGATTACATTTTACCAGAAAAGTAAAAAAAGAGAGGGGAAGTAGATACCCAAACTGGAAAACTAGACAAGGAAGAACAAGAAAGTGGAGCAGGAATTGCATGGAAAGTATGAAGAGGAGTTTAGAATCATTTTTACCAGAGAGGATGCAGCTATTCAAGGTATAGAGATGACCTGGCAAATTCGTGTCTGAAGGAAAGCTGGAAAGTATTATTTCATTAAATTGTGTCTGATTTCTATTCTTGTCATTAGCACATAACTGATTAAAATAATGTTATATTAGCTGGCACAGCCTTGTCAGTTCCTCTTTGTACAATACTGTTAAATGTGGTGCTCTTCCCCAGCAATAACCTATTCACATCCAGCTCCTAGGTTAATTTATAGACTTAATTTTTAATCCATGTATTCCATTAAAATAGAATTTGTTAAAAGAACATCACTGTCAGGATGGTGGTATATTTCCTATGTAACAGCACTGCACTTGGGCTCTGAAAATATTGGACTACTTAAGTGTCCTATTGTCTCAGATATCTTCAAAAAGGGAGAAGAGTTAAAATAATACCACACTGCTGATCTGTAAAGGTCAATGGTACTGTGTCATGAGAGAGCTGCAGGGAATGCAAATATCTTCCAGCTTGGGCACAATATGATTGCATCACTGCTGGCTCGGCTGCCACGGAGCTCTTGCCTCTCCTGGGGCACCAGGAGCAGCACTTGCTGCAGCGGGAAGGGAGCAGAGGCTCCCACAGGTGCAGCCAGCCCGGGGGACTGGGCAGGTATGCGTCTGCTCAGGCAATCTGGAAAACCTCTTCTTACATTTTAGCTAAACACATCTTTATATACTAAGAAATTTTTTCAAGTTGTTAATTTTAGCCCCCAAATATTTTGCTGGCCTGCAGCTGGGAAGTGGTTTCTTAATTAAAATTTTAAAAAATAAAGTGGGGAATGTAAGGACATAAAGTGAACTTGATTGATTTTACCAGTGTTTAGTTTCTAATACAGAAAAGGCCCTGCCATAACAACAAAAGAGGATACAGCTTTTGAGAGATCTACTTTTAAATTTGTGTCTGAGGGAACTTTAAGTTTATTCTAGAATACATGTCTATGTTCTAAATAAAGGACTTCTGGAGGGGGTGGGGTGGAATAACTGAATGCAGAGTGCACATTTTCACTGTAGGGGACAAGTAAAAACAGTAAAACTCACTTTTATTTCTTCCATTTCAAAACTCTGAGTCTCGTTTCTGTGTCTTTTTGCTTCACATACAAACTAAGGAGTTTTCAGTTTCCTTTCCCTTTCTTCAGTAAAAGTTAAATGTATTTTTTGGTGTTTTTTTTAAAGAAAAAAATGCAGTTGTTCGTAAAGAAAGCTTACACAGTGTTTGCAAATAGGAAGAAGGTCTTCAATTCAGACCATCGTAAAATCAAAGGGAGGATGAATCTCATGTCAGTGCATTCCATAATTTGAGTTTATTCCATCTCTGGCCACTAAAGGGGTGAAATATTCCCTCTTCCCCCAGGATTTCCCCCTCTTTGTTGCTCTCATTGAGGAATGCTGTAGCCACTCGAACATCCTTTGCTGTGCTTTGGAAGTGAAGCATACAGAAAAAGGATGTTTTAACTGAGAAGGTTGATTCAACTTCTACAGGAACAAGTGACAGCTTGATCTGTCTGTAGCTTAGTTACCTCATCTGTAAAGTACTCTTTTATATTAACTTTATACCACAGCCATTGCTACTGGAACTGAATGTCTGCCAAATGTACATTAAGTTATATGACTATGCATCATTCAAATTATTTAGTTCTTTCATCTTTTTCTTATAGAACATATGCACACAGTTCAGGGATTTGGGCTTGCCATTTGCCAAAGTTTCCAGTTGACCTGTCTGATTTTGGTTTTGCTATTGCTATTAGCACTGCCAGGCCTGCTCAGATGGATCTGCAAAGCACCTGATGCATGTTCAGAGATGCCCCCACTGCCTGGGTTTAATCAGGTTTTTAAGATGTGTTTTATTTTTCAGATAAATATCTCTTTACGTTAGAGAAGGCAAGACAAAGAACTGAGGCTTGCGTTTGAAACAGGAGGTGGTTAGACTTGTCATGGTCTTTATTTTATTGGAGAATTTAATTTTTTTTTCCAATTTAACTTAAAAATACTAATTTGTTTATAATTTTTTTTTTTTATGGTGGACCATTTCTGTCCTCAGAAAGTCCTTTCTTGACAAAAGAGTTGTGTTGTCTTTTAGGGAAAGAACTGCATTTTTCCAGGGAGCAGGGAGTGAAGATCTTGACCATGCTTCACATCTTTAAGGTTTGGACAGTAATTCTGAGCTCCTGGGCTCAGCCCATTGCATGCCCAGACCCACCTCAAGGCAATGCTGCATTGATAACATCCATTAGTGACTGTAGGAGGTCCAGACACTAAAAAAAAATCTAAGATGGACAGACAAATTTTTACTTGAAGGGAGTCTCCAAATACAAGCAAGCTATGATCAAACCACGCAGCACAAGTTTGATGAAGTACCAGGAGACGGAGGTGAATTAGGAGTGAGGTGACAGCCAAAGTAGCTTTGCTTTTACTCATGTGTGTTTCAACATTAACTTTATTTTAACACACACACACACAGACACACACACACAGAGACATACATGCACACAACTCTTCCTGAATAAAAAACTCCAGGCATTTCTCCAGACCGTTATGCCACAGTCTACTCTCAGGCAAAATTGCCAAATTCTGCAACGGGTGCTTTTATGGAGCTGAATTTTAAGACCGAGCTGCTACACAGTATCTCTTTTTTGGTTTTTCTTCTGTAACGGAACATCCTTATTTGCCTATCTGGCATAGCTATTGTGAGTTATATTTACTGACTGGAAACTTGGCAAGTCTGATATTTGTTCTTGGTAACAAGATACTACCCACAGTTTTTACTTACCAGGTTCTGCAGCAGCCAGGTGGAACATACATCATTAGTTTACTGAATAATGAATATACTTTAAATCATGATTCAAAAATGTTCAGTTACAGTATATTAAATTAGTAAAAAAAAATTACATTAATGTAAAACTGGCTTTCCATAGAAGAATTAGTAAAATCAAAATAGGCTTTTTATCAACTTTATTGAAACTAATTCAACTTTCCAAGAAGTAAAAATTGGTTTCCTGTCTTGACTGTTTTGGAATTACTTACTGTCATCTGTTTCAGACGTTAAAGGATATGATTTAATATCAGCAATAAGGCCTCTGTTGCTACTTTGGCAGGTGTTAATTATTTAAACACTGCTCATTTAAATTTGTTTCCAATCACTCTTTTGAGTGATTTGCTTCACATGTTTCTTCATGTGTATGTTCTGCACACACAAATAAAATAGGGGGGAAAGTCCCCCAGTCAGTAGCTCTATTTCTTCTCTTTTCAGCCTATCTTTAGATAAGGAGGTAGAAACAGAGGGATATTTCATGGGTGATGGTTTTCAGTGATGGAATATAATATATAATACATCATTTTTATCTCCTTTGTAATAATAAGAAGTTGTTCTCTTAGGGAGAGTGCTGTGGTTTCTGCATGCAAATGGCTGTACTCTGTGTGAATGAATTGTGAAATGGGTTACAGTTCCTGAAGCATCCATGGAGGTTGCAACAATATAGACAGACTTCTCAGGGAAAAACATGGGGAAAGAAATCTCTAAAATAACTACAATCATTCTTCCACACCTACAATTCCACGAGTTTACTTGCAGTGACAAAAACACAGTTGTAAGAATATTGTCTGGTTCTATACAGCTACTTGCTCATAAGATGAGAAATGTCTCCCTTGCTGTATATGCCTGAATTATCGTCTACCATCATGTTAGAGTCATCCTGATTTTTTTTTTACTTAACATTTGCCTTGCTTTACAGCACAGCACCAGAGAAAAAGGAACTCTTAGCTCTGTACAACAGACCTCTGTCTGGTGTGAAGTGAAATTCTCATTCTGTGACAGATAACTTGTAACTTAATACAAAATTCTTGTCAGTAGAATAACATAAGGGAAAGCTAGACCAGAGGGAAAGACAGCCATAAGAGAGGGAATTTTATGCACCACTGGGAAATGAGAAGCTGACAACTACAGGTATTTCAGTTCTACAGGGCAAGTCATTCCATCCTGGTAATAAATGGAAAAGGTGGGTGTTTGTTTAGATTTAGGCCACTTGGTAATGATTTTAACACTCAGCTAAGTCTCTTGCCAAGATAAGCACTCCAAGGCCAAAATCTGTAATGAACTCTCATCTTCTCAATTATAGATTCAGCCCCGACCAAAGTGATATCCAATATTCCCCTCCCCACTCCACAAGTGCAGAGACATGCTGATGGACGTGCAAGCAGCCAGGTTCTGCATGGCTCCTGCAGTTCCCCGGGACCCCACAGCCTAGCCAGCTGCCAGGCTGGGACACCAGCACCCGCCACCTCCCCTCTTCCCTTCTCCTCTCTCCCCCCTTACCCCCC
>VYXC01009696.1:27011-53526 GCA_013397175.1 Platysteira castanea
AAAGAGTGAGAGCAGAGAGAGAGAAATAGTGCCAGTGATGCTGGGAGGAGGAGGGGAGGATGAAGGGACTGTCCTCTCTCCACCTCCAGGATCCTCCCAGCCCCTTCCAGTGGGTGGGAGACTGAATCAGTGGAACCAGCTCGTGATTGTGTTGGCAGGTCTCTGCCGGCTGGCCGAGCACGCCATGGCTTCCGAAGCACTGGAACAGTGGTCAGGGGATACATGGCTCTGCACCACTCTGCTGCTCTTAGTCCGTGTCCATCTCCTTCTTGCTGCTACTTCAAGTGATATCTAGTATCTCCTCCTCACTTGCTCTTGTCACCAAGCTCACTCTTTCTGATGCTTGTCCAGCAAAAAAACACAGAAGGTAAATTTCCAAAGACTTATATTTCATAATTTATCCCCCTGGCCTCATCCCCTAGCTTGTTTTCTTCTGCCCTTTCTCATTCCTTTGCTTGTTTTCCCTTGTATGTTTTAGTACATCACAGTATATTTGTATTTTTACCCATATTGAAATGAAGGCATCCCGACCCCACCTGCCTACCGGCTGGCACAACTGTGTCTCTGTTCTCTCTTATGACTCCATAAACAATCACCTGTCTCATGCCAGCTCCCACTAACCCTACACTCACCAAAGACCTCGTAAAACTGTGGTACATATTTAAAAGGTGAAGACAATAATATTCAAAAGTCTTTTTTGTTTGGAGAAATGTATATGTATCTACACCGGGGATGAAAATTTACCCATAATTGTGGGGTTTAAAGAGTAGAAGAAACTGATGCATTTCTTGCAGGGTGATCTGCTTTGTGCAGAGGCACAGCCAGGGGATATACGGCTGCTGTAGATGCTTGCTTTTCCCAGCAACTTGCTGTGGTCTGCTGCTGAGCTAAATGGATCACTAACTCCTTTTCTGTAGACTTTTCAGCTCATTGTCCACCCTCTTGACAAAAGGTGAGAAGTAAAGAGAAGGATTACAAGATATGAAGGAAAGAGCAAATTATCTGCCATGCAGAGGGAGCAAAAGAATGTCTTTCCACCATGGAGGCAGAGACTGTGGTTAATTCAGAAAATAACAGTGGAAAATAATAAATAAATGAGGAAATCAAAGCCATAAAACCACAACTCCAGACTAGGTCTGTGTTATTCAGAAGTTCTGACTTTTGCTCAGAACAATGAGTCTGTTTCAGCAAGAAAGCCTTCCTTAGTTCTTTGTGCTTCCTTAAATAGTAAAACCTCCCTTTATATAGTTTTGTGTTCTTCATTTATACTGTGTTACATTTTTTTCTTTTTCTTTTTTTTTATTTTTTTCTGTTCAGCAGCTGGCAGGGGATGACAGAATTTTAGAGGGTAAGTGCTGTATACAGTACATAACCCAGTCAGTCTAGTCTTCCAGTCGTCAATCATAGGTACTCAGGCTTTATCGCTCTACTGATGAGTTCAGTGTGACTTCTGAGCAACTAGGAACCAGAAGTTTTGATCTCCTGTTCATTAAAAAATTGTAAAATATCTTGGGCAAAAGCCTAAATGAAAAATTAAAAGAATTATTATTATAACTGTTACTGATATTCTCAGATTAAATCCGGTTTTAGTTTCTTTTTTCTTCCACCAACTTGGTTGTGTACAGCAATCTTGGCAGAAGGCATTAAATCTATGTAGGTTAATTACTTAATGTTTCTGAATTGCTTTGAACATGAAGTGTGTGCCAAGTATTACTAATATTATGTGAGACAACATTATGATAAGCTAGGGGTTTCATTTTCAGTTTCTTTTATCAATCAGTAATATTTAAGCTTTGGTGCTATATATAGATTGTACATATAATTATTTGAATTCACTGCAGATTGAATTCTATTCCCTCCCTTCACTGTAAAAGGAGAGAGGCATAATATGTTAAGAAAGCAACACAGAGAGAAGAATGTTCTTATCACGACCCAGGACCAAAAGGGATGTACTGGGATCCCTAAGCCCAGGGAAGAGTAGTGCAGCCCTCTAAGCAGAAAATAAATTTGTCTGTTTTAGAAAAATCTGTGTAATTATAATCAATTATGTTTTATTGATGTTCTAGGATTATCAAGTTCTCCTCCTAGTGAGCTGATCAACAATTTGATCATTGTCATTGCTTGGAAGTTGCATTTTCGTTTTGTGTAAGCCCAAGTTCTGAATGTTATGTTTTCAGCAGTAAAGTTAAACTTACCTCATTACTTCCCTTGTCTAATTAATTCTGTGTATTACTTAAAAAAACCTTGGAGACTCCTAGATGTGAATCACCAAGGTCTGCATTTCAGAAAAAAATTTAATTTTATAGGCAATTAAGTATCCTCAGTAATACAGACAGCAATTTTCCATTCCAAAACAATACATGACATTGATATGACTTACAGCTTAATTACAGATGGAACCTGTTAAAATTATTTGCCTTTTTCACATAATTTACAGGTTAATCAACAACTGCTAGCAGTAGACCTATACTTGTCTATGGATTTTCAACTCCTAATGTCTTGGGTCAGTTTAGGAACTTCTGTGGTTCTTTGGAGATGCATAAGATGCTTTTATTGTGGCAGTGGTCAGACTGCTGTAATGATATGCCCCGTTTATTCAGTAACAGGAAATCGAAGTGGTCATTCTAATTCCATTGAAACAGCTTTGAGGTTTGGATTGTTCCATTTCAGTAGTGTACCTTTTATAATCTAAATAAATATTATTTCTTTTTTTACTCCCAGGTCTTACACCTTCCATGTGACAAACTTGTCTACGTATCTGCAGACTGCAGAGTGAGGGCATTTCCTGGTAGGCTGGAATTCAGGGTACACATATTCTGTCAAAGGTATTGGTTGCACATTCTGATGGTCTGCTTCATGAAATAAAATTGGTTTGGGTTTTTTCCAAGCAAACCATATTTTTAATCAGTCATGTTTTCTTTCCATGAAAACATTGACTTTTTGTCAGAATTAAGGAAAATAACTCTCTGAAAAACATTTTGAAAAACTATTAATTTTTTTCAAAATATTTTCATAGGCATGGTCCTTCTTTTTTGATCAATATTAATATTAAGCTTAATGTCCAGTTTCAGGAGACCAAAAGCAAGAGCATGTGTCTAACACACTAATAGTGTCTGTGCAAGTACAATCGCTTCCCTACTCGGGCTCTGAAAATGAAGACCTCCATGTTTTCTGCATCTTACACAAGGAGTAACTTAAAGACTTAAAAAGAAATCAAATTATATAGTAGGTTGACCAAATGTATTGAAACAAAAATATAAATGTGAAACCTCAACACATCATAGATGAAATGAAATGTATCCAAACCAAATTAAAATGCAAATCATGAATTTAAAAAAACCCACAACAAAACCAAAACACAAGCCCCCCACATTTATCTTGTTAATTTGAAACCCAGCTCAGGCAAAGTAGTTTCTTTTCCTTTGGTTTCCATGAACACAAGATTTTATGAGTACTGATATTGAATTACTACATATTATCTGAAAGTACAACAGAAGATCTGTCTGGGCAGTCAGTAAGATGTCATTCATTATTGTTTCACCTTGGGGACTGGATATTCAATCTGAAAAAACAAACACTCAATGTGTGCTCCATCCCTATGACAGGGCTTTCTGTTACAGCTTCTTTTCTGATATACAAGTCCTACCTGATACCAGATAACGGAAAGCCTATCAGATTCACCTATGTTGTAATTTACTCCTAAAATACCCCAAATATTTAATTCCCTGGAGCTGCTCATTAAAAAGAAAAAGGTTAGAAGTGTGTTTTTCTGTTAAGTATTGATATGTGAAGTGCTGCTCCTATTTTGAAAGCTCAGTTAATGTTTAATGTCAGTTTTGTCTGATCTTGTGTGTTTATAAATTGAGTTCTGTTGATTCATTTCCTCTGGCAGCACTGCCAAGTTTTGCTACCAATGGGTTGAAAGAGGTCAATTTTAGTTCCTTGGCAATTTCCCTTCTTGCCTATCACTTTCACAGGCTTTTACAATGTGACACATCTCCCATATTTTAACTGACTTCCTGCTTATGTATGAAGAGATTCAGCCAGCTCTCAAAGCTTTACTGATTGGTTCATGTTAGGCAGGTGTTTCCAGAATAGCAGCTACAGCTGAAAAGGTCACATCACCTTTCTTCTTATTCCTGCTGTTGGAGAGCTCGTAGTCCAGACCACGAGAAATCTCTTTTTCTCTTGCTTGTTTGAGAATGATACATGTTGGCTGCCCTGCACTACAGACTGCTGGAGAAGAAGAAATATTTACCTAAGGAGAACAAAGGCGTACACCTGGTCTTTACTTTCAGCCCTACGAAAGAGTGCTCTGGTCCATGGAAAAGTAATGGAGATGCAGCTGAGCTGCCTGCAGCCCTGCCATTCCCCACACCAGAAATGACAGATCAAGTCAGTCTCTTACCTGTGAGGAACTTGTGTCCTGAAACCAAACAACATGAAACATGGCAGAGATCTCGTCCAGAAAACCCTGCCTTACGTATACAGTTATTTAGCCAAAAAATGCCCTTAATATTTATGGGAGAATTTGCATTATACTTTAAACACACTGGTGTTGTTAGTTTGAAGTTGGACTTACACCCAAAAAAGTATTTAGGTTCTGAACTTCTTGGCAGGTTCTTTGTTTGGTCACATCAATCCTCCATCATTCTTCTCCACTCGGGTACCACCAACATGGATAAATACTGTGCCCAGGAAAGAGGTTCATAAAAGAAAACTCACAAAAGAAAAAGGTTAAAACTCCAGGGCTGAGACAAATAGAGAAGAGCTTAAACCAATATGATTGGCTAAGCATTAATGGAATTTAGGTTCACTTTTTAGAGAAGCTAGTTGAATTGCATAAAATATAAGTGGCTGTACCCTTAAAAAGATTTAATTTTTTTTTTTGTTTTTAGAAATACTAACATACCAAATTACTGAGCCAAATAAAGTGAGTGATCTAAAAACAAGGGGAAAATGCTTACTATTTCCCCAATCAGGTATTGCTTCACACTGTCCAGGGAATTAAGGTTAGACGTCCTAACAAAGAGTCTGTTATCAGCGTACTTGGGGGTGGGAAACATGATAATAAAATAAACTAAACAGTTTAGGCTGTTTTTGCTTTAAATCTAGTACAAAATGAAGAAACTTTCCATGAGATTTTTAAAAATTAAGCAGAGAAAGTCCTCAAAAAACAGGTCTGTATTTAAGATTTTGTGCTACTAAATAGGGTGAGAATCACCATGTTTGTACACAAACTTCAATGTGATTTGTAGTGCTAGAAACTCTGTATGAAAATGCCTTGCATTAAAAGTCCTATTAAATTAGCTATTAATTTAATGTAGCAAATTAAAAGCCACTATAAGCAGGTAGAAAACCCCAGTGGCAATGGAGCTGTGCATGCTTTACTTCAGCCTAATACACTTGTCTAAAAATTTTAGACTGAGTTACTAGCCAACAAAATTTTTGAGATTTTGAAGCAGTTGCAGCCAGTTGCTTGACACCAGGAAAAGACAGACACTGGAGCAGAAAGGCTTTTGGAGTATAAACTCAGAAAGGAGGCTAATAAAGTGATTGTAAAGGATCTCTTTATTGAGGTGAGCAAGAGCAGGGATGGAGTGAGAGAATGAAAAGCACATTTTGTTCTTGTATATTTTCCCTCTTATGACTGAAAAAGACATAAACATATCTATAAAAATAGAGGGAAGAGTACATTAAGATAAATTAACCAAAATTTCAAAATACAACCTTGGCCATTTTTATTTGAAATAAGCTAAATATGCTCAAATACTTAATATTTGATCTTGGACTTGTATTTCAGGTGAGGGCAGCATAAGTATGAATTTAAACTAACATCTTCCCGTGACATGCTCTGACAGAGGCTTACCTCCCTTCCAACCAACACTTTGAAGGGCGCCTTGCTGCAAAAGGAGAAAAACGTGGTGCAGGAACATAAAATTTCAAATGTAACTTATTTACATATACACAGTAATTCTGGAAGAGGAGAAGCCACACTGTGTGGGGGCAAATGCCTCTTCCAGGGCAACCTGCTAGTGAGCACAAGACTCTGCTAGAGTATCCCACACTGCCTTCATTGCTGTCCCTGAAAATAACACCAAGGACTGAATTTCAAACAGAAAATCATTACTGTAACACAGAATATTTGCTTGCACTCCTAGGAGATCATGCCACTTGGTGATATTATTGATAAGTATCTTCGTGCAGTGCTTCAGTTTGCAACCCTCCTCTGAATTTCCGGGAAATGTTTTCACCAGAATATTAAAGAAAAAAATGAACAAAAGAGGGACATAAATGCCTTGTGTAAAGTTTTTGCATTCTTTTTTCCAGTTAGATTTCAGGTGCTTTATAAGAAGAAATAAGCAGTAAAGAAATGTTTGGTGAAAAGAAATTGCAGTGTATTGGAAGGAAGGATGTGGTTAAAGCAAATGCCCAGAAGGCAGCAGATAACAGTTCTGTTCCCAGATCTGACACAAATGCTCTTTTTGACCGTTCACCAAAGAATTTCCTTGCTTTCGAACTAGTTTCTCTGTAAAATGGGGGTGATAACAGTGCTTAACTATTCTTTCTGACAGAGGAACTGGGAAGTTTTTATTTATGCTTGTTGCAAGATTTGAGAACCTGAGGACGATTAAAACTGGATCAGTTTAGACATGCAGGTTTAAGTCTTTCCTTCAAATAAAACATTTAATTCATAGTACTAGGTTTATTTTATGCTAATTATGTGTATTGTAAAAAAATCATCATCCGATGAGGATTTGCTCAGTCCTGCAAATAATCAGCTAACAACATTACTTGAAAATTCAATTTTCTTTTCCTACAGTCAACCAAAAATAAAAAAAGAGGAAAAGAAAAAGAATAATAATTCTTTTATCTTGTATATGACCAAGAAGACAAATTTCTGATAGAAGATTTTAGCACTAATAGTGTGATCCTGATGGGCTGTTAGAGAGAATTAGAGGAAAACAAAGACGCTTTTTGCACCTTCTAAAATAACTTAGAGGAATGCTTTGATTGTTTTTTAGAATTAGGCACACATAAAAAGTGGCATTTCCCTATTTCTTTTCCAATGAGTTCTGGAGCGGAGAAATCCCCTGGGCAAGACTTTCAACTTGCTTTCCTTCTATTGTGCAGCAGAGAAGAATTGCTGAGGCCTGCAGAGTCTTCCTGCTTGTTTGAAGAAGGAGGAGACTATTTTCTGCTGCGATTCAACACCCACTGGACAGACTATCTCACCTTTTTCTGGCTTTTTAATATGGGAGGTTTTAGCCCTTATCCTTGAAACCATGTCCCAAACAGGTCACAGACTTAGGAGTCTGGCCCAGAAATACCCACCCTTAACTGAAGCAATGTTTACACATAACACCGTTTAAATTATGGAAGGCTGATTGTGAAAACAATAGACATATTCAATCACCATATCCCAGAGAAAATGAGGCAAATATTCCAGAACTCCTATCAGAGCTTAATAGGTATAATTTTGCTTGCGATATGGTAATACACAGCAGCTTTCCCTGGACGGCTGTGTAAAACAAAGAAGTGGTTGTCAGCCTTTCAGAATCAGATGTTAATGATATTTCATGTCTTTGTTGAGTCTGTGGAAAGCAGCTACTGCACCTAAAAGGGAAATGACTTCCATACCAACCTCCCCCAGCCAAAGTCGTTCAGATTGGGAAAACTGGATGAAGTCCATATTTATACTTCAGAAAGAGGTGTAAAAGAAGATTTCAAGACAGCATTGACTGAGCTGTCTCCTAGTCTCTTTACCCAAAGTTATATCTTATCATTGTGATGAAAGTTTTTAGTTCAATGTATTACAGCCTCTTTTCCCCCCTCCCTTCTTTTTCCTTCTTTTTTTTTTTTCAAACATATACGAGGAAAGAATGTAATGTAAGCAAAACTCCAATGTGTTTCTGGCAAATGAGGAGTGTTTTCTACATCTCATATATTTTTGGAAGCATTTGAATCCAGAAGTAATACATCTTCCAAATCAGGAAGAAGGCTTTTTATTAGACTGATGCCTGCACACAGCAGAGAAGGGCTGTCTGCCCCAGCACTGCAGCAAGCAGGGACTGATGCTTTGTCTGAGCTCGTCCGGAAGATTGGAGCCAGTCAAAAGAAGGGTTTCTTGTAGCTTTATTGCTGCAACTTAATTTTGCTCCACTACTGTATGTCTTCGGTTCTGCAAACTTTCCTTCATTTGTTTTAAGAAGAGGTCTTAATTCCAATGCAAAATCCATCCAGAAAGGAGGGCCCCTCAGCACTGTATTCCAGCTGGTGGGGATTAGCTCAGTCCTTTTACCGGATACGTATCATTTTAATCTTAAGCCTTTAGACACTGTACAACATACTATTAAGTCTGTTACCAAATAAAACACTAAAAGGCTGATTCACTAAGGGTTACACACCCTTTGCAGGGAAAAAGCTAACATTTACAAAGGGATAACTGCCAAAAATCACTCACATTTCATGTCTTTCCTATTTATTAAATCCCACATACGCCATGTGTACAGTAACTTCCTTGGGATATGCCCCTGGGAGAAGTACAAGTCAAAATAAAGGAGCAACTGCTCCCCTAAAACATGTCCTTGGCTCTAAAGACTGATTTACACTAATTCACATTAGAAAATCTGAAAAATTAATGTTATTCAAAAATAAAGTGAAACCTTCCAGAAAGTGTGAAACATGTACTCAACCATGATAACGAGTAATACATTTCCTACAGGAATTAGTGGTTAGAGTATGAACCCAAGGCATTAGCAGGCTAAGGGAGTTATTTGTTAATGATCTTGTGCCAGCAACTTTGACTGCAGTTTGTGACTCGGGTGCTTAAACTGCATCAAAATTGCATCGCTTGGTTATTTAGGGAAATGTGGGGGACAGTCACTGGACCTGGAACCACTCACTTTTATTGTTAATAGCAAATGCAGATGTCTGACTTCGCTCCCTGTGGAGCTTCTTAAACCGTGCTTTATCTGTCTGTCCGGGGTGAGACAAAAAAAATCTCTGATATTTATAATGTGCTTTGGATAAAGGGAGTGATCTAAACGCAAACTGTGACAGCCAGTGTTTATTGGCTAGGCTGTTGTTCTGACACAGGCTCAGAAGCATCTCACCAAGTTATTTCATCCAGTCGTTTGAAGCTAATCACTATAGTTCCTCATACTAAATTAATGCCTATGCTTATGGTACCGTCTCAGGGCATGAGGATCATCTCAGGAGGTCATTAGGTGTGGCTCTGGCAACTGCACTGTGAATGAAACTGCACTGATAGTCTGTGCCCTGCTGTTAGGGTAATACAAATGATTTAAGTTTTCTTCCAGGGGATTGGGTTGTTATTGTTGTTTTCAGTAAGAAATAACTCATCTGTTTTGGAAAACATTGTTTAATGTATAATGGAATATTCCACTAGCACTGACAGGCAGAGCTGCACCATGCCAGCCAGCCAGCCCTGGAAGTGGCTGCAAATCAGGGAGCAGGCACCCCACTGAGGCTGGGTTCTGTGCCCCCCTCACTGTTATTTTGTATGGAAAAAACCCTGTTCTGTTGGTTCTGTTGGTTATATTCTGTTGGCATGTTGGTTATAAAAATTAAAAACCTGAATTACGCTACGACTGAGTTTTTTGTTAGAGGATAAACCAGCATAGAATAATACTATATAGAATTTGCAAAGTCTTTTTGCATTCAAGATATTTGAGTAAGATAAATGGTAAAATCACCATATTCATTAAGCCCTGGGATAAAGTACTACTAGACCTGCTGTGCAGATGTAGAAGTTGAACTAGAGGCAAAGATTTTTGTCTGGGAACTGAGTAAAGATTTTTGTCTGGGAATTGAGGTAAATATTTTTGTCTCAGGTTTATAATTCTAAGTTTTAATTCAGTAGCCCTGTGCTACTGAATTTAATTCATAAGCCCTATGCTTAGACCGTGCAATTCTCCCTAGCTCCATTTTATTGCAAGGATCTTGGTGTCTTCATTAAAGACCTAGTTTGAGGGTTCATATGATTTTTGTTAAAATGTCAGGATTCATATATCAAAGAAAAATGTTTCAAGGCCATATATTGTGGGAGAAGTCTGGAAATAAAAAGTATCACTCATATGTAGCCTGAAGGCTCCAAGGACCACTAGACAATGTAAAAAACAATCAAAACCAAAATGTGCTTGTTTATGTAACAGTCATGATTTTAAAGAGAATTTTGTGATTTTTTAAGGGATTCATCTCATGATTTTTCAGTACTTGGTCCTGGCAATACTGCTAGCCTGCAGTGGAGGATTTACATCTGATGACCAAGTTCCCCTGTCGCTTCATATACAGTCAGTTTATTTTGGAGGATCATCAGACAAAAACTCTGTTACATGTTAACAGCATTGCCAAGCTCAAGGATTCAAAAAATCATGGGCTAGTTTATTCTACATGGCAAAGCGATTAGTGAGAGAAAATGCAACAACAGCCCAACAAATGCTCTTAATATTTGCTTCCTTGTCTCCTCTCTATGAGGCCTTTAGCAGTGCTGTGGTTCAGTACCACCACTAGAACCATCCTTCTTATCTTTAGGGATGAGAGAGATTTCTGACATTTAATGACAAAAAATACGGGTCTTGCTCTGTAGTATCTATAAGCTGTTTTCAGGGGGAATGCAGTGGGAGACTTTTACAGACCACGCTGGTCCGATCAGCTTAGTTGCTGCAGAGATTGGAGGGGCAGCACCTGGGACCCCCATCCGTGCATTTACATTAGCAGAACACCATCAGGGGGAGCTCCGTCACAGACTTAGCGCCACTGTTCCACAGCTGCCTCACCTGCAAAAGCACCTCCACCTCCACCTCCACCTCCTCCTGCGAGCAGTGAACAAATGCATCGAGAACATTAGTCTTTATGGTACTTCCACCACCTTCATCATCACTACCATCGAGACTGGCAGACAGAGTAGAGGTGAAAATTTCCATAAAGACCAATGAAGAACAGAATGATCAGTGTCAAAGTAAATGGGGTCATTCACATGAAGTCTCAGGTAGAAGTTGCTGTGATTACTTATATGATTCTGATGCTTTCTTTGATAGTCCCATTCAATTGCAGAATCTTGCTGTAAGTTTTTGTCACCCTTAAATGAGGTACCATCTTGAGGAAACCTTTCCCTTATCACAAAAATCTGTTTCTATAGAGGTCCTGCCATGACTTTCTCAAGGAGCCATCCATTCAGCTGAAGCCCCTCTGCTCTGAAATGTCCTCTATTAAATCCTATTTTGTGAGAGAATGGGCCAAGTAATTGCACCAAATGTGTATGTGATATATTGTGTGATCTAGGATGCAATATGGCACACCAGTCACAGAGAGAGCAGTCAGATGTTTTCTTTTTTTTCATATAAGAAGGAATGTTCTTATTTTTATAAAGTTAGAGTGGGGGGTTTTTTTGATTTCTGTGAAGTAGAGAACTTAGAGATTGTGACTTGAGCTCTCCATGACCTGAAAATCTTCAATAAAGACTGAGGCATAGCATCCTTCTTAAGAAAGATGCAATGATGGATAACAATAAAATAGAGGGTTAGGATGATCTCCATTTCATCTATATGCAGGAATAAATCCCACATAGCTATACAAGATGCTATGAGTAATGGAAAATGTTGAGTTTTTCTTAAGGATAACTGGGGAATAATTAATTAAGGAAAAGAAAACTTTACCCTAAACCCCAAGCAACAGTTTGGCATAGTAAACCCAAATTCATTGCTAAGATTAATTCTGTTTAAGTTAAAACTTGCTTTCATTTTGAATTTGTCCTATCATTCTTATAGTTGAGAATATGGGAGAACCTAGGAATTAACTCTTCATACTTTTTTTTTTTTTAATGCCGATTGAGGCCCTTCTTTAGCGCTTTTAAAATTTTGCAGAAAACTTCCTCCATTTCTCAAATTATGCTGCAAGTGAACCCTGATGAATTCATTCCCAAAGAAATAGATTCAAGTCATTGCTGTACTATTGCCAGCATCAGTAAAACTGCCTGGCAAAAAGCATGGAAACAGTTCATGCAACATTGCTCTGGCCATTTGTTCAACAATGCCCACATTTAAAATAGTAACCTCATTTTCCTTTGTAACACGACAAAGTAGATGCAATAAAGTTACAATCGTGTGAATATTACCAGAACACCTTCTGAGAAACATATTTCTACCATGGTGAGGCTTTAAGGGTTTGGATGGCCTCCACTGTACTGATCTCAGGACATCAAGGTCCCACTTAAAAAAGGAGTTTCCATGAGACTTTACGAGAAGACAGTTACTAGAACCTTTTGTTTTTGTCACTTCCAAAATGTAAAAAGCAGCATAATCATTCTACCTGGTCTTCTTGCTGGGACGTGAACTTATTCCCAGTGTGTAACTCCTTCATATTGTTGACGTCTCTTTTTCTTTCTCTCAAGCCCATCACTACCTTCAGCACACTCACTGAAAGACTCGAGGTCCTTGTGGCAGGGAATCTCTTTTCTCCATTTGTATTTTAGCTGTTAAGAGAGCCCATGGATGCCCACAAAAGTCGTGATGAATATTACAAGACTACTAAAGTACTTTCTACATTGTGAAGGGAATGACATCTGCCTGCTTCTAATAAACCTTGAATTTATGCCATCATTAAATACATTGCATTCCACCTACAGGAGAACTGCTGCAGGAAGCATCTCCAGCCCAGGAGAAGTCCGGGTATTTCTCTCTTGAACTTTCTGTTCGCCTCATGCAGACAATAGTGTATAATAAAACTGTTGCAAAACTGTGAAATCACAATAAACCAACCCAAACTACTAGAGCAAACAGACTTCTATTCCAGTGAGGAATAAGGCTGACTCTCTGCAGCCTTAAGGATGGGACTGACTGTATTGAATGGGTTAGGAATTGGATCCTGACTGCAGCTCCGATGCACAAAATCATGTTCTTACATTAAATGTGCTGAAAGCAGTCACTTCTTGGTACTTCAAACTGTAGTGTTTCAAGGCTACACCAAAGTCCAATGACTTTATTTCTTCTGGACTAGAGGATATAGTTAGATGATCAAGCACTCCTCAGAATGTTAACTGTATTAGTCAACACAGAAGTCCTCAAGACTAGGATATCTGAAATATTTGTCAAGTTATTTGTAAGATTTCAGAGCATGGGGGGCTGGAAGTATGCTTAAAAGTAGAGCAGGAATCAGTGCCTTGATGCATTTTACCTACGTGGAGGAGTGTGTCGATTTATCCAGACAAATTTCAGTATGCAGCTATTTGGTTTTGTGCAATGCAGATCATCCTGGAGAAGGAACATCCAGCCTGTTATGCATAACCTAGCATACTCAAGACCTTACTTGCCTACTTTACTTTGAGGTTAAGGTAAGCATCAGAATAGATCAGAAGATGTTCCCGAGTTCAAAAATATATGGGGCCTGAAACGGTGCCAACCGTGAAACTTCTTGAAAGACATGAGTACCTCTTTGAAAACCATGGGAGCTTGAGTTGCAGACTTGTATGAAATGGTCGTGGAGTTCACTCCTCACCACAGCTAAAATGAGAAAGGACAGCAAAATAGGTGAAGGCATTGAACAGAGTTTTCTTTCCTACTGTTGGAACCATGAACCATTAGAGAAGAAAGACAGAGGGAGTGACAGAGACAAACAACGGATGCAGTGAGCAAGTCTTAGGACACATGGCCTTCCTATGTCACAGATGCAGGCTGTTGAGTAGAAGCACACCAGAAAGTATTAAACAGGCAGTAGCTTACATGCTGACCCAGAAGCTAGAAGACATGAGAGAAGGATGTGATGATGGAAACTTCAGGGGCTGTGCTTAAGAGGTGAAAGTGACTCAAGCTGAATTAGGATGTGCCGTAAGAGAATTGAATACAGTAACCTCTTGAGATCTCCATCCCTGATTGCTGTCAGTAAAGAATTTGTGGGCAGCAGAACTGGGAGAGCATTTTGGAAGGTACATCATGCTCCTGCCAGATCTATTCCCTCAAAAATTGACCTTAGGGAGTATCTGCCTTAGGTCTTGCAAGGTAGGTATGACCATCTGTGAAAAAGGTCTGTAACAAAATTCAGTAGCTATTAGTTACAACAAAAAAGGAAAATAACTTCCGTGCTTTCTGCCTCTGTTCAAAATACACCTGAGAGTTTTGAATAACTTTTTCTATTCTACTTCCAGATTCCTCTAGGAGGACCTCTGAACTGCTTGATTATAATTGATTTGTTCCTTATATACACTGTGGTAAAGAGTTTCATGACTAAATGATCTCTAAGTTAATAGTAATCCCTGTTCCTCCAATTTTATCCCTGTTCCTCCAACTTTTCCTCCAGCTGTCTGTTGCAAATCAAAAGTCTTGAATCCACGTTGATGTAGCTCTGCTTATGAAAAAGAAATGGAATATTTTGAAGCTAAAATTTTAAAAAGATGAGACATGGAAAGTGTATTCTCAGATTATTGATATCTTAATCACCAATACAACCTTGGCAAACAGAACTTCAGAAAAACGCAGAAGATGGATTCAGGCTAGAATTTAATGCAGCTGCTGGTACAGGGCAAATTGAAGCCGATGAAAGACACAGAAAGAGAAGGCTGCAAGATTAGAAAATTATTATGACAAACTTTCTTCTTTAAGGAATGAGAGATGAACAAATACTACAAAAAATGTGTGATCCAGGTTGACCGAGAAGTTAGGTACTTACTTTGAGGGAAAAAAATTACATCAGTAGAATTCCTATAGAGCTCTTTAGTGGAAACTAAAATTGCTGTGACGTCAACACCACCCACCTTCCCCTGGGAGATTTTCACTCCACAGAATGGGCTGGAAGGTCCTTTTTCAAGTGTCCTTGTACTATTATGTATAATGAATCTGGTTTCTGTTGTATAAAGACCACAATATTTATCTCAAAAATGAACCAGCCTTTGAGGTAGTTATGGGAGCAATTCTGCAAAACTATTTCAGAAGAGATATACTGATGCTCTTAGAAAGACCCTTTCACTAGGTTTTGAAAATATGGTCAGTGTTTCTATGAACATAAGCAATTAATTCATTGAAAGCAGTGGCTAAATATCTTTATTTTTGTGAAATTTGATATGGGATTTTTGTGGAATTCATAGCTGATCTAAATCTCACTGCATGCAAATGGGTTTCTTTTGCATATGATTTGCAAATAGCATAACTGCTATGTGCAGACATGCTTAAAAATTCACTACTACTAACATTCCTTCTAGAAAGTGAAAATCCCAAACAATTCCAACCACAGTTGTCTCATCAGTGTTAGTTTAAAATTCAGAACTGTACAGACATCAGAAAAACTGTTTCTAGGCATATTTTTGCAGACCTAAATTTATAAACTTCTCTAACAATTCAAAGGGTTTCAGTAATTTCAAATTTTTTTTAAAATATTCATCATATTATGTGGAACAGTATTGGTTAAAATTTGAAGACTTTCAACCTGATCCATGAGTAACATTTATTTTAATCTTTCCTGTTGAATTTTAAAGAACTAGAATTTTCAGAAAATGCTTGCCAAGCTCTGAATGTATTTTGCCATTATTAATCCAATGAGTAAAGTTGTTTTATTTAAGAAAGTAAAAATGCAAAACTTTGTCATACTTCCACAGAACTGCTTCTTCTAATTTCTAAAATCACACTGTTCACTGATATGCTTCTAAAGACAGTTGTAATAAATGTAATGAAACTTGCCAGCAACGTTCTGTTATGTCAGTAAAAATACATGTTTTTTGACCAAACCACCAGTCCCAATAATGTTTAACTTCATATGTCAAATTAAGAGTGTATTGTGAGCTGGGAATAATATATTTTTCATGTAAAGATTATTTTTATATCACAGTGTTTACTGCTTGAATAAAATAATGCAAAAAATATTTCGCAAAATGCAATTTCCAAGTTTTGTGTTCTTTATTCCTTGTGTGTGACACAAAAAGCCTGTATGCTTTTTCACTCCACTGTGCCCTCAGTAGGGGTAAATAAATCAAGAAAACTTTGAATTTCAGCAAACCTTTAGGGGAGATAGCTGTTGTACTCCATTTATTGGTAGGTGCAGGCAGTGGGATCCTAACTTTTAGAATTGTTTGACATGTGATTTGTATGTGGCTGTCCTCTGTCTTTCAGAGAGGAGAATTCTTTGTCAGGGGAGAATAACTTGTCAGGGGAGAGAGATGTAAAACATGGCTTTCTGTATCATCATCATCATCAGAAATATTTGATGTGTTATTGGTTGAATTTATATGGGATTTGCTGGGAAGTGAAGCATCTACTCTGCTATTCGCCTGCCAAAGGCACAACTGCAGATGATCTCAGGTCGTGTGTCATGATTGGCAGAAAGTAACTTTCCTTAGATCTTGGACTTTTGCAGGCATGTTTCTAACTTGTGGCAAAAATGTCCAGGGCCATGCAATACCAAGGACCCTGCTCATACTCAGACATACTTTCATGAAAAATACTCCTAAAAATGCACTGGCATGAAATCTAAGACAAATGTCTGGAGGTAGATGGATAGAGGTATTGATAAAGGAAGACCGCTAGAAGCCAGGTCTGGAATGATTTTGACATTACTTTAATTTCCTGCCCTGGCCTAAATAGTCTCTCCTTTTCCTTTCTCTTCTTCTTTTGTCCCAAATATCTCACGTACATGGAATTTACATCAATGTAATTGGCCTTGGTGGCCTAAGCTCCCTGGTGGCTGTAAATTTTGTTCAAGATTTATGAGGTTGCAACTAAGATTAGAAACTGGATTTGAGAACAGCATATATCATGCAGAGATATGAATGGATTAATTTCTCAAGAAAATTAGATGGGTGAATTGAAAATATTTTCTTCTACTATAGTAATAGAGAAAGGGGGTTGGTATACTCAGTCAAAATTATGGCCTCTGAATCAAATCTTTAATAAATTTTTCAATACATGATAATTTTATCTGTCATCACTATCAAATAGCTGTAATGTTATTCACTTAACATCATTCAAGAAACAACTTAACTAATGTCTCTGACAGAGAATTCATCTTCTGTTATTTCTCCAGCTGTATTTTCCTTCTTACAATCCCCAAAATGACTCTAGAACTGACTCCTCCTCCTAAATTACAATATCCAAACAATTTAAATTAGTATGTCATGAGATTGGAGTCGTTTTGTGTTTGACCTAATTATTAAAATTACTTTCTGAGAACTAATGGCATAATTACTCCTATAATTAGTAAAATAAAGAACCTGTAACTGCTCAGACTGGGAGCAGCTGATATGATCAAGCTTTAAATTGAAAAAATCCAAAATTTTCTTTCCCGTCGTCTGTAGCTCAGTACATTTCAAAGGGAAAGCTGATACATGCCTGCAATGAGTATGTTTAAACAACTAAATCTTGTCTCCACCTTAGCTTTTGATTCATTACTCACTGATGAACCTTTGTCCCTACTTGTCTGTTACTGGGAAAACATAGAACAGCGTCGACTACAGATACCAAAACATACTTGCTGCGGCACTAGTGATACTGCCCTGTGATAAAACAGGAATGGGAGGCTGAGTGAAACTGAAAAAAGGGCTCGAGCTAGAGGCTGACCTTCCCAGGGTGTAGCTCTGCTAAGCTCACTGCCTAGTGGAGCCCTGGGGCATCCATGTCAGGCATTTTTTCCATCACCATTGCAATTTTCTATGGGTGTAAAGCTGGGACCAGGGGGATTGGGAGTCTTTGCTGGCTATTCTTTTTCTCACTCCTTTTTCCTTTCACTTTCTGTACCATCAGAGGGCTGCCCACCTTGCTGATGCTCACTGGGACATCCTTGAACAAAAACACCCTGGGATACACCATTTGGAATATGATCTACAAATATAGAGTGCACATTATGCCCTTTTGCACAATTTTCTTCCTGAGAAAATATATTCCTGGTATAATTTCTTTGGCTATTTTGGCTGTGGATGACACAGGCATGTTTGTCTCTCAGATTAGACAGACCTCCTGGGGAAAAGTACTTATCCATTTTACTTACTGTGTATGACACCGGTTCTAGAAAACCTTTCATGATTATTTGTAGTGTAATGCAATACATGGACTTTTTTATTATTGGATAAATGGTGGAACCCCCTTCTGTCTGGATTGCATTTCTAACCTTTTATTTTGTTAAGGAATCAGCCAGCAAGATGTTTATACCTCTCATTTTGATGCTAAAGATCCAGAGATTTTCAAGTGGATGGTATTGTGTTTTACTGTAGTTTTCTCTTGATTTGCAGCCCCAAAATGCCAGAAAATGTATTTTGAATGTTCAGTTATGTTTCAGCAGGAAATTTGGGCTCAATACTCATCATGAAAGCTATGTGCATCTTTGCTTTGAACACATGATCAGACAAATCCATAATGAATGACACAGAATTATGCTGTACCCTACGGAAGTATCCTACACATCTCAATTTGTACATAAATGCAAAATGCAAAAAGGATATAAATTCATCAAACAAGAGAGGGAAAATCCTTTAAATACATATTCTTTTCTGTTAATAATACTGAAAATATTTTCCAAAAGGGTGCGTATAACTCAAAATGGGCTTGGATCCTTCTAAATCCACAATATGGCTTTTTCTTGTGTAGCTGATTTTACTCAAACATAAAATGACTGACAAATGAGATGTTTTACCCACATTATCGTTTAAAGGAAGAATGAGTAACAAATGTACAAGCAAGTTGCTATTTTGCATTTTCTTTTCATACTGACATCTTGAATAAGACATACATAGTTAAATGTTTCTCAAAATTTGAATGATGAAGGAATTGTTGCCCTAATTATTAATTAAAATACTTTCTAAATCCAAAATATGCAACAGAAGATGCTGAGGCCTGCACCATCATAAACAGGTGTGAAATTCTCCTACACACAAAAGCTGAGATGGGCTGCCATGACTCTGAGCAAAGATGAGAGTCTCCGAACTATACAAAGATACCAGTGTTTGAACAGACCAGACAGGGTAGGTGGTTCTCTAGCACAGAACAATGCACTGACTGGAAGAGTAATGAGGACACAGATTGCTTGCCTTCCAAGGTTCTGTGTTGCCATCACAAAAATCTGCCCTAAAGAACTAATTATGGTAAATGCTAATGGGTCATCCTTTGCTATGAGGACTTGGATCTTGACCACGTGTGACTACTAAAATTTGCCCTTGGTGGTTTTTGTAAAGATGGAAAACTATGTGCACAAAGATAGCTCCCTGAACTGTACCATGGAATTCCATTAATTTTAGCCTTTACTCTAAAATGGTTCCTGTCTGAGATGAGGACAGGCCATTCATACATTGGCCTGAATCTAACCATTGTGTAGTTGCTGTATCTGCTGCATTTTCATTAATTCACTGGGTATATGGCATATTTGAAATGGAAAACATGATTGAAATAGCTGCTAAATTTCTACACACAGTGAGATTTGTATTTTTAGGAGCAAATTACTATGGAAATATAACTGGAAAGAAAACCTTTGTTGCTGTTTTGCTTAACACCTTAAGCACATTTGGTTTTGCTGCATTAAGCTAAATTAAAATCCTACATAAATCCATAATCATATAATACAGTTGTTAAACTTAAAAAGTGCCAGTCTTATTTCATGTTGTTGCATGCTATTAAAAATGACCATTGTTATTAGGTGTTGGATTGTAACACATTACAGGGTCCAAGGAGAATTCACTTGGGACTTCAGCACAGCATTATCTTATCAGAGACATATACAAATGTTTTCACTAAGAAGGTAACCCTTAAAGTCAGGCATGGAAGTAGAACTTAATAAGCAAAATAAAGCAAAGACGACAGCATTCTCATTTTTTAAACAAAATCCAGGTAGCCTTTTCAATAAGTCATCAAAGCTATAGGTACTCCTATTTGAACTATCATTGAACTTTAGACTTTTAATTAAGATCAATCTCACTGATTGCAGTAATAAAGTGAAAGGAAGACAAACAACACTCAAATAACAGTGCTTCCGACTTCCAACTGGAGCAATAAATACATATAAACAGCATATTAATACTGCAGATACTAGACATGCACTGATGTCAGATAATGCTTCAGACCTACTCCTTCAAGAGCTTGCTGTGGAGGTTAGGAAACCTGCCACTACCCCCTCTGTTCCACGCCATCTCCACCCTCCCCTCCAGGCTATTTGTGTCCAGGAATATGTACCTGTATGAATAAGATACAACAGTACCTTTCCCCAAAAGACTTGTGAGTTTAAGCTTTAAACAAGATTTAAGCAATTGGTATACTGCAGGCATGTAGAAGCCATGTTTTTGAGGTTCACCAGTTATAAGAAGGATTAAGTGAGCTTTTATAACTAGGGTAATAATGTTTGTTTCACATGGTCCTTTTACAGCATCTTTCCCCTGACAGCTGAACACTTCCAGTGATTTAAAATGGATCTCATGTTTCCTTTCCTTCCTATCCTCTTTCACTTTCAACAAAGAAGTCCCTTGTTGTTTCTGTTCCTGTTTCTCTTTGCATGTAAGGGAGTGGAAATGTTGTGTGCCTCAAACATGTCAGAAAAGTTCATGTCATCAAAAGGATTTTGACATTTTGATCCCAAAGAGACTGCATCTCCAGTCATGTCTTGCAGAAAGGAGGCTGGTCTGTCACTAGCTCCTGCCCATCTCCCCACTCAGGGTATTCCTTCTGTTCCTCTAAAGCTGAATTTAGAACAGTTCACCTGGGAAAATACAGTCACAAAAAGGCGAGCTACTCTAGCTGCCCTGAGCCATTAAAAGGAAACATTTCAGTATCTTTGTCAACAATGCTTCAAGCTTCCCATGCACGACCCTGTTACGTAAAAGAGAGATATTACGGACCCTATTAAGTAAAAGAGAGGTATTATGACCTGTGTGATGGCCAGATACAGCAGCACCATTTGCTTCTAAGGAAGCCAAAGAGCTGTGCAGAGCTGCTGTTACTAGCAAAGGGTGGTAAGGATAGGTAGGCCAGGGAGGAGAGCCAGGGACAATTACTGACAGTTCTTCAGGTGTTATTAATGAGAAATTAATTGGAGGGTTCAGGTACAGCACACTTTTTTTTTCACCCAGTGAAATTCCTTGAGTAGATTACATTTTAAACTCAGTACCTTGAATCCCCTTCAGGTATAGAACTGAATTTCAAAGGCTATTGAAACAAAGTTTGCTAGTTTTAAAAATATTCTGTTTTGTAATCACTAAGGAAGAAATCAATTGCTTCCAAATGGAAGATGTATACAATTTTCCATTTGGAAAGTTATTTCAAATAATTTGGAATTATTCAGAGCATCAGAAAGACAACAAAGAGTAAAAAATCCAGAAGATTTATCCAAAAGTGAAAGATAATGAAAACCAAAAACATGGGCAGAGAGTAGGGCACAGTACTCCTCTCCCCATCCTCTGGACATAAAAGACTGTAGGTAGCAAAGGCTGATGGTCTCACTGCTCCCCTTAATCAAATCAGAATAACTTCTTTTGTACTACTTCTTTCCTTCTCCAGATTTGTCTAAAAGCCGCACAAGGAAGATTTTTCATAGGAGCTTGTTGGTAACTTGGAGATCCATAGAGTTTGGACAAGTGAAAGATTCCAAATATGGCAGAGGAGATAGGATGAGTTTGGTATCACTGTGAATATTTTCTGAGCATTCTTATCAAACACAACCTGACAGGTCTCATAAGCTGCAGCACGCAGGGCACCAGAACTGTTATCATGTGGTTCTGAAAGAGAGAGAAACTGAGCTCTCTTACTATACCTTTTCCCTTTTGAGTTTCTGATTAGTTTTGCATGTAAAAAAACATGTTAAAAAAGGGAATATATTTAATTATAGATGTATTTAGCCAACACTTAATATTATTGCATAGACAGATTTGATCTTTTTGTGTAGACAGGACACTACCACCTCAATCTTCAAGCCATGTTTAATGCACAGTTTGTTTCCAGTACTTCAAAATCTGCTGACAATTGAATGTTTAAAGTGTACCTTTGCCACTCATACAGATGGAGCTTTGCATTAGCCATGATGTATTTAAAAATGCATAGGTGGCTCTGACTCTGCTCAAGTTTGCCAGGAAGTGAAGGTTTGGACATATGAGCTTTCCTCTCTATTCATACGGAGAGCAAATCCCATCTTCCCAATGGAAGGATCAGGCAAAAATTCCAAAAGCACAATCTCACGTATACCCTGTGCAGAAATAATCCACAGAGAGGGCTGTTTGGCTCTTGCTGCATTCTTAGCTGGTCAATCACAATAGCACCAAAGATTTCTTGCCAACTCTCACACACTTGTCTGACACAGTTTCTTTCACATTCTTGCTCATTTTTCTCTTATCTTCTATCTAAAAAACCTTAAGGAAACTCACAGAGGGGAAAAAAAACTTACTGTATTTATTTAAATAACATTAAAGCGAGGGTGTAAAATGCCAAGTCTGGACTGCAGCTTCAACAAGGCAAAGGACTATTTAAGACAGCTGGGAAAGCCTCAGCAGTTCTTCAATTCAGTTCCCGGCTGTCTTACAGTGTCCCTTCCAAATGGACTGTGATTCACCCCCCATTTTCTAGCTCCTCAGAAGTCCTCTGCCATAGTACCACAGGATCATAGAGAGGTCTATAAAAAAGTGTATTTAAAACATATTTTCATGGACTTGTTCATTCATATTTAATTATTATTCAAAGTAGCAGTTAAATTATCCTTGACTACTTTCCATCTTGTAATCCCTCCATGCTTTGCAGACTCTGTGAACTTGACAGAAAAAGGCATCAGTTCAAAAGGTTTTTCCTATTGATTTGAGACTGGATTGCCTTTATTTGGTTTTCTATTACATCAGAAAGAATTCTTTGAAAACTGTGCAAACCTGATTTAATATGGTATGAAAGCTCTTGGGAGCCACCTCTGATGATCAGAACCTTTCCTCCTGCCCTTTGCAAGTGCCAGTGGTTTGACCTCAGGTATTTGTCTACCTTGGCCTTCCTTCTCCTCAGACTGAAAGCTCAGCTCAGGTATGGTGTTTCCTGTGGCTGTGGTGTGTCCACTGAGCTGCATTCCAGGGCAGTTGAGTGCTTCCATACAATGGTGATGAGGATAGAAAGGGTGGGTCCCGAAGATCAGATCATCGCAGTCTATAAACAATGCATACAAGGCTCTCAACACCCCAACCCATGCATAAACTCTTGCTTCTGGAACAAATGACCCCTTCAGGGAATGATGCAGTGGAGGAGGGATATGAAGTATGCAGGGTCTGGGCTGGCCAGGACCTGGGCTTGTAATAAAGATGCTTTTGCAACATTAGTACATGCCTGTTTTCTTGCCAGCTTTGCAGAGTGCCGAAATTTGGCCTTAAACATTTAATGAAACCATTGAGATTTAGAATCAGACAAAGCAGAAAAGAAAATAGGAAAGTGATTGGGCAAGAAGAAGAGAGAAAACTATACAAAAGGCATCTGATTAAACCAGTGATAATTACTGATATTGTTCTTCTCTGAGCCTGGATCACACTTCAAAATAAAAAGTGGAAGATAATTTTGTTAATAATTTTAATCAGCTTCCTTTTCATGAAGGATCAGAGAACACTAATAGGCAGTTTTCCAAAAGACAGATGATTTGTAACACCATCAACTCAATAACTGAAACAAGAGACCTATTCTCTCTTCCATTTATCTGAAGTAATGGGTTCAGCCATTGGAGGAACAATAGAGAGAGATTGAAAAGCCTTGATTTGACCTAAATGAAATACGTTTTTTGCTAGCAGATGCTTTATCCTATAGTTTATTTTCCTCTCTCCCCACAATGAGCTTTACAACCATGTTGTCCTGTTTGTTTTCAGTCTTTGTTCCCTTTCCTGATATCAGGTTGAAGCCTGGCTGGCTTAAGCAGTTCAGGGTATTATCTGAGAGGAATTTGCTCGAGTTTCCTTGGCAACAGGAGCCACAAGAAGCTCAGTAAGCCACATTTTTTAGCAAGGCTTTTTGTTTTCCCTTTAACCATTCTTGGTGTGCATCAAGGAGGGAGGAGCTGGTTAGGTTCAGATTAGTCAGATAAACAGTGGTGAAAGGAAAGGGGTAATATTTGGCTGAGTTCTGAATTTGGCAAATAATGTGAAGCTGCCACTGCTGTTAGCATCCCTGCTGTTTGCCTAGCATGTATCAATAATCTTTATAACTAACAAGATTTGAAAAATCAGTAATTACAGTAATTACATGATCTGCATGATTGGATTTAACTTTTATATAGGAACTAATGCCTCCTAGTTTTAAAGCCTACATGACTAATATTAGTGGGCTTTTCTGTATAATTGCTTCCTACCACTGTTTTCTGTTATTGAGAAAAGTCATGTAATGCCATTGCAGATGTGCTTGGAGTAAACATGGTACTCTAAATCATGCGTGGTACAATAAATCATACTCCTGCCATTATGTTAATGCTTTGCAAATCTTTGCATTTGTTTTTCTCTGGAGTTGGAGGAAACACAGTAGGAAGCAATGTTGTGAAATCCTGAAGAATTTCATTGTCAGTAGAGCTGCTTGAGAAATTATGCTCCTTCTCTTTCAGAATAATTCAGTACGAAAGGAAACATTAATTTGTTCAAATTTTGTTTTATAAAAGTTTTCATTCAGAAACTAAATGTTCAGTTTTCTCATTGAAAGTACCAAAGTGGAAAATGTTGGGGGTTTTTTTCACCTCATTTTTCAATTCAAACACCTTGGAAAAAAACCCAAACAACTAACCCCCCCACCCAAGGCACTAAAAACCCCAAAATAATCAACCAGCGGTAGCTTCTGTTTGTTAGAAGGGTTCCCTCTCTCTCTTCCTGCTACTGCCATTCCAGTAATTTCTCTGTTTTTTGCTACAGCAAATTTTGGAAAACAACGTTTTTCTAGTTGCTGAATGCAGTTTGGAATACTAGTTGTTGTTCTCCTCTTTCAGCCATATGCAAATTTGCTTTCCAGATTCCAAAAGATAATCCTTTTTTTTTGTTTGTTTTGGTGGGGGTGGTGTTTGTAATTGAAAACTTTATGGAACAAAATCCTTTTGTGTAAACTTTCCATCACTGGTGTCAGACAGAGGCAGGGGTTCTTTTGTTTATCTTAAAAGCATGAGCAAAATTTTATCCATCTTTCTAGAGGTTCTCATGGTTTATAAGCAGAACTAAAATAAACTAATGAAGTACCCCAGCTTTTCCTTTAAATTCTCATCTGAACTATTTTACTTGACACTGAGGCAAAATTTTGGCATTGCAATCTGTGCTTTTCTATCTTGGAATGTGAGGACTGGGATAAAATGCCTGTTCCTTCCTGGCTCCTCAGTGAAATCTGACTGTTTTCTCTCAGTTTGAATTCCTTAGCATATGAAGAATCTTACTAATATTATTGTATTATAAAACTGGGAATGCTGGTGAATGGGTTAACTGTCTCGTGCCTTGCGGAGCGTCCCACCACTGAGTGTACTTCCTAGAACATGCTGCTTCCTGGCATCGTCACTCCTGCTATGGATATGGAGAGATGAGCTTCATGATTATTAGCAGAGGCTGCACAATGTATTTTGTGTGTGTCTAATAATAGTAGGCAATTGCTGTTATATAATTTTTATTTTTCTGTTTTTCTAGTGATCATTTATCCAAATGCAAAAAATTGGCATATTTTGCAGTTGCTGAGACATAGCTCAATTGTAGCTCATTCAGCAGTAGAGATCATTTAGATGATGCCTAGATGCCTATTTTTATAGCAAATGGTTTTATTACGTTTCAGATCCCTGTCGTAGGAGTTTTTGCTGGACTTAAAAACTGATCTGCCTCAGGTCAGAGCCTGATATATCCTATTAAGGACACTCGGCTAAACAGAATACTTCTCGCTGACACAGAGGCTTAACAGATTAATGAATTAGTCTGTAATACCTTCTCCTTCTAAGGTCTGGTTCAAGTTCTGCTGCTGTTACTTTGATTAGCACTATCTCCTCTGGTGCTGAGCCAGGCAATTCTGTATATTGACTGTGCTGGCATTTCTTACTGCTGTGAGAGAAGCAGAGAAAGAATCCTGCCCTATGAAGTTTGCATCGATCCAAAAGTAAAATTGTAAACATAACCAAAAGGCCTGTATTCTGGAAGGAAAAATGGGGTTGTTAATGGTGTGGAACAACTGATGTTGTATGCAGCCCATCCTTCTTTCTTTAAATATATAATATTGCTAGTATAAGTTGTTGAATATACCTTATATCAGAAATAATCCTTTGAAAGTTGGGTCATTTCATGGCCCTATTGATATTACAGTCCACAGTGGTTTATGTTATTAACTGCCCTCTGTTTACCTCAGGTTGTTAATCAGAGAGCCAGCCATTAAGTCCTGGCAACACATGATTTCTCTAGGATTATTGCTAACATTTCTGCTGCAGTCAGGGGGGTTTTCTGGCTTACCTCAGCAATGAGGAAGTCTGTAGCTGATCAAATGTGCTCTTGCATGCAACTGTCACTGCAACTGATGGGAATTAATATGAAAGGCAAAATCTAATAAAGAAAACCTTACTTTAAACCCACTCTTCAATCCAATAC
>VYXC01009696.1:53532-101879 GCA_013397175.1 Platysteira castanea
ACAATATCCCCCCCCCCCCCCCCCCCCCAATTCTATAATACACAGCTCTGATTATGACTGACCTACTCAAGATTATAAATGGTAAGCTGGGCAATATAATATCCCATTCTGCCTCACTTGAACTGTCACCTTTAATTAAAGAAGTTCCATGTCCCACGTGACATTTCTCAGCAGAATGTCTCTCAGAGTCTTGGGGAGGGGAGGGAGAGGAAGACTGGAGCAGTGTTCTGGCTGTCTATTTGCTGTTTTCTTCATAGAGATTTAAGTGGTCAGTGTTGCAGCATTTACAGATTGGCCCAAGAAATTATCTTGTGCATTAGCTGATCTTAGCTCCAATGCCAGGGTTTTGTGAATGCTTTAAGCAGACTTCCACTAAGCAGGCAGTCTGTGCCCTGTACTGTCTCTCTGAAGAACAGTCATTCTGGTCCTGAAAGCAGGATGGTATTGAGAGGTTTTGCATTTAGTTGCTGGGATGTAACCTACTGTTGTCCCCATTTTGCAGATGAATTTTGGGGCATAATAACCATCGTTCAGTAAAATAATTCAGAATCACAGAATAACAGAATATGCTTAGTTACAAGGGACCACAAGAATTAAGCTCAGCTCCTGGCCCTGCAGAGCACCATCTGCAAGAGTCACACCATGTGCCTGAGAGCATTGTCCAAACACTTCTCCAGTTCTGTCAGGCTTGAGGCTGTGACCACTTCCTTGGGAAGCTGTTCCAGTCCCCAGCCACCCTCTGAGTGAGGAACTTTTTCCTAATATCCAACCTAAGCCTCCCCTGACACAGCCTCAGGCCATTGCCTCAGATCCTGTCACTGGTCACCAGACAGAGAAGAGATCAGTGTCTGCCTCTCCTCTTCCTCTCATGAGGAAGTCTTTTTCCATGCCTGGAGTTCTGTTAAGCAATATATCAGGAGACTTAAACCTAGTAGTGTTTTTTGGGAAACACTGTCATAATGTATGGAGACACCTCAAACATCTTCGGCATACAAAGTTTCAGGTAGAAGTGCTGTAATGAGTGTGAGTGTGCTCCTGGTGATTGCTTACCTCCTGTCAGAGACTTTTTGAAGCTCACAGAAGAAATATCTTTGTATTTCAGTCCTCTGTGGAGCTTGTAGTGCTGAATATGCTCAGAACAAGCCTTTCTTACTCATGTTGTGTAAGACCTGTGTGGTTCCTGCTGTCACATCCATGAATCAGTGACTGAATGAGACATCTGCAACTTCGGTTCCCTGGAGCCTAGTTGGCCTGAGGGGCCCTCCAGACACATTGCCCATTACTCTATTCCCCATAGCAAGGCTGCCCACAGTGCAGGTGAAGAGTCCACCCCTCATGCCACTATACAGGAATGCACTAGATATGAGCATTCACAAAACAAATCATGGAGATGTAATGAACTCTCCCCAGGTGCCCACTTACCTCTGAATTCTTCTATTTCTTTACTATTAATTAAGACAGTTAAAAAAAAACCCCAGAACCAAAACCCCCAATTGCATCTGCACTAAACATGGCAGAATCTCTTCCATTGCAACAGTCAATCCATGTCACTAAAATTTTCTTGTAGAATTTAGTCAAGTCACAATTTGAAAGAAGATGATGAAAGCAGAATATGACTGGTCTCTGAAGTAAAACACTCCACTGAGAAGAACCGTGGTTTATTCCCAGGAGTGCTGTGACTGATGACAGTGTAAGGTCATACTCTTTGCTTGCTTGGAGGAAGACATGGCTGTATTATAAGAGCATGAAGCTTTGGTCTAATTTTGCTTCAGTAGAAGTAAAATCACACTTATACTTGTGATGCACAAGGGTGAGGGAGGGATGGGAACATCTGTCGTATGAGGAGAGGCTGAAGGAACTGAGACTGTACAGCACTGAGAAGAGAAGGCTCAGGGGATCTTACCAATGTGTATAAAGACCTAACAGGGAATGGAGGTGGGCTGAAGATGGAGCCAAGCTCTTTCAGTGATGCTCCGTGACAGGACAAGAGGTAATTTGGCACAGATGAAATAACCGAGAAACCACTTTTAAATTAAATAAAAAGCTTCTTCTGTGTGGGTGGTGTAACACAGGATTAGGTTGATTGTACAGGTATTCAGAAGCCATCTGGGGACTGTCCATGAGCACTCCGCTCTAGCTGACACTACTCTGAACAGGGGTGTTAAACTAAGTGATCTCCTGAAGTACTTAATCAGACGCAAAGATTCTATAATTCTATAATCTAAAATTATGATTCTAGGATATAAGTTCATATTTCCAATAATTTTACACATTTATACACTGCTATATTGCAGTAAACCACATACAGATAGACTTTTGTTTTCCGAAGATCTCTCCATGTATTCATAGGTGCTTTAGTTACAGTTACATTTTATTTAGTTATACTTATTACATACTTTTATATAGAGATGCAATTTATAGAAATATCTAAATGTACAAAAACACAACATAAAATTAATCTTAGCTAATAAAAAAGTTCTCTAAAATTTTTATATCTTTCTTTCACCGAGCCCTTTAAAACTAGATTTTCAAATAAACAAAACATTATGCTCCCCTTCTAAGGAACTGTTCTTTTATGCTTCATCTGCTTTTCTTCTTCATCTTTGTCTTTCTTTACCTTGACCTTCATCTCACTTCATCTAAGAGCTTTGACTTTCATACCCTGCATTTTCCTGATAGACCTTTAAGTTTTCCTTTCTTGACTGGGCTACTAACTTTATGCATTTTTAGACTGTATTGAAAAATTGGGATTTTAGCAGACAATATTTAATCACAACTGGATTAGAGGAAAAAGGGAAAACAGTTTTTTGGTTCCAGAACTAAATAGTGGCAGGGGATGAAATTAATGTCCTGGCACACATTTTGAGAGGGCAAAAGTGATCACCCTCCTCTCCTCTATCTGAAAAGAGTAACTGCAATGCAAAGCCCACGTGGAAAAAGCCCCTATCTGTGGATATCAGGGGTTTTGGCATTGAATCTTCTCTTTACCTGGGAACACATACAACTCTCTAACAGCTTGTGCAGAGTGAGAAAGATTTGATAAGGTTGGCTTTTTCCCTTGTCCTTGGGGATTTTTTTCCTTTTTTTTACAGTCAGGGCAGTAAAACCTTGAATAAAGAAACCGCTCTGAAAGGGAGCTGTATGGGATATTGATGATGAGACTTTAATTTATCTATATTATTAATCTTACCTGTTTTCATAGGGTTTTAGAACACAAAAAATTTTGCTTCAGTGGATTTGTTGGTTTGGTTTCCCTCTATATTATAGCAGTAGTGCAACAGTTTTACTCATTTATATTTCTAGTGTCTGTGATCTAGTGTCTGTTCATCTCACTCACCTGTTTTGGAGACAAGCATATTTGTTTTCTGTCTTTCCACAGTCTACTTCCCCCGTGTTGCTTAATATAGTTCTCCATGTTGTCATCATATTTCCTGTCTTCTGCCATGAGTATTTGAATGGTCTTTACTTCTCATCGGTCTCAAACCTATCAACTAGAAATGGAAGGTGTTGACAACATTTTCAGTTATCCTTTTAAAGACTATTAAATCTTTTCATAAGCTGATCTTCTTCTGTTGGAAAACAAGCTATTACACATCTAGAACTTGGCTTTAATTTTCTTTCCATCGTTTTTCTGGTTAAGTCATTCTCTTCATTAATGCACTCAAATAAAATTGGAAATAAAATAAATTACACTGCAGATAAAAATCACTGCTGTAGATCTCATCTGTTCTCCAAAAGGATCATTCAGTAAATGGTGATTTTTTTTTTTTACTTTCCCGTTCATTTTAGAAAAAAACACCTACTAAAGTTTCTAAAACACTGTCAAAAAATATGCTCATTCACAACCCGAAATACAAAACATCATCAGATTTTATGTTTGGTATTCATGTTTTGAATCTTCAGTATATGTATGAAAGCCACCAACTGTTAAATATACGCCTTTTGGAAATTAGGGGTATTGTCAGTACAATTCTCCTTTTTAAGGATCTGTTCTGCCAAGATCAGTTCGTCTCTGATATTCATCTGCTTTTCCTCCTGCACATTTCCATTCCATCCATTCCTGTAATTTCCAAGTTACGTATATTTCAAATCTTTCACTGTCTTGATTTCAGAAAATGTTTAAGGCCAAGATTAGCCCCCTCGGTCAAAGTTTGTTCAGACATGTTCAAAAGGTGTCTCAGCAAGTGTGTTTTAAAGCAGCATTTTGTTAATGAGCACTCTGGTGTTTGCTGCCTGATATAGTGTGTCACATGCTTCTCACAGTGCTAGGCCAAGTCCATGTATATTCTCATGCTCCCAGAACCAGTTCACCTGGCCATCATCTTCTAAAACTTACTTCTATTCCATCACAGTTCTTACAACTCCCCATCTTTAAACTATGGAGACGTTTTCAGGAATTTGAAGTATAGGCAAGTTTGAACAAATTATTTTAACTTTTATCTTCTCTTTTGCCTCACTTTAATTATGTCTGGTATTAGATAAAAGATGTTCAGAACAGGGTGGTCTTTTTGTACATTCCTTTACAGTTTCAGTTTCTCACAAAAGCTGTGATGATTTCTTTCTCTTTTTATTCAATTTTGCTGTTATAAAACTGGACATGAGTATTGTTTGCTATTTTTCCATATGGGCTAAAGTTACATAAGAGTTCAAATGTTGACTTTGTTGGCAACCTGGAGACATGGTAGGATATCTCCTCTGGTAGGAATGGAAGGATACGGTCTCTTTAGGAAGGGCAGGCAGGGGAGGTAAGAAGGTGTGTGTCGTGGGGTGACTTTATGCTGTTGTATCCCCTATCATTGCTCTACGCCTAGACATGAGTCCTGTGCCCTTCTGTGCCTTTAAACTGGGCCTGAGAGAGAAGAGAGAAAAACTGAGCAAACTTTTCAAAACAGTTTGTGCTTCAAGGACGCAGAGATTAGGAGCTAGCTTCTGCTGCTGCCGTGGCTGATGAGCAAGAAAGCACCCTTCCTGCTTTTCAGGTTTTTTTTTCTTCAGATCGGTTTTCTTTGGAAAGAGAGATGGAGACTGGTTTTTTCCAGGACTTTGGTTTCTTTTTCTTCTCTTCTGGACTTGTTCAGAACACTAGAACATCAGAACCCCACTGGGGGACCTTTCCACTGGCTTGGAGGGGGCCCCCATGCCAGACCCAGCTTTGAGGAGGAGGAGAGAGACCACACCCACAGAAGGACTCCAAAATCTATCAGGTTTCTCTCCACAGTGAGGGTTTTATTGTTAAGCATTATTATCCTTTACCTGTGTGTTTGTTAAATAAATAGTTTTATCTCTTTCACTTTCCTTCGAGGAAAAAAGTTTATTTTTCCTGAATCTGGTGGGGGAGGGGTGGTTTGTAACCTGCCTTCTCTCTTGGAGGATATATTTCTAAATTTGGCTGAACCAGCACAGTGTGCCACCCTTTATGTCAGTGATCAGCTGCTCCATTTGGGAATGGATGAAGAGAATATATGGGCCAGTATTAAAGGAAAAGCAAGGACAGGTGACATTATAGTGGGGTCTGCTATAGATCACACAACCAGGAAGATCAAATAGATGAGGCCCTATAGAAACAGATGGGAGCAGCCTCATGTTCACAAGCCCAGAGCCTCATAGGGGACTTCAGTCACCCAATATCTGTTCGAGGAACAATACAGGAGGTTCCTGGAATGCATTGATGATGACTTCCTCTCCAAGGGATAGAGGAACCAGCAAGGAGATGTGCTATGCTGGACCTTCTTCTCATCATCAAGGAGGAGCTGGTGGGGAATGTGAAGGTCAAGGGCAGCCTGGGCTGCATTGACAATGAATTGGTGGGGTTCAAGATCCTTAGGGCAACAACAAGAATGCACAAGCTCACTAGCCTGGACTTCAGCAGACCAGGCCTCTTTGGTGATCTGCTTCGTAGAGTAGCATGAGATAGAGCCCTGGAGGGAAGAGCGGCCCTAAGAAGCTGGTAAATATGCAAGGGTCCCCTCCTCCAAGCTCAGGAGTGGCACAGCACAACAAAGATGAAGTCAGGATTCCTGGGTGGATGAACAAGGAGATTTTGGACAAATTCAAGTCTACAGAAGGTGGAAGCAAGGACCTGTATCTTGGGAGAAATACAGACCAATTGTCCAAGAAGTCAGGAATGAGGCTAGGAAAGTTAAAGCTCTGATAGAATTATATCTGGCCAGGGACATCAAGGCTAACACTAAAGCTTCTATAGGTAAATAAGTGCTAAAAAAAAGACTAGCCCTTCTCCAGAAGGAAACAGGAGATGAGGTTACCTGGGATATGGAGAAGGCTGAGGTACTTCACTGGCTTTTTTGCCTTGGTCTTCACCAGAACGTGCTCCAGCCACACCATCCAAGTTGCAGAAGCAAAGGCAGGGACTGGTAGGATGGAGAACCATTGTAGAAGATAAGTTTGACACCATCTAAGGAACCCGCAGCTGTGCAAGTCTGTGAGACATGGGTTTGCCAAAACACCATTTGGCAGCCTGTTCCAATGCCTGACTCTCTTCATGGGGAAAAAGCTTACTCTTATATCTAGCCTGAACCTATTTAGCTTCAGTTCATGCCTGCTCTCTCATCCTCCAGCTGTTCAACCCTGTAAAAAGTCTGGTTTCACTTTCTTGGTAATGTCCCTGCAGGCACTGGAGGATGCTGTTAAGCACATCCCAAAACCATGCCCTCTCCAGGCTGCAGCAGCTCAGCTTACTCAGCCTCTCCTCAGAGGGCAAGCGTTCCCACCCTGAATATCTTGGTGGTCCTTTGTTGAAGTCATTTCAATATCCCCATGTCTTAATGAAAATTGCTATCGTTTTTGTTCTCAAGTTTTGGGTACCTTTATGGCTTCCTGGTTTCTTCTTGGGACAGCAGGAAGAAGAATGGCACAGATGAAAGGCTGTAACCTCATGTCCTCCCTCCTGCTATCACTGTGCAGGTCTCCCACTGGTAACTCATTTGTGCTGTGGCCCCACTGAAGTACAGGCCTTCATGTCTTCATGGAAATACCATGCTCCTCCAGGTTTATTGGTCTGATCCATGTCAGGCACTGTTGCTGTGGGGTTCCAGCAACCTTTCTGGAGACAGATCTGGCCCTTAGGAAGAATCAAGGAACAATATATGCATGGATGTTCATGGATGTTTATTTCTCCTCACAGCCGCATGGCTGGGGGCTCAACAAGACCGACCAAGAATCATGGGACAACCCCAGAGTTCCCAGGGCGGGGGGGGCCACAAAAAGCCAATGAGGAACAGGATTTAGGCACATGTGACCAGGGGGCAGGGGGCCTGGAGACACCGTACAACCCATGCCCCCACTCCAGAGCCCATCCCCCCAGGGCAGGGAACCTCCTCAAGGCACCACCTTGGATATCAATATATGTCATTCACTGTAGTTTCTTCTGGTGCTTTCCCACGCAGATATTTCCATTCATACTTCATTCATACCAGACTTTGTATTTCCATCACAGAGCTCTACATAACAAGCCTTGGGATAGCTATCACCCAGGAAATAAGCAAAAAAAGGGACAATTTCTTAGATAGTCCACAAAATGTACAGAAGAGTAGACTTGTGTCTTGTTTGTATGTATGAGATCTTTATTCCTCTTTTTGTCTTGATGCATGTCTAAAAGTGTTGAAGCTTCCCCCTTGGAAATAATGGAGGACTTCCTCCTAGCATGTGACCTGTCCACTCAGTGTGGGAGACTGAACCAGACTCATGGCATTGATGGGACTGCAGAAAGTACTGGGATACAATAAACATTCATATTTGATGGGGTTCCACTGTAGCTTAAGAAAGGGCATGACCTTGACATCAACTTTTTGAAAGAAAGGGGAAACTGAGCCTCTTCATAGAGACTCCAAACTGCTCTGCTTACCAGTCTTTCCCATGCAGTTTGTAGTATTCATTAAGTTACTCTCTGACTTCTTCACTATAAGTGAAAAAGCAATTGTTTAAAAATATTAACTTTATAAATATGATCATATGGAAAGATAGACAGAATAGTTCTAATTTAGTAATTATGTTGCTACATATATGTTAGATTTCTTTTTTCCTCTTTGCTTTGACTTTTTTCTTCCTTATACTCAGCCAGGCAGAAACAAGCTGAAAGCCTCAGATCATGAGGCATCAGTTCCTATTTTGCTGATCTGAATTTGGATAATTTTCAGAAACTTTGGCTGTTTATGTAAAGTGAAGTTTTTATCCATTTCAGTTTAATTTGGTGTTATTGTGTGTCATCTTCCTGATTTTGAGACTGTTTTCAGTGTTCATGATAAAGTGAATTTGCCTGATGGAAATATTGGGAAATTTTCATTCTGTTTTCAATTAGAGATAAACAGGAATCAAACCTCTGTATCTCAATATTTCTTAATTTTGAGGAAACTTAAATCAGAGCCAAAGTCTGAAACTCTTTCTTTTTTGGAAACTTTACTGTTTAAATCATACAGCCCTGCTTTTCAAAGTCATGATTTTCAGAGTGATTCCTATCAGTAGAAATAAGAGAGACAAATTCTGGTGTTCTCCCCTACAATGAGGGTAGATCTTTTTTTTTTTTTNTTTTTTTTTTTTTGTAATTATTTTGTATTAAAGTTTTGATTAGGAAGTCATCACTCAGAGAGAGTTTCTAAATAAGTAGTGTAAGTAATATCTGAATTAATTGCCAGAATTTTTAGAAGAGATGAAGTGTGTGAAAAGTAGTTAGTTTTGTTCATTATCACACCTACACTTTGCAAAAATATAGCTTCCTTTTCTTTATACTCAGCAGTAGATAAGGGTTAGTGTACTGAAAATGATACAGGTACAATTTCTCCTTTAGATTAACTGTAATTGTATGTTGAAATAAGTGAGCCAGTTTTGAACAGATCAATCAGAAACTGAAAATCAAGGTCAGATACAGAGAATATTTTCCAGTCTAGAATGAGAACATGCATATATGGTTTCCACAGAATTCTATTGGATCTGGCCACCAGCACACACAAGATTGCCTTCCACATTTGTCTATAGACTTTCCCTAGTAGGAAAACAAGTGGAAACCCTGTGACAGGGTTGTTTCCAGAGCACACAAATAGACACCTATATAAAGAAGAAACCATTTTCAGTGTACAACTATCCTACAAAAATTAGGAACTCTGCCATGTATTTTTGAGTGTTGTCTCCTGGTATGCAAGTTATTGCCTGACTGTTCACATAGAAGCTCTACAGTACTCTTGTAACCTTAAAGGTGTCAGAAGAAAAGACCATTATCCTACCATGCTTCTCCTTTTGAAACTGTAAGGAAAACTGATTATTAGAGAAATGGTTATACTTGTTCCATGCTAACTCAAATTCTGTGAGATTTAAAATCTCGTAATTTTTAAGCCTAGTCAAATCAAAGGGTATGCAAATTAAACCTCATGTCTACTTTCACAAATCAAAGCAAGAGGTGAGAAATTTTTTCCTGTATTCTGCCCAAAACTTACTGTTTTTAAACCTGTGGAATTTGATTGCAGCTAAAGATATTGCCTGCAAAATCTTCATCTTCCTTCTTTTCTAAAGTGTTTCATGTCAAAGGAATGGTTGATAGATAATCTCCCTCAGACAAGGAGGTCATTTTGGGGCACAAACTCATTAACACAGTAAAAAGAGCTTTAAATGAGTTTCGAAAGCCCACAGGGCAAAAGTCCAAAGGCAAATTAAAACCCAAACAGCAGCAACAACAATTATTGATCTAGTCATTTGGATGGAATCTGAAGATGAGCAGAAATCAGACGTGCTGCTGAAGAAACAAGAATGAAAATAACAGGGCAAACTGCCTTGTATCTATGCACAAGATACAAGGATTCAGTGGCTCGAAGATTGAAACAATGATGACATAAAGAGTGGCAGATGATGAATCATAACATCAAATTACAATGCTGGTTTCAGAAGAGCACAGCTTGTATGTAAGTCAAGAGAGGGAAAAAAGTAATAGGTGCTACTATATACATCAAAGATAGTCAAGGAGATTGAATTGTATGGTCATTTAAGGTTTTTTCAGCCATATTATTTCTTGGATTTTGTGCTTCTGTAAATCCACTTGAGCCATTAGAGTTTGGTGAAAGAATAAATTCATATGCTTTTTATATTTAACAGTGTGAGCCTTTCTCTTTTTTTTCAGTTGAGGAAAATTCTACAAGTAATTTCATCAGCCCCATGAGATAAACAACCAGGCTGTTTTGATGTGGTCCAGCAGAGGGCAATGACACCTATACAGAACAGCTGTGTTGGTACACCCTGAAAAAACACTCTTAAAGTTATAGTGAGAATAATCACATCACCCCCCACCTTAACCTTTCAGACATCAGGTTAATTAGGCAGAACTCCACTTCATACATATTATCCCAAGGGAACGTGTTACTGTATATTTTCCTTTTGGATGTACAGCTGCAGTACTAAGTCAGACATGATTTACATATATGATAGGAGATAATTAGGTCTAGGAGCCTCGATGAGCCCATGCACTGTGGATAACTGGTTTAGCTTGAATAAGATCAGCTTGAAATTATTACATGAATATCACTTCTATGATTGAAAACCTTATAAATATTGCATATTGCTGGAAATGTTGCCCTTTGACTGAGCTAGTGGCAGCCTCCATCATCTAACTCTCTGCAGTGAAGATTTATTTTCTTCTGAAGACAGGTTGAGAGACTTGTGGTTGCTCAGCCTGGAAAAGAGAAGGCTCCAAGAAGACATTAGAGCACTTTCCAGTAGTTTAAAGTGGTTACAGGAAAGCTAAAGAGGAATTTTTGAAAAGGGTATGTAGTGATTGGACAAGGGGTAATGGCTTCAAAGTGACAGAGGGCACATTCAGGTTACCTGTGAGGAAGAGGGTCTTCACTGTGAGGGTGGTGAGGCACTGGCACAGGTTGCTCAGAGAAGTTGTGGATGCCCCATCCCTGGAAGTGTTCAAGGCCAGGTTGGATGTGGCTCTGAGGAACCTGGTCAAGTGAAAGGTGTCTCTGCCCATGGCAGGGGAGTTGGAACTAGATGACCTTCAAGGTCCCTTCCAGCACAAACCATTCTGTGATTTTAGGATTTTATTACTTTTTTTAAATATTTGTTTAACATGGTCTGTCTCCTTAAGATTTCAGCATCTAAATCAGTCACAGATAGGTGAATATTAGGTAGAAATTATTTGAAGTAAGGCAGACAAATAGTATTTGTCTAGGTAGATCATAAACTGTTCATTTTGGAAATATTTCCCTTAATATTTAAAGAAACCTTCCACTCATATTCATCCATATCTAACATCTACTATTCTTGTTGATGTAGGCTAGGTTCATTCTCTATACTACTGTTACTTATTATTTTTAAGGCAATAAACAAGATAGTGCCCTAATCAAAGGTATATTTTATAATTAAAGCCATTGACCTCTAATGCACCTTCACTTTGTCTTTCCTTGCTGTGTTAAATCCAAGATAAAATATGAGTTTATCAGAATAGATCCTTCTATCATACCTTGACATGAGTCATTAGGGAAATTTTTTGTATTTTATGTTGCTTGAAACTTTAATGAAGTTATCAAGAAATTTTATATTGGAAGGTAAAAGTTCATCCAAATTCTCAAAGGTGAAAATGATTTATTGATGCTTACCTTATGAAATACATGGGTTATATTTCACGATCTGTGTTAAGAAGCTTGTACTCCATTCCAGTACAGTAATTAGATAAATAAATTTAGGAGGCCTCATTATTCAGTGATTGTGGTTGATGAGTGTGCTTAACTCTTAACTCTGAACAGAACTGGATAAAAGGACAAAATCCCTGACCTGAAGATTTTGCAACCTATTATTAGTCAAATATGATGATCAAATGGAAAAAAGGATTGACAGAGAGGTTATGGGGAAAACTTTAGAGGGCTTGTCAAGAATCTGATCATATGATGACACATTCTAATCACGTGCATGTGTTGACACTTCTTAGTTTAAAAAGTTTGTATTTGGGAGGGATCTTGTGCTGTTTCAACTGAAATGGGTTTTGGCAAAGGACTGAAAAAAGTCAAGTCCTTTGAGAAAAGAATTAACGGTTCAGGGTGTAGGTGAGAGAGATCTGGGGAGGCAAGAATTAACAGGATTGGCATCATTTGCAAAGTAGAAAGAAAAATGGCAAGTTAATAAATAGGAAGACAAAATAAATAGTCTATGGACTTGCCTAAGATCCATTCTCAGTATCTCACGTTATCATTGCACTGGGACAAACCTGCCTCTCCTTCATCCCACAGAATTTGAATTATAAAGCTTACATGAGCAATGAGAAAAAGCAGATGCATTTAAATGGGTTTTAGTTGAGGTTACCTCAATAGAGAATTATTTGTCATACTTAACAAATAACTCCTTATTATTAGCTGTGTGGTAATTTTAATGCTATTCAAGTAACTTGCAACTTTGGTGGTGGTGGTGTTTTATTTTGCTTGCTTTTCTGCTGTGAATACACTGAGGTCATTTCTGACCAGTCTTTCAAAGACTGAAGATGCCTGTGAAACCCAGTTTCTAGAGTAATCTGCTTTTGTTTGAAATGGGTAAGATATACTTTAATTTTTAAAATAGAAATGCGTCAAGCAAATCATATGTTTGCTATTTCCAGAAACTTTTTTAAAGGTTTGAGGGGTTTTTTTTGTTCTGTCTAAAGTTATATTAGAAAGAATTTCCACACAGCTACTGCAAACCCAAATAAAATCTGTAACTTCTCATCTAAATTTATCATGAGTTTTTAACTATTTCATAGAAATCCAGACATATTTTTAGCAATGAAAACTGAGTTATGGCTTGGGATTTAAAGTGCTCTAAAAAATTATTAGATTATTTATGAATTCAAGATGCTGTAAGTGTACCTATATGATATTCCAAACCCTACCTTTTGAAAAAGTCCATAATGCTCCACGACATTACTGTGATTAGTAATTTGGAGGATGATGGATTCCTGACTACGGAATGCTCCAGTCCTGATGCGGCAGGCTGGCTTTTGTGTTGCGCTTAATATAACACACTGGGATGAGTCAGTCGTGTCCAGATATGGAAAATTATGGCAACTGAGATCTGGTCCATTTTCTCTAAATTAGATATTGTTATTCAGATTTCAGCATAGTGTCCTGCCAACAAGCCTGGTTGTCTCTGATTTAAGTAGTGACATACTGAAAACCTTGTGGGTTTGTGATAATGACAACACTGACTTTTTGGCACACTGGATTTGCTTTTGTTCTTATTTTAGCATGCATTTTTTATGTCATGACTGTGCATATTCCTTTTCAGAGTAGGTGTGGAGCATCCCTAAGTGTCTTAATGTGCTGAGATAAAGAAATGTGTTCCAGAAATGGCATTTTGAGTCATGGTTCACTCATTTTAAGACAGAAAATGAGTACTTTGGTGCCTGAAAATTTGTTGATTTATTTAGACTTGTCGAGTTAGTGATAACATAAGTGTTTGCTTCATGTTGGATTTACATTTTCTTAAAACAGTCACATTGCTCTGTCAATCCAAATACTGTGTGGGACATATTGACAGGATTTATCATTTCTGATCTATCTTTAGACTTTTACAGATTACATTATGTGATGAATGCCATGAAACAAAAAGGGTACAGTCTGTACTAGCTTAGTTTATACCTTTTCATGTTGTTTTCTGGGAAGTATCCCTATTGTCTCAAGTGTCATCCTATAAGACTTCCAGTTTTGGAAACTCCATTCTCATTCTCTTTGTTTTGCTGTGCATTAAGGGTTCCAAAGGCATGGCTCAGATTTCTAAGTCTTGCAAGACAAATATTGAATTCAGATTTTTCTAAGTAAAAAGCCCTTAAAAATTATTTATTTGTATGTTTAAATAAACACATATTTTGTTAATCATCTGGGATTTTGGTTTTTTATTTGCAAAATTTGTACAATTGAACCTTTGTATAAAATGTCAAAATATGTGACTGGTTTTTAAAATTATTAGTTTTTTATAAATCTATAAAACTTTTTGTTATAAACTTTATTAACAAAAGCAGTAGTTAACAGATATAAAAATAAGCAAGTTACATAACCATGGCAGGCTCCTGCAGTCTTTAGCGTTTCCCCACAAATGACATACACAACATTCTTGGCTGGAGCTTTATTCAAAACACATTTCAAAGACACAACTGTAAAACATTAGACCCTTCCAAAGAGCAAATTGACTAATGGGAAGAAACAAGACAGACCTGCTATGTAAGACGAAAGAAGCGGCCACCTAACCAAAATTCTAGTTTCCAAGAAACCTATCACCTGTAGAAGTCAGAAAGAGACAATTCTTCTCTTAAATTCACTTTCTAACTTGGAGCAACCACAACTGGCTTTATATAGTCTGCAGTCCCCCTGCTTACATCCTTCCTTTCATTTGCTGCATTCATGTCTCTGCTGAATATCTTCCCAAGACACAACATGAGTGACGATTATAACCAACCTACAATTCGTCTCCTGAATGAAGTCATGGTCATCTTCTAGTCTAAAGATCATGTTCACACCCAGGAAAACTGGCAAACTGATGTTCTAGCATGAGGCAGACCACCAGTTTCTATGGTTTTAATGCCTTCATATTTACTTTAGCTCTGAGGTTAAGTATCGGTGCACCAATATTCATTCAGAGTTGAAGCAGCCTGCACAATAATTCCTAATTTTTCCTCTTTCCTGCCTCTTAATGCTGAGTGATAACTTTTTGTCCGGCTTGTTAGCTTTTTATTTGACAGAGCTAATACAAATAATGAGAGAGGGGTGAGGAACTCACAAATCAATCAGTTGAATAGAATGCTGAATCTTCTTCTCTCAAATTTTTTAGGCCTTCAACTTCAACTTAATTAGCTAACTGTATTTTTAATTACATTGGGGCCTTGCTAGAATTCATAAGCATTATCTGGACAGATAAATTTGGGATAGGAAGATTTTCAAAGGGCACATGGGTATTAAAGTGAGATTGGTGTCTTGGTGAATGAAAATAATCTCTTTAAGGGAGTATTGAACTTTTGCCACTAGAAGGCAAATGAGGGAATATGGTGCTACCATCTTTGTACTTATGTCTGTTTACATGTGCATGACCACTAGCAGCAAACTTTGGGCTGCACTGAACTCAGCTCAGTAGGAATTCTAGCTGAATAACTGCTTTGCTACTTATTATAGATTTACTTAAATGAATTACTTAAAATCACATTGAAATTGTTGTCAAATGCAGTTGGAAATTTCTCCCCTCCTATAAGTCATTATTATAGGGCTACTTTTGTTTACAAAACCTCTGGGTTTAAAATTAAGATCAAGATTGATGAACTACTGAAGAAAATACATTGTTGTAGAATTGTTGGAGTGTTCTGTATAATCACAGAAGAATGATCTTTGCCTGAACAGCTATATTCTCTCTTTTGACCTGTTAGTCACCTAAAACTGATGTAAATACACAATGAAGCAAATTTTCAAAAAATCACAAGGATAAAACCCACCTTATGATTACCATCTTATTCTAATGATTGTGTTTACTCACATGGAGACAATTAATAAGAGTAGGCCATGTGGATCATCATGCTGGGAAGACGTGTTAATGGAAAATTTCATAAGCCTCAAGGTTTTTGTTTGTTTATTTTTGGGGTGGAATGGAATAAGACAGGAAAAAAGGGGGTATTGTAAAGAGAAAAACCTTTTATAAAATCAAATACTTTAAACATCTTCAAATCCTATCAGAAAAAGGTGTAGGACTTATGCTTGTTAGACGTGACTATGAAATAAAACAGTACTGGGGTTTGTTTCTGTCAGATGAAAATGTTAAATGCTAAATGAAGTGTTATCTCTCGAAATGTTTTGGTTGTGGTGGTGACATTGTATAAATGAAAGACTTCTCAGATATATATTGGAATGTCTTCTCAAATCCAATACTGTTTAGATGTGGAGAGCTGGCTTCAGCCCATCTTAATCTCTGTGATTTAATTCCCAGAATCAATATTTTTGAAGTAAAATTATAAATAATAAGCATAATCTGGCTGGTCCCCTTTTTTCTATTTTCTGCTGTTAAATAGTGAGATTAAACAGGAAGATTAAGGTCACCTCGCATCTTCTAGGATGACACTGTTTTGGTACCATACATTTGTCCACTTTTATAGAGACAACATCTATTTGCAAAAATAAAAAGAGAACGTGAAAAAAGTCAGAATAGAAAGGAAGAATGCATGTATTTTACTTCAGCTGTTATCAAAGTTTTACTGGTTTTCCTAGCTGCATTAGGCACCGAGGTCGTCCACAGTTCACAACAGCTCTTTCCTGATTGTAGATGACATTACATCAGAAAGCACGTCTATTCATTTATGTTTCGCATCTCTTTAATTCTCTCATAAAAATTGCTTCCTAGCATTCTCTTAAACAGAGAAAGAATCCCTGACTTGAAGAAGTAGAAAAAAGTAACACCCACTCTAAAAATGCATATGAAAATATTGTATGACAAACTTTCTACTGAAGCAAATATAAATAAAGGTAGGTCTCTGTCTTACTGATGTTACGTCATTTAAGATGAAGAATAATTGTTATTCATAGATGTGATCACCATTTCCATCCACTAAGTAATGAGCAAATTAACAAGACACCTACTGAGTTGTCTTAAGACACTACATGTAAAAAGCACTAATTATTATTCTCTCTGGAATAGAAATCTCCATTCATGACAAGCTGTGTAGCTGTGTAGAAAATGGAAGATGGTATCAAGCAGGTGTATTTTTATGAAATATCATGCCCTTCTTAAAAGGCTTTGACAGTGACAGTCCTTTGGTGAAGAAGGAAAAGTAGCCTGAAGAGGCTCCGCGTGTCCCTTCATGTTTGTTGCTGAAATTTCAGTTCCCTTGAAGGTTCATTTATACCCTACCCATCAGCATAGTATCTGATCTTCTTCCAGCAGTGTATTAGGCAATATGACAAATATCTGTCACATTTTAGTTCCCTCTTCCTCTCCCCGGGGGAGAAAGACTAAATGAATATAGATGCACAGGGATAAATTCAGACCTGCTGCAAGTAATTGTGATTCCACTGATGTCAGTGGAGTTGCACCCTACTACTTTTGATTTGAAACTGGAACACAGAGCCACATTGTTCTTTGTAAAATGAAAATAAACAGTATGTGAAGATGTTTCCAAACATTTCAATAATATTATCTAGGACAGATTCTGCTCCCAGTTAAAACTATACAAAACCATTTGAGTTAATGAAGTTACACAATTATAAATGGAATCAACTCTATACAACCATACAGCTTGCAAATGGCTGTGATTGTTAGACACACATCTATAGATATACAGAGATCAACATGCAAAACTGCAAGTTTGGCCGTCTGTCTTTTAACAAATAGGTCAGTGGGATGAAATGCCCTTGGGTAAATCATCCTTCACAGTATTTGTGTACTCTCTGTTTTTTCAACTGAAAATAGAAAATATTTTTAAAAATAATTTTTCAGGTGAGCTGCTTAGGCTTTATTGTGGTCTTATGAGCAACATGTATGCCACCGAACATGGTCAGAGGGTTACCAAGATAGGATATGTCTTTGATTTGGTTCACATCTTGATGTGATAGACCCTATTTCTAATTTATCCAAGGAAATGATAGATTGAAAATATAAGTAATCTTTAGCAATAATTCTTTGAAGTTAGGATATATATGAAAGTAAAACAGCCTAAGTTGCTGTAAAGTAAGCCTGTGGGAATTCTTTGTTGCGTGACTGGAGGCTTCCCAAAAATGATGGGTAAGATGATGGCTTACTTTTCTAAGAAGAAAAGTGATGGTATTTTTCATCACCCTTTTGTGAGTTTTCAACTGAACTGACTGATGTAATGCATTAATGTACTGTATTTAGCAAACAAAAGAAGTTTTCCTTCATGTGTAGTGTAGTCAGTTAAGCAGAACTTTAAGATTTAGAAATACTAATCTTTTAAGTCATCGATGAGAAGTCACACATTTATATTTGTTTGTATCTCTACTTTTTAAAATGTGCATAAATTATGATTTTGGTTAACATCCTAGGAGAAAAGAGTATGCAGTTTCTTTACTCCATTTCTGTTCTTTCTCTTAGACTCATACACAGAGCCTTCATCAAGCCATATTCCTTTGTATCATGACCATTCACAGCTGGCAGCTCTGACTACTTACTGCTGGCCTTGCAGCTAGGCAGAGCTGCCAGCACATGAACCATCTCTTTGCCATGGCTCTTGCTGCCCTAAGGAGTCCCTCATTCCAGCAGAGGAGGAAGCTTCCCAGCACTTCTGCATCTGAAGAATTCTTGGTATGGTCCTGATTGTTGATGAGAGCTCTGTTTGTGGTTGGGCTAAAATACACACGAAAACTTCTATCAGCACACTGTTTTATGGAGCCAAGACCTTTTGACCAGAGCTTTCCAGCTCTCAAATACAAATATGTGTTGCTGTTATGTTCCATTTCTGTGTAATGACATGGCCTAACTATATTATGCTGTTTCTCTTGCCTCTCAAGGTTTCAGAAATTCAGGAACATGGTCTGGAGAGAGGTGCTTCCACAGGTTGGGAATGTTATGGATTTATTGTGGGTAGATCCAGCCACAGAACAAAGATATAATTCAATTTTCACTGCAAGTGAAAATTTCTGTAATTTTAAAGGCCTTTGGTTTAGGAACAGCACTAATTTAACTAGATGCAACTGGAACACTGAAAAGTCTATCTGTAATGAGTTTGACACAAAGAATTCATAAGCTCCAAGCTCCATTTCTGAAAATGACTTCCTATGGAGATTCAAAAGATTTCTATGGAGGTCTTTTGCAAGAGAAGAAAAATTTTTTTTCAGAGAAATACTACATGGAGCAATTATAAATGGGTTTATATTGGAGAAGAAAAAGACAAATGCTATCAATACAATTGCTGCCTTTTTCACCTTGACTCTAGGTGATTTGCAAGTTCCTGATTCATATGTCTTGAGGTTATCTTTTAATGATTAATGCTATCATGTTTTTTAGAGACAGAAATTTAACACACTTTTCCCTCACTCATAGTCTTAGCTGTATGAATATTTTTTTTTTTTGTGTCTAATATGTTTTTAGTTACCTACCATGGAGGAATTCTTTGAATCCTATGTTGACCTATTATTGATCATAAGGGGTGGTCCTTTCTCCAAATTCTGGCTCTAGTCCTCTTAGCTGGGAGCAAGGCTTAATAAAACTGAAACAATAAATATCTTATATCTACATAACACTTGAATCCAAAAACAGTTTAAAAAGCAAGGATGAATTCGTTTACCACTGAAATGCCAGCCACCTCTGGGGTAGAACACATGGTTCTTATTTTCACAGAGCTAAGCAGCTGTTTAACAGTACGGAACAACAGTACATTATAGTTTGTCATGAAATGAAGAATAATCCTGTATCCAGTTGAAATGTAAGATTAAACTTAGATGGGGGGGAAATAATTACCCAAATTGGTAAAATGATCAGAACACAAAGACTAACCCCACTATTTTGGCACAGTGGACCTCCAAAACACTAAGGACTGAGTGTGGTAAGAAACATAATTTTTCATTACATCTAAGAGCTGTTATCTTCAGTTAGATTGAATTTTCTGCAGCAGAGTGATTTAATGTTTAAAAATGTCTGTCCATCAATATCCAGTCTTTCTGTGGAAAATACACGTCATAAAGACAGAAAAGGTTTTTTTGGAGTCTGATGTGGAATTTCTGATCACGTAGAGACTGAGCCAGTACCACTAGTAACCTGACTGTTATGCACATCTCCCAGGATGTGGGAGAATGAAATTCAAGTTCCTGTTAAGATTACCTCACAGCACAGACTTGGACCTGGGTTTCCTACATCCCAGAGGAAAGCCCTTAATCCTGGACTTGCAGCTATTCCAATCATGTTTTCTTCTTATTTTCCCATGGAAAAAAAAAAAAAATTGAAAGGTCTTGGGTTTGGCTCAGTGTAGAATGTGAATTTTGCAATTTCAAAAACTTTCCTGGAACAGGAAAGGTATTTTCCACCCAGTTTACCTCCTGCTGCAATGTATTCCTTTGCAATATGATGAAAAGTTACTGAATTTACTGTAGTATTATCTTAGAGGAAAGACAATTGTTCTGTAGGATTCATACGGGTTTATATTATACTGTAATGTTTCTATACATTCAGCTATGTAGCCTATACATCCGGCTAGGTCATCAGAAAATTGAATCTCAATGTGGCAATGTATCTAGCAATTGAAGCAATCAACTTTTAAAATACGCTCCCAATAGTACTAAAATGAACACACACCTACCTGCTCTGAAGGTGGAGCTAATAATCCTCTCAAGGACCTCTTTCCAATATCCAGTAGGTGAACACCACAAGATGGGCTTGTATGTCCCCATTCCTTCAAGGATAAGTAACGTGACCATGCCTGGCAGAGACCTTTTCACATTCTTTGGGCAGGTCAAGGAGTCAGAAAATATTTTTGTAGTTAAGGAGGTGCTATCACTTGCTTTTGCTTTTGGCAATCACTTCCAGCAATATTTATGTTCTTGTCGATACCCCTCCTGATACTGGTAAAAACCAGTATCTTTTGTCTATCAGAAAGCCAAAAAATAGATTTAAGACTGTTTGCAGGTTTCAAATCCCTCCATGTCAGATGTCAACAAAATTCTACCACTAATGAACAATGTTTGGTTTGATTCTGTGATGATTCTTCCATGCTATATCAATGCACTGAGCTTTCAGGTCTAATGAGGTCTGTTGATTCCTACAGATTTCTAGTATTTATTAATCTGTCAAATTCATTAATCACATTACTGAAAGAGGTGGTACACAATTTTAAAGAAACATCTATTACTTTCAGCAATATAATTTCTACCTGGTATATGGACACTAAAGGTGTTGAGCCCAGGAACCGTGAAGTCAATGAACACATTTCGCTGAGATTTGGATGAGCTCAAAATATTTGTGCAACCCCATTGGCAAGGAAGTCTAGCATTGAAGAAACTTGAGTCTAAAGATTCCTCAAGTCTCTTGTTCTCTTAAGGCCAACTTTTATGAGAGTCAATGGAAGGCTAGTTTCCAACAAAATTAATGACTGTATATTAATGGTTATTCAGAAAATTGAATTCTTTGGTCTTTGAGGAAAACACTAACCCTTCCTATTGTATTTGGACCACAGAAGGAGCAGCAATGTTTTAAAACAAGGTAGGAATGATAGTTTGAGGGTTGGGAGAGAAAGACCAACTCCAGTAACAAGAAAAAAAATTATCAGAAAGATTAGCCGAAGAGCAACAAAAAAGGAAAAATAGCTTACACAGCTCCTTGACATAAATCTTATTTCTAGTCTGATGGACTAGATACTGAGGCCTTTATAGTTAAATCAAATTAAACTTCAGTCGTCATGTATCTAGTCATATGTATACATAACTCTAACATGTATAGAAAGTCAATACCAACATAAAAATATATTAGATGTTCTTGTTAAGAATAAACAAACATTGCCTTGTTTGGCAGAATTTTCAAATGCATATTGCTTCCTTTATTTATTTTTTTTATTACAATAAAAATGTGTTTTGTATTAAATCTATTGTTGTAAAGAAATTAAGCCCTGAAATCTGCCAGCACAGCCTTTTTTCCATAAAGTGGGAAAAAAAGGCCTCCTGTTTTAGATACTTGAAAACATTAGAAATCTGAAAATGAAAAGACCAGCCTTTGCGTAGCAAATTACTCCATAAAAATAAAAAGAATTCTTCTATGTGAACTTAAATGGTTTGAAAGCAGAACATAGCAGAAGAGAATAGCGTGCATGGTCATAAAGGAAAACAGAGGGTTTAAGTCAATCTTTACAGATGCATCAGAGCCATTCAGGAAGAAAAATAATAAAAAATATATAAATCAGAGGCTGTTTCACAGAGGTTTGGGTCTCATTCCCACTCTGCTGGGGCAAAGATTATTTTCTTAAGCCTGCACTTGTAAAGAAAATTCCAAGAAAATCCGTACCAAAAAGTCTTTTCCTTGATCTGTTCCTTAACTTTGAGGAATATGGACAAAATTTTACAGCCTTTCATCTGTATTAAAGGGTAAGACTTGCAAGGCCTAAGCTTTCAAACTTTACTATTCAGGGTACTTAGGTTCTCCTTTCATCCTCTGCTGTGATTTAACCTACACTTCATACTACACCTTACAATTCCCTTGTGTCCATCTACATTTTTGTACTGTCATTAATTCTGTGGAGCAGGTTACATATAACTCAGTGATATCAAGCTGTGCTTCGGTTCTGTTCTACAATGTGCTTTACAAATTCTTAATACAAGACAATCCTTGCTCCAGAGAATAAAACATTAAAAGCAATAACAGGTTGACCAGAAGCTTGCAATCCTACAATTTCTTCTGTCCAAGATCCCAGGATCAGCCAGTGGGAAAATCAGAAATAGTGTCTTATCTCCGAGTCCCTGAACACAGCTTGCTGTCTCTTCTTGCCTGATTATTCCTTTCTCCCTCAGGAACTTTCTTAGAGGTTGCTGTATCTGGCCCTGAACATTCAGCAAGAGCAGAACATCCAGGTATTATGACCCAGGTCACTTGTCAAGGTAGAAATGGTCTGAGTATTCAGAACTGTCCGAGTGTTCAGAGAATAAAGGTTTATTGAGGGTAAAAAAAAGAGTATGTTTTCCTTTTTTTTTTTCTTTTTTTTCGTTTGGAGAGGTAATCAGTGACTTGGCTGATAACAGAAGGGGATGGTCTTGAACATAATTTATTTGGACTTTAGCAAAACATTCGACAAAATGTCGGTCAGGGAGCATGGTGAGCTCCATGATGGCATCAGTATCTGATAGGTGAAAAGACTTAATAATCAGATGTGTGGCAACATACAGATAGTGTAAATCTAAGTGAAGAAAAGGTTTCTGGCAGAAAGAAAAAAATGAAGGGCTTTTATGACTTGTAACTGGGACCAGTTCTTTTCAAGAGTTATGTATAGACTTCATGCTTGTGTGCATTTCCTGACTTTGAGTTGAATCACTGCAGTGTCCTGCTTTATCATGATGCAGCTGCACTCAAGTTTAAGCAAAACTGCCAGCCTTCCAGTGGGTAGTAGGAATAAAATTTCAAAGAAACTCCAACCGGTATGGGCACCTACCATATTTAAGGTAGACATTGAAAAAATTTAGATGATCCCTGGTATTCTCTCCATTCATTTTCCTGTGGCTTTCTTTTACCCAAGACAGCATTTTTGACACTATTGTAGTTGATTGTGGCAGCTGTGGTCTGTCACTTGGCTTTTTCATGTAAATTCTGGTGGTTTGAAATGGCAGGTGGTACCACTCAGCAGAGGAGTTACACAATATTTTACGTTTCAAAAGGCCCTGGATAGGACCCCACCAAAATCGGGGTAGTCCTGGCTGGAGTAATGATGCTATAGATAACATAAAGTAAAATTGTAAGAGACCTGTGGTTGCTCCAGACCGCCAAACCCAAGCTCTGCTTTCAGTCTACAATATTTAGTAAGACACCATAGTCAAGCTACCACCCATGTCTGTAGCAGACACCACATTGTGAAGCGATATTGGCAGTAATTGTATATTATTCTCCTTCCTTGGTAACTTTGGAAGTCTGCTTTCAGCTGGTTGTCATCTCATAGCTGAAAGCAGTCTTTGATGTTAGTCTGAAATGATGCTTGTATTCACAGCCCTTCATCTGCTGCAAAATGTTTATCTCTGTCCACACTGCAACTGTGCAAGTATTGACTTGGAGTTTCTACTGTCACACTGGACCATGCTATGAAAGGAATATCCACAGGTCCTTTGTTTGAGGAAGTATAGAGATGTGGACAAGGACCTACTAAGTGTTGTCTTCCCACAATAAGGTAAAAGTAGGCACTTTTAGAGTCTGTTGACTGTGCTGGTGGAAGGTGGAGACACCTCTGAGATGAGTTTAGATGAACGTCTTTCAAGAAAGGAAGCACCAGTGGCAAGGAGCTTATGGAATGCAGATTTACTGAATCAGATGAAAGGACCTCCAGCATAGCCTTCCAGATCTGATTATGGGGGTAGCACAAATCTGGCATAGGACGAAAATTTCCTTTCCTTATGAGCAGAGCTTGAGATTGTTCTAGAGATGAGGAGAGCATTCCTGAATATGATTAGCCTGGCTCTGTTCTCAAACAGTTTTGTCCCAGCAAATTCACAAGATGCTCTTTTTTTGTCTCACATAAGATGTCCACATGTATCACCCTTTGCAAGACAGAAGAGACAGAACTTAAATGAAATACAGTCTCAAACACAATGGGGATGTTGTAGCGAGCATGGTGGCCCACCCTGATTTTGGAACTCTCTACTTTGCAGTCTGAAGAACATGCACTGGTATGGGAAATGTAAATTTTGATGATATAACTAAGGCCAAAGACTTGCTCCTATCCAAGCTGGTGTAAGCGGCCTGGTAAACTCATTTTCATGAAGAAATTGCAAAGCCAAAAGTTCAGTCTTGCTTAATATATTTCAAAACAGATGACAAAAATCAAAAAGAACAGATAACCTGTTAATTAGGTTAGCTGCTTTGGACTCTGGGAATGGGTTGTATTTAATTTCCTACACATCCAACGACTTTGATTTTCCACCTCTTGCCAGTCACCTAAGGTGTCCTAAGTCACCTTTAGATCATTTATATATATACATTCATTATAGATGTCAAAATATCTTTAAGACATATTTTCCCTCCTGGTAGGTTAATTCCTAATATTTGCACTAATCTTGGCAACCTGATATTGCCACACTCAGAGTGTATGATTCTTCACCTCTTTTCCATCCTTGGATATAGCTCAAGACCATGCTGATTTGGTACATTTCTACACTGTATGAAATGTAGAATTGATTACTTGCTTGCATGCATAGAACAGAATTTAGGAGGAAAATGGCTAGTGTGGTACAGGATCCTGACGTGAAGCAACAGAAATATAAAGTAATTTTGAATTAAAAGCACACGATAAAAAGGTGCTGCTATGATGGACACCACTTCCCCATTTGAGGGTCAAACAACAGGAAGATACATGACTACTAAAATATAAGACTGGGAACTATCACTGTAGAATTTTAGGCTGTCATTCCTTCTCTGTTGGGACAGAATCCAGAGAGCACAGGTAGTACTGTCTTTTGTCTGAAGATTTCAAAATTTGTTTTAAAAACTCTTCCAAAACAGCAATTTCACAAATCATCTTAGAAGTGCCACAGATGAACAGAATTATTGACTGTTAGGAACATGATACTTACTTGCGAGAAAAAAAACAAAGTGAGAGTACTAACAATTCTGGTTGAATTTTTCTGGTGTATGCTGCCGCCTTCATCAAAACCAGAGAAAGTACTTTGTGGGAAAGAAAAGAAGAAGGAGAAAAAACAGCAGAACAAAAAGTTTAGATGTTAATGTGCAGTTTTTCTGGTTTGTTTTCCAAGAGACTCAAGCATGATTAAGCTGAGCAGACATTCCTTGGACAGAAGGCAAACTTTTATAACCAGGCAGGATCCTGACATTCTGAAAGAAGACAATACTTTTGAAAAAGAAGCTTTGAGTCTGCATATGACATAACAAATGACGTTCAATCCTCCATTGTGACTTTTCAAAGACTGTAACAGGTCAGCATATTTTAAGTTTTGAAAAATCAATTTGCCATATATATACACACTCAAATACACAAAACCACCTGGACATTCTGGTTTGTGGTACTATTTGTCCTAGCATCATTAAGTTCTCTATCTGTGTGCTTTGCTTTGTGCCAGATGAAGAATCCTTCACCCAGGGTATTGAAAATAATTGAAAAAATCTGTCTATGTGCCTTGAATAAGTAAAATTCATGTTTTTGTTTTTTTTTTTGATTAATGCAGGTATTTTGTAAATACTATTTTAAAAGGGAGCTGAATCTGCTGAAAATGCAAAATTATGTGTCTTTGCTCATACTACAGCTTGAATTCTTTATTCACAACTAGCATAAATTACTTCTACCAAAGAAGGTAAAACAAGTTGTCTATTCTCAAATGAATGTTTTTATCTTTAGAGACTCCACTGGCAGCAATTAACATAGCTAAAAATATTTGCATCCAGGTTATATCTCATTTCCCCAGTCTTCCTGTAGTCAACAGAGATACAGTTTTATCTTGTGGGTGTTGCAGATCATTTTAGTTCATTATATGACTATCAAGAAGTTTAACGAAACTTATGTCCTTATTTAAGCACAACAGCCATATATATGTCTGCAATTCCCCAGTGTTTGTGATTTCATTGCAACATGTATTTCTTCTTATTTTCCCCCCTTTATTTCATACTGAAATATAATTCCTTAGTGGTTAGACAAATATAACAGGACTTCATTATGTCCAATTTTAAGGATAAGGTATCCATGAAAAGGATGTATCTGGAGTATATAAGAGAATGTCAAGTTGTATTTTTAGAAAGTTACTTGTCAGGAAGTACCAGAGGAGAATGATTTGAGAGAAGCAGTCAAAATTCATAGGTTTCATAATAACTGGTTATGGATTTCTTTTATTTTTACTCTACAAGACATCAGCAGGCTCAGCAGCTATCCACAATACTTTTGATAAGCAATCAAAGGCCATCAGACAACTAACCACATCATTCAGATTATCTTCACAACAAGAAAAAATTGAACTAGTAATTGAACTATAGAGTTGAGACCAACAGAGCAAGGAAACTGAGGGCATGTAGACAACAAATTAAAACAACACAACTAATTGGTAGCATTGTAAAAAATCAACTTAGAACAAAACATTATTATTAGCTGAATGCAACTAAATACTTGACCATTTTAACAAGTTCTAATGAAATAAATCATTGATTTAAAAATTTATGCAATATGTCTGTGCTAGAAATAATTTACTCATTATGTTAGGCTTAAGAATGACAAGAAGATTCGATCATATGGGTTTTTTCCTTCCTAACATTAAAAGTTTTCATGGAGTGCTTAATTGTAAATGAAGCCAAAATATTATGTATAAGTTCAGTTAACTTCAGCTTTTCCTAACAGTCTGGTCTGATTTTCAGGTCTGTGTTGGCTGTGCATAGGTCTCATGCAAACCCTGAAGCTCTGAAAATCAGACCTCAAAAATATACTGAGGTGACACTGACCTCAAGCTGCCCGGGGCTGGGCAGTGCCTCAGTGCAGGGGGTGTCCCTGGAGACAGGAGCTGGCTGCAGTACAGCAGCCGATGCTGGCTGCCCTGCGAGGAGCAAGCTGCAAGCCGGGTAGAAAAGGAGCGCTGCCAGAGGCGAAGACAAGGGAGGGACTCTGTGTGGTTTCCAACGCTTCATTGAAACAAAGTGTCAGAGGCAGAAGAGCAAAAAAAGAGGCTGTGCAGGGGTTTTTATATATGGGTGAGAGGGGCAGAGTAAAGGGTTATAACCAATGGGACAGCGTCAGCTGGGAGGAGACAAGGGGAAAACATCCAATAGAGAAAACTCAGGGGAGGGTTTCATTTGAATTAACAAATAAAGTACTGAATACAGCAGAACTTTCCAGAAATCATAGGATAGGCATAAACATGAGGACATACATAAAACTGGGTGGGGAAATCTTAAACCAACAACAAAACAANCTGCGAGGAGCAAGCTGCAAGCCGGGTAGAAAAGGAGCGCTGCCAGAGGCGAAGACAAGGGAGGGACTCTGTGTGGTTTCCAACGCTTCATTGAAACAAAGTGTCAGAGGCAGAAGAGCAAAAAAAGAGGCTGTGCAGGGGTTTTTATATATGGGTGAGAGGGGCAGAGTAAAGGGTTATAACCAATGGGACAGCGTCAGCTGGGAGGAGACAAGGGGAAAACATCCAATAGAGAAAACTCAGGGGAGGGTTTCATTTGAATTAACAAATAAAGTACTGAATACAGCAGAACTTTCCAGAAATCATAGGATAGGCATAAACATGAGGACATACATAAAACTGGGTGGGGAAATCTTAAACCAACAACAAAACAATATGCAAAACACAGTTCCTGGGGGAACATGGGAACTCGCCATGACTGGATGTTAAACCTCAGTGCCTTGGGACCTTGACCACCAGTGCTTTGTTTGGGTGGACACTGTGGCTGCAGCCACATGCATTGCAACACTGAGGCTTTGAGACAGCCAAAAATTGTGGATGACAATTACAAAAAAGTGCGGGAATACTTGGAGTCTTTTGTGGACCCAATCATCCAAAGAAAACAAGAGCTCTAACTCTTTTTTTCCTAAAACCTGCTTTAGGAGAAACAGACATCCGGAACTAAGTCTGACACAACCTTGAAACAGAGTTGGACTCCCTGTACAGACACACCAGACCGAGAGCACAGCAGTGTGACCTGAACACACAAATGATGTGGATACACCAGCACTGTGTTGTGCCCGCACTGAATTACCACTGACCCAGGGTCAGTGCAGTTCTGCCACCTGTGTTGAGACCCTTGACCAATAGAGGCACTTGTGGCCTGGATGGGTCTGTGTTCAATTGGAAATGCGAACCTGTCTTGGAGTGAAGTCACTCTTCCAGCTTTTCCTTTTCCTTTTCCTTTTCCTTTTCCTTTTCCTTTTCCTTTTCCTTTTCCTTTTCCTTCCCTTCCCTTCCCTTCCCTTCCCTTCCCAAACCTTCCCAAACCTTCCCAAACCTTCCCAAACCTTCCCAAACCTTCCCAAACCTTCCCTTCCCAAACCTTCCCAAACCTTCCCTTCCCAAACCTTCCCTTCCCAAACCTTCCCTTCCCTCCCCTCCCCTCTTGCTCATCAGAACATCAACCTGAGGTGTAGAAGAGCAAGATTAAATTCCTTCTTTTGCCTGAACCTGCCAGTTTCACATTTTATGCAACTGCTCAAAGCAGGAGGCAACAGAGTGCCATTCAAACAGCTCCTCCCATCCATCTTCTTGAAAATGTAATGGCCAAATATTTATTGACAAGAGTGAGAACACCAAACTGCACCCTATTGTTTAAGATGCATAAGCATTAGCCAGTAATCCAAATCTTAATTTAGAATACTTGAATATAAATTGAAACAAAGACTGAAATATAGACCTCTGCTTTGTGAGTTTCCTCAAGCATGCACTAGTCTAATAGAGCCATAATCACATCCTTCTCTTCTCTGTAGTAGTGAATATTTAATTATTCCATGCAAGTTTAAAGACTTTGAGCAGAAAAGGGCTGAGGATGTCTTGTCACAGACTATTTTATATCTTGATCACTTACATATTCACTCAGAATTCACTAAGAAGGTAGGAAATGCAGTTGGAGGTTTTTCTGGGCAAATGAAGTCACTAAACTCACATCTTTCTCGTGTTAAGAAGAATCATTGCCGCTAACCTACTCTATAACTTAACGCTAAACCCTAGACATTATTTTTTGTCAAGTCTGAATAGTATGTATCCTCTGGGAATATTCTGGCTGCAGACCTTGCAGGTTGATCCTTGCTGGTTTTCTGTGAATAGCTGCCAAGGGCTTGTGCAATTCTAGGTCTATGCAAGTATTTCAATATGGCACTAAGATACCCACAGACTTTCAGTGTCTTATAGGCCAAATATCTGTGCAGAGAGAATTAAAATTGAGTGTGTTTTATGTTGAGTAGACGTAGGTACTAGAGTCTTTTGGTGGTGGGAGTCCTTCAGCTGGTGTCAGCTCACTAAGGTGTGCATTTTACTGCAGATGCTAGAGCTGCACTGCATACCAGTCCTCTGAGTACTGCCACAGATTCAGACATCAATTCGAAAGTAAAAAATGTTTGTTTTTAATACTGGTCTAATATGATTTATTAAATACAGCAGATGAATGTAGAAAATTAATGTTATGAGGATATGAAAGGTTATTTATCAAATACGGAGTAATCATAACACAACACACAGATTAATCTGATCGTAAAAGAAAAGCTCAGCACACATATTAATCGCTGTTAGTAAACTGTGATGACCTGTGGCCCCACTCAGTCCAGGAGGTATTTTCAATATAAGAGGAAATAAATTGGTTTTGGCTGTGTTTTCACTTACATGTGTGCAAAGCAGGAAATATTCCATTAAAAATGATGAGGCAAAATGAGCAGTGTTTTGAGATCAGAACACAATCCCTGAAGTGTTTTGCTGTATCTTAATCAGTCTTTATAAGAGATAAGTGTTAAAAGGATCCCTCTTGAATAGTATTATCCTTCATTTCTCCTTCTGCATTAGTGTTACTTCATATCTTATAAAGTGCCAAAAGGGGCGTAAAGAAAAATGTTTCTGCAGGTCTGTACCCATAGGAGGTGTTGCATAAATACAGAACACAAACCTGACAAAAGCTTAAAGTATTAATAGAAAGAAAATGATATTCAGAAAAAATAAATATCTCTGATTTATAATAAATATTTAAAAAATAAATATCTCTGGCAGACTAAAATTATTCTTGGATAAAAATATAGACTCCTCTTTGTCAAATAGAGTAAAAATATTTTAAATCTTAAAGACAGATTATTAAACCTTTGTACTATGAAATGAGGATAGTAATCATCTTTGGCTTCAGCAGGAAAACTTCAGCCTGAATGAAGGGTGACAAATGCCCCCAGGTTAGAACTTGCCTTTCTAAATGTTCACCAGTGGAGCATAGGAGTTGCTTCGACTTCAAACAAAGATGCTCCTGGCACAGGTACAAGTCTGTCCTCTTCCCTTCAGGAAAGCTTTTCAGATGACAATTGATTTCTTTGGCAATGAGTACACAGACAGGATAATGTATGTGACACATAACTTTTAAATATCAAGTAAAACGCACTTTTTTTGGCATATAAAAAATAGCTGTCTGAGAAACAGGTGGGTGATCAGAAATCATTGCTAAAATCTGAAATATCTTCACAATTTTGTTCCAAAAATGGCAAGAACTTCCAACTCACAATAATACAAAATGTTTTGAGGACAATTATTTTGTCAAATTTGTCATTCTTTTAAGCTAGAACCTCATTTAAAAAATCAGTCTTTAAACTTATTGTATTTTATGGTAAGCTTTTATGGAGGGAGATGCACCTTAAACTGTATGTAAAAGAGTTTCTTGATAGACAATGAACTCTCCTCTACACATCAGAGAACTCCAACCTAGAGTGGACATTGCATCATGTTATTAGCAACAAGTAGTGAAACAAACATATACACAAGAAAGCAGCATACCTTTTCCTCAACTCTTTCTGAGTTGTAAATTGTGAATGAAAAGAAAAAGGTGGTTTCCTTACTGTTAAGTTTCCACATTAAATATGGACATTGATTATGAAATAATTTAAATTATAAAACCCAGTTAGGATATTACGCTGCATCTTGCTGAAATGTGTTTGGCACTGTTCAAATTAAGTTTGCCAAGTAATCTGCTCAAGTATTAATATCTGATGTTCTATGGACTATGTAGTGATTTTGCTTGGGAGAAGGTATAACAAAATTTCCAGGCTTTGATTATGTATTAACCAGTGGCTTGTAGAACAGATATTGATGGAAGTGATGAGAGCTTCTTAAATACAGATGTTTCCAAATACATAAAAATGATCCAATAGTCTGGAGATCTCCGTAACTCCAGAAATATTTTGAAAAGCACAGTGAGACATTTGCCAAAGATTTAGACATTGAAAAATAGTCTCCTTTGAGCATGTGAGTTCACTGCCATTCAGCCATTCATCCAAGCCACTGGGAAGTGGGGACTGTTCACATGCACTGGGCGCAATGGAACTGTTGGACTCAGTCACGTTTAGAATGAGCTCATGTGGTTTGATGTCATTCAAAATAGGATTATTTTTGGTTTGTGTGTGACTTGAGGTTTCAATGTCAGGAAATATGGAAAAATAAAGAGGGTGGAGGAGCAGAAAATAGGAATTCCAAAGTAGAATCGGAGAAAGAGAACAATCAGCACTGTTCAGATGGCTGCATGTTGGTCTCTATTTGCTGAGTCAAAAGTAAGTCTGAAACAATCAAGAAGAAATAATACTTTTAATTTAAGGCATTCCTTACACATAATGCCTACTCCTCAGGAACATTTGGCCCCCTGCTGAGAACATGCCATCATCTAGGCCTTATCAATGCCACCTCCCAGCCACAATTGTCTTTATAGCTCCTGTTGTGTTTATAGTATAGATACTGCAGAGACCAACACCTGGAGCTTCTCTGGCTTCTGTAGTTGCGTCCTGTCTTTCAAGAACATAAAATGAGGTTTTAAAATTCTCACCTACTCACAGAAGTGCACCTATGCCAAAATTTGAAGGCAGTATAATGTCCACTTAATTTTTAAGAATTACACTGGTTTTGCTGTGGGCAGGCTTATTTTATTGTATGGTCGAAGAGTAGAGTCTTTTAGCTCTGGGGGTCAAATCATTGCAGTGAAATTAAGCAAGTGCTTGGAGATGTGCTACCAAAGTAGGGATTGGTCTTTGTGCAATTGAGAGAAACTCCATGAGCCAGGCACCCTAAGTAAGATCTAACCAACTAGAATGAGTCATTAGCTTTTTGTGGTGATAGGTAAGAACATAAAAGAAGGGGAAAAAAAGAAAGTAAGGTTCTAAGGACGATTAAGTTGTTTTAGTGCTTTGATGGTCATCTTTAAAATCAGATTATTAAGAAATCATATAATTTGAGGGAGATTTGGTCTGATTCGAAATTTCTTTCCATAAACAAATGCCCTTACTTTATGGCCAGGTGTTTGGCAGTACATCCACTGAGGGAAAAGTCAAGGAGTTGGCTGATTCATATTCTGTGGTGTTACACATTATTTTGACAGTCCAAAGAGGTGTTCTGGTTCATTGTGTTTTCTGTGCTTCACCTATTGCTGACAACCTGTGGTGGAAAGATCGGCGCAAATCCATTGCTCCACAGATGGCAGCTGACGCAGGGGTCCCCCACATCGAGAGGCATTGACGCAATTGCTCCTACGAACCACTGTTCATCAGATAATTTTGTGCCTCTCTCTTGCCAGCCCTTCTCCAGCACTCAGCAGCTAACTGTGGCTGAATAGCAACAGGTAGGAAAAAACAAATGGTCACCAGGAGTACTGAGTATCGATAGGCATATCCCTAAGTATTATTGCATATTTAATTGGCAGACAGCCCTTTCCTTCCTGCATGGTTACATGCTAGAAGAATGTGCTTCCACTGCAGAGCTACAGTTTGACCTGCTCCATGACCTGCTCGGGCTGGAACAGAAATGAAATGTCAAATAATATCTGCATTTATGGCTTGAACGCAACCAAAACCTGCAGGTCTGCGGATAACGTAGAAGCAAAAGAGAATGTTTTTGCTTTTCTAGTGGTTCCTGTAACTGACTGCTGAAGCTCTTGGGGGTGAATGCAGTAGGTACAGAGCAGGATCCACCACACCAGTCCACCCTGCTCTCTTGTGGTAAGGAAGGCACGGCTCTTAGGTTTTTGCCATCACCTGCTACAGACTGCTGTGGTTTTAATGAAGTCATATAACCTCGTCGTGTACTGACAGTAACACAGAACAATTAATAGAGGTAACTTCACATCTGCTGGCAAACTGTCATTTAAGCAGAGTGGGGAGATGGAGAGATTTCCATTGACCTGCTTTTTGAAGCTGCTTTGTCCTTCTTCCAGAGAAGTTACACTTTGTCATTGATAAATGATGTTCTGTACATCCCAGAATTAATAATTTAAATTCCATTAGCTTAATAGTAGTACACAATAACTGCCTGCACACCATTTTAGGTTCTCTTCTTTTTATTAAATTGGTGTTTTGATTGATTTCAGTTAATTTTACACAGAGTAAAAGTGGGTCTTAGGCCAGGATCTTGCAAAAACCTTCACATCCTTTATAAACTCAGGATAATATTTTGTATTGAGAGTGAATATTCATAACAACCCACTGCTAAAAAGAGGAGGAATCCCACTTGCTCTTCCTGTCTTTTCCAATCAACCCTCTTTCCTGCACTGGTCTACAGTCACTTACTTTACTTTGACCCTAACAGTCTTCCCATCTTTGAAAAGCCAGTTTTGTTCACCACAAAAACTCATAAACCAATTAACTATTGTTTTTTTCTGATGGCTTTCTTTAGGTGGTTTAGTTTTCTATAAGTGTGAAATCCAGAAGATAAGGGGCTAATATGTATGTCTTTGACACCAATAGCCAGATGCTTGTGGAGCCAGCCAAGAATTGTTAGCAATAACCGAGGGCTGTTGATAATAACACACTGTGGAAAAGAAGTTGTGGTAGGAGAAGGAGGTGATGTGGAGGTAGGGCAGCATTGTAGGAGGTAGGACAAACATCCTTGTTCTAGTTGCTAGAGATAAGCACAACACAGTACAGTGCAAGCACAGGAATGAGATCAAGAAGTGGGCATGGATTGTAGAGGGAGATCAAAACTACCAAGGCTGCTGAAGCCCTCCAACCCTAGAAGAACAGACTGTATATCATAACTATTTTGCATAGAAAGTAAGAAACTTACATTCAGGGAGAGGAAAATCTTTGTTTCTTTCTTTCTTTCTTTCCATTCCATATGTGCAATTTACTAAAAAAGTTTTGTCAAAAAGTCAGAAGTCAGAGCCTCTGACTTTTGTCATTGTTTTCACCCAGGAGCATCTGTGAATCTTGAGTGCTCCCTTACACCTTAGGGGTGGGATATCACAGCAAGGTAAGGTTTTGATTAGGTTAATGAGCTGATTTACAGAGGGTCTGTTAATTGCCTGGGATGACCTGGATAGGCAGCTGGAAGGCGCAGTTCAGGGGTGGGGAAGGTGGGTAAACAGGACTGACCTGGATCTCGCTCACCGGGCTGTGCCAAAACTGCTTGCACATGTTGCTGACAGTGTGTATGGCTTCATAATTAGTTCCCAGAATTAATTCCCACGAAAACCAGCAGGAGTCAAGTCAGCCTGACAATGGGATCTAAATATTTTCAGGATATAGATAATCACTGCTCAGTGTAATCTTAGCAAATTCTTTGCTAGTTATTATAATCTGCAAATGCTTGAAATAGACATTGATAGTGGCAGAAACAGTCAGCTGGGCTCAAGCACAGGGCTGAATCAAGACCCAAGCAGGAACCAGGTGTGTTCTGGTCTGAAATGAGGACTTTTACAAGAGAAATCACACTTTCTTAGTTGTCTTGGTGAAAAGTCTGGTGTGGACAATCAGGTAAGAAGCTTACATACCAAATTCTGCATTTTGATAGATTCCCTATTCTGATTTTTTTTAAAATCTAGAATTGATCCCATGCGTTTTATATTTAGGGGACTCAGTATGTGAATGTGCTGAAATTTCCATTCTGTAAGTTAGAAAAAGGAAGCATGTTTCTGTCCCCCTTCACTGTTATAATCTCCCATGAGTTTATCTTTACTTATTCCTGAGCAAATGGTACATTTCTTCCCATAAAATGGTAGCCAAATTGTATTTGCTTGGTAGGTCAGAAGCTTCCAAGTCACCAGATCAGGTTTAATAACGGTTTATATTTAAATGCATCCTGAAAATATCTGTGCTATGCAATGTCTGATGTTGAAACAAGACTTACCCTAAGGCTGGGATCTGTCCTGTTTGAATATTATTGATACAGCTATTAACACAACTGACCACAGGATTCCTTCACTCCCTGGCTCTCCTAATGGGCTTATCTTCTCTTTATGCCATAATGGCATTTTCTATGGTGGGTTCACTCCTCAGCCTTTTCTGATAGCCCCTTTTTACAGCCCTGGTCTTAAAAAAAATAGCAACAATAGTAAAAAATTTCCTAGGTGGCCTCAGTTGCTCAATTCAAGTGTGTTAAACACAATATACTGAGCTCTGTGCGGAATGTATCAAAGCTCATTTCTGCACAGATTAATGACCCAGCTCGGGAACTCAGATGAAAAGTGGATCTGACTACCAACCTGCTCAGCCACTGCTTTGGGAGCGTGAGCCTGCACGGCCCTTCGAGGTGTGAGTTCAGCTTGTTTAGATACAGCTTTATCTACCTCTGTAGACTGCTTTCTTGAATTATAAATACACCTCCATGGATAAACACCTACACTTGAGCAGCTTAAAAAAAATATAGCAAAAAACCCAAACAGAGAAACCAGAACCTTAGGATCTGCAGCTTGGACAATGAGATGAAAAATATCAGCACCCACTTCTGAAAACCATACTCATTAGGTACTGCAGGAAAGTCGTTACACAGCCTAGTTTGATAACCCTATTTTGTTTTCAGAAGTGACATAACAAACCTCCTTCTGCTTATGTAACATCTAATTAAAGTACAAAGATAAATGAGGGTGGTTTAATTTTTTAATTAAAACCCCCTACAAGTATAGTAATCTTTCCAGGTGTGACCGAAAAAGGCAAAACATGTTGTTTTTACAATTCACAGTCTTGTTGGAACAATTAATTTTTAAAGTAAGAAGGTCCATTAGGGGGAGGGCATACACTATTGTATTGCTCATCTTGTAACACAAACAGAGAGCTTATTTGTCAAAGTCAAGAAATAGTTCATTTTGGAGACATTTTCAGCTAGATTAATTATTTATTTGCTTCTGTCAGTACTTTAAGATTAGGGTCCAGATCTTTTCAAAAACACACACCTAATTTGTACTATCCCTGCTGCAGTTCTAAAGTTGATGATATAAGGATGTGTTGAACTGTATTCAGATAGCTTCAGCCTGGCCAAGAGTTTTGCAGGAGGAATGCTGAGGCTTAGTCTGAGTGCATTACCCTGTGTTGTATCCCACGTCTCACCCCCATCCCAGGTTTTCTTGGTTCTTGGCTGGAGGGTACACATGGGGTAGGAGGTTGCTGATATTGGCCTGAAGAATCCTAAAAGTTTTGGTGGGGGTTCATGCGATTGTTGTGGGCAGATGAGTCCAGGGCCTCTGGGGAGTGGTGTGGAGCCAGACAGGCTCTGGAGGAGCTGAGGAGGGACTGAGACCCCTGAGGCAAAATCCTGGATGCAGATCTCCAGCACACAGGTTTGGGCACATAGACTGCACAATTCCGCTGGTGCATCCAGCCAGTTCTGCAGGCTGGTGCAAGGGTAAGTGGATTAATGGTCTGGCTCTTTTTCACTCCTCTGGGGTAACTTGGGAAGCCAGGAGAGAGCAAATCTGCTCTCATGACAGGACTTGCCTAGTATCCACATTGCACAAAATAGCCACAGCCCACTCGTAGAGCACCTTCAGCATAGACACAGCCCCCTGCTCACTCAGGCTGGAGGCAGTGGCCATGAGTGGGGCCAGTCCTGCTACAGGTCATGGTTTCCTGAGGTTCAGTCCTTGGCAGGGGCTGATATTGGAGCCTTGACTACAGTCAAATAGCATGCTGTGGGCAGCCTGCCTGCCTATCTGTGTGCTCAGCCTGTCTTAAACTGGCTCTCCACTGAGCAGGGTAGGCATAGACGTTTTATTTTCCAGTGGAAACATATTTTCTTCTCTGTGTCATCTATAGGAAGGATGTACCAGGAAGAGGAGGCCTCCAAGTTTCTCTTCCTTCCCCACAGATTTCTACTAGAACAAGACATACTGTGGACTGTCAGTGTTTTGTGAATTTCTCTGTTCTTTCCTACTCAAGTGGTTGATTCAGCGTCTTGCATAACAAAATGCTAGGCATAAAATATAAATCTTCACAATGTCTTTCCTGCATCTAATAAACATCCAAATGATTGAAGTTTTAAATAACCTAAGAAAACTAAATTCATTTCTTTAATTTGTGCTTCCAAAGAAAGAGTGCCTTTGGGTCCTTGGCAGACAGAATATTAGACTCTTCTTTTTTTTTTTTTTTTTCCCAGGTATGAGGAGGACTTAATCTTTTTTTCAGGTTTGGAAAAGTAAGCTCTTACAAGTAAAGAAAGGCAATTCATAGGAAAGGGAATCCAGGCTCTGTTCTGTGGCCCTGAAACCTGCAGTCTTGGTAAACAGCAGATGACCATGTATTTAAATATGCAAATATACAGCAACAAGCTAAATATTAAATGATATTTAAATTAGAACATAAATATAGCTATGCATAATTCAACAGCAGGATGCCTCTGCAGTCAGAGCAGACAGGAGGTCAATGACCCTTGATGATAGCTCCCTCAAGTATTAATATTAAGTCTATATAATGAAGTCAGTCCTTGCACAAGCTTTATGCTCACCCTGTGTGGGGAAATAGGGCCATCATCCATTATGAACATGTGTAGAGAGTGTGGTTTGAATCTCCCCATGTTTAATTTGATGACTAAACTTCCAGGCTTTCCACATTTGTATTCAGAGTTCGCTGATGTTGTGCCTTCCATTAGAAAGGCTACAATGAAAATATTCTATGCCTTGCTCTGGCAATGCCAACTAATTCTAACCCAGGTAGAACTACGTTTTATCTTTAACATTTCTAACACACCTTTCTTACAATAGCATCGAGGAACTTCAGTTTTTCAAATTGCTTGTCCATCTCACAAGCATATCTTTTAGTACTGCTTTTGCTCTAAATACTTGGTCCTGAAGTTAGACATATTGACACTATCTGCTCTGCAGCACACAGAAAAAGTCTGTATTTTTATGGCTCAACAGTAAAACAGCTGAGAAGTGGTTAAAACACACTCCATTTTACAGTAATTTATTTTCAGCCCTTGACAGATTGATTTCCATGGGGTTACTTGCTTCTTTCTGCACCCTACTTCATAACAATGCTTACTAGAATGATTTATGAACAGAGTGCCAAATTCTTTGATACCTTAATAGTAAAATTAACTTCAGGACATGAGGCTAAGTTATTTTTACCAGGTGTTTGGGGTGATGCTTTTCAATAATGTGTGAATAAGGTCATGAACTAGTAACACTTTGGTTCTTGTGTGTGCCAAAAATGTGCTTTCTCTAGGAGCATTCAGAGCAGATATAAACAAGCTGGATAGTAAGTCCTATTCAAAATACTCTCATTTTTCTATGTGTACCCTTGATCACTCAAACAGGGCATCTAGATTGCAGATCTTCCTCACAGCACTGATTCTTGGCTTTCTCAAGCTGTTCTGAAAGACAATTTGTGAACTTTTGTTCAGGAGTCTTGACAAAGCCAAAGTGTCCATGGAATCAGGATAGGTTAAATAGAGCTGCATGAATAATTGTTTTTGCAGTTAACTGCTGAACTAGAAAAAGAAAAGGTTGTCTTACATAGACCCAAATTTTTTTTTTTTTTTACCAAAATGAAAAACAATTTGCTTCAGTTCAAGCAAAAGTTGTCATTTGCAACCCCTTATTCTCCTTAGTTAAAGGAGCAGATTAATTTCTTAATGAAAAGTCAAAAATGAGAAATAAAAAAGTTGGGTTTGGACATAGCAAAACAAATTATTTACATTTTAAAATAAACAGATCTTTTGAAATAAAAAAAATAGTGGGAAATTCAGGACAGTCACAAATTGTTTGTGAGAAGGGAGTTTCTGGCAGATTAAATATGTAAACAGGAAAAAAATTTACTCAGTGGTCAGACTAGAGGTCTATGCTCTACTAACAGAGAAGAACATTACGTTACATTATGTTATCAAAACATAACATTTATGCTCCTATCTCAAGCCAACAACTTTTCTCTCTTAGCCTCCCTTTAACTGCCTCTTTAGTGATGTTGACATATCATTGATTTGATTTCCAGATAACTGAGTGCAAACTCAGGTAGCACACCCTTGCCTAACCCAAGGCTTTAACTCATGCATGCTGGGCACTTACTAAGGAAACTCTCCAGTAGCTATTGTTGCACTGTAATTTGGAAACACCCACGTTAACTTCCCTAGATGCTCTAAGAGCTATTTTGTGCCATCAGCAATTCATAGTGTAATAAAATGAACTGAAGAGTATTGATGAATAAAAATCTCAGCTGCTGTCATTAGGTTTATTGAACCCAAGAAAATTTAGTGTAGTAAGGCTCCTGGGCCACTCTCAAGCTACAGTGCTATTGAGAAAACAAGAGTTAGCAGGTGAGTGAGATGACCATAAAATGTATGGAGATAAGCAAAGACTTTCACAGTAGAGTGGCCGTACTCAGTTAAAATCATAGGACCATGGATTATAGAACGGTCTGTGTAGTTTAACTTCATGATCAAACCAGGGCCAACAACAGCCCTCCAGGAAATGGCCCACATACTTCATTAATGTCTACAGGGATGAAATTCAGTAGAAAGGTACAAAGAAGGAGGAAATGTAGTATGTTTATCATATATTAAAAAATTATCATATCTTTGATAATTTTTAAAACTCTATGCTAAGAATAATTATCCTGTACCCTTCTTCGCTTCAGCTGCCCTCAGCCCATTAATATATTTCCCTTACATTTTGCAAATATTTATGTTTACCAAACTGTTTTCATTTTTCTAAATGTGAATCAGACAGTTACTTCTTCTCTCTTCTTTATTTATCAAGTCTTGTCGCTTAATCATGCCAACTCAAAACAGCATCTCAAACCAGGATTGGTTTGAAAAGAAGAAAAACAATGTGCAAGTAGACATGTTGTCGTAGGTACTTGAAAATGTATAACATACCTTGTGAATAGATGACAGAATGGGATACTATATGTATTTTGATACATTTCCTTTGGAAATGACTGACATAATACAGTACTTACCAGTATTGACCAAATTTTTAGGTGAGAGAATCAATGAATTATCTAGCTTGGGATGGTCCTCTGGAGACTGTCTGGTCAAACTCAGCAGATGGCCAACTTACACCAGGTTGATACTTCCTTTGTTAACCTTTTTGTCTCTAATAAGAAATATAAAACTCATATTAGACAAGCTGATGGGTTGCTTGCAAAGCAAGATGAACCAACAGCCTTCTGTTCACTGCTGCGAGATCAGTTTACTGGGTCTTGTTATGGTGACATTTGATAAGACTGTGGATTCGCAGGATAAGGGTGGAAAACAAACTGGGCCAGTTACTTCCCCTATTTGCCACTTGTACATACACACACACATATAATCAATAGTTCATGACTGCTTTGTTCCTGAAAGGCAACTCAGCACTTGATTCTTCTCTAACACCTCTTGCCGTGATCCGTCTTCCTTTTAACAGGTCCGGGTACTATACAAACTTGCTTTCTTACGCAAATGACCTGGAGGAACAATGTCTTACAATCTGCTCTGATCTTTCTTGCTCAGCTGAGTTTTCTCAAAGCCTAAACTGCTGCCAGGATGGATTGTCTTTCTGCCTTTTTAGTCACCATTTTAGTACTAAAGGAAGAGAGGTTAGATTGTCTCAAGAAGCGGTTGTTTGCAAAACCTTGGTCCCGGAGTACATCTGTTTCCCCTGTAATGATTTGATTACTATGCTGTAACTCCAAATGACAGCAGATACTCTGAAAGGTATTTACTGGCTACCTACCTACTTTATTTTCGGAGTTAAATCACCCTCTCATTCAAGATAAAATAAGGGCCACAGCTTGGATTTATTTGGGGTCGAATGGGAGAGTGTTGCCAATGTATTCTTGCCTTTGAATGATCTGATTATTTTCTTTTTAAACATGACAATAAAATCAATCCCTGTCCTTGTATTGTAGACAGGTATATCCAAGAGACTAAAACACAATTAATAGACCTCCCAGTAAGTCTACTGCATGGTCAGGATATTGGTACTATAATGCTCTGATTTCTTTTCAGTAGGGAGGAAATCATATTGACTAGATGAATAAAGAAGTTCCTAGACTACTTTTTTTTCCTCTGACATTCATCTGGCTTCATACTCTGTACTGTTCTGCTCATATTTCTACTCAGCATAGACACTCCAGTTTCTTGAAAATTGCTGACTGAACGCAGAAGGAACATGACATAGCCTTAAGATAGGTATTTCAGAAATAGGTTTTCTGTTTGCAGGTGTTTGGTTTTTGACAGTGTCTTGTTTTTCAAAGATAAAAATGACTTCCTGATACTGCTGAATTCAACTGGCTTTTGGAGCGATTTCCAGATTTGTTTCTGGTCTGGCCTTTAAAGCCATAGCTGGTAGCCACTTCTAAAAAAAACCAAACCTGTCTGGAGTAGCTGCCACTGGAGACCACAGATACTCAGGAGTAAGCTTATATGCAAGCAAACCAACTGTCCTCATTTTGTAGGTTAGAGACAAATGTACTAATTGACTCTATTGTGTTGCCTCTTATTAAACCCACTTGACTTCCATGCACAGAACAGCTACAGAATCAGATGCTGTGTGCATTTAATTAATTAAATGTGATTATTTTGATTCATAGAAAAAAAATGCCCATCCATTGTTCTGAGTGCTTTCACGTTAAACAATAAAACATTCTAAGGCTTTTTTGCTTACCCTTTTTAACGGAGCTGTTAGCCATTAATGGGCATCACAGACTGACTCACTCGTGAGGGGGCATTTTGTTAATGTAAAGTACAATCCTGTTTAAAAGTTCTGGTTTGTGGTTTTTATTTAATTATAAGAAACTCTATATTATAGTTCCAGAAGGAACTAAAGAAGTAAAAAAAGGGTGTGGACATGGGTGTTGGTATGCTTTTAAAGCAGGTTCAAGCAGCCTGGGTAACTTTGATTTTTCCTTTCAGCATTTTAATTTACATTAGCTACTTATAAAAGCTTTTGATTAAATGAACCACTGTTGTATTCTTATGCTCATCAGTCAAGTTTGTCTTGCTGTGCTGCATTTCTGTTGTGACTCAGGCCAAGCTGTCCTTTTCAATGTAGAGAGAAGAGAAAGAAATATGGCATTGCCATAAAAGGCTGAGCTAGCTCACGCTTCTTTGGTAATTTGTTTTCTCCAGGGGATTTGGCCAGGGACAGTGACTGTAGGTGAAGCTCTGGCTTCTCACCTAGCTGAGGTCCTCCACAGCAGCTGGTGGTCTCATATCCAACAAATATTTTTGAAAGCTTGCCTGTAGTATTGGCATTGGCTTCTGCATATTGGGCCCCTCCTATCCCCAAACTGAGCAGCTACAGGAGACTCCAGAAGGCACATGGCACCTGGGAGAGGAGTAAGGCAATCCCACCCCTACCAGAACTGTCCTCTGTGGGTAGAAACTGGGTTGTGGTTACTATGACAAAGATACATGCAGTCATAACCCTGACAAAATTCAAATTGCCTGACAGCAATGATTGGCTTCATACTGGTGGCCTGGGAGTGGGGAAGAGAATTGTATAAAGTTATACAGTCATGAGGCAAGCATACAGATACACCATTACTAATCCCAAAAGCTAGCCAGAGTTCATAAATACTATTTTCTATCCTGAAAATGTAGTAATTCCTGTGCTAAGGAGGAAAAAAACAACTCTGTTTTGTTTAGCTCTGAGCTGTTCTGAATGCCATAGGGAGAAAAGGGAGCCCAATGCTTAATCATACTTGTATTAGCTTGGTTGTACAGCTCAAGATTGTGTGTGTTGCAGAAGTTTGCCTCAGAATCATTAAGTGAGTATTTTACTACGAACTGTCCTACGTGGCATTAAGGTCTTATAGTTAGGTGTATGCTTGGTGTAATAAGTTACATTGAGCAGAAAAATAGGATTTGGCTCACTCATCAAGATTTTCAAGTTAGAAATGTCCATCTGTCTTAAAAGGGCATAAATGCCATATTTTAAATGATTTCTTTAGAAGTTTCTAAGGGTTTTCTTTTACATGACAGTATGATTTCTCAGATTTTAGTTCAAGAAATAATCTTTCTATTATAAGAGTATAATATAATTAATATAATACAATAAGCATAATATAATATATTTTTATAATACTATTTTAACATCTTTTTATTAGAAACAGTTGTTTTCAACTGTATTGAACTGGCCAGAAGTTCTGCCTGGATTAGGGGCACCGTCCATGCAAGTGCTACTGCAACCTCACCTGAAACAGGCTGAGATTTGATTTCATGATGCAACAGTGAGACAGGTACACAGAAGGGATATGAAAAGTATGATAAGGGTTGTTCTTAACAAACAAGATTTGCATGGCGGATCTCCAGTATCTCATAGGCCATGAGTCTGGAGTGGGCTCTGAAAAGGATTCTAAGGTTGAAACAAATACCTGGAGCATTTAATTTATGTGAAGGTTCAGTGAAAAATCAGTTCTACCGAAGGAAGGTCTTGAATCAAACTCATCAGTGGATCTTTATGGCATCCCATGGAGAAACTGAACTTTGAACTGGTGACTCTCTGTCATGGGTTAACCCCAGCTTGAAGTTTTAGTTGAGGATTCTCAGCAGTCTGTCCCAAGGTTTCTGCTGCTCCGTATTCTGCTACTGCCGATAAGCACGGAGGACACCCCTCCTGCTTTTCAGGTTTTTTTCTCTTTCCTTCGGCACTATTTCTTCGGGGACAAACAGAGCCAAGGAAGTGACGCTTTTTTGCAATTTCCTTCAGAACTTAACAGAGCCAATCAATCGATTTGAATATTGACAGTTTTATGGAACTACTCAGAAATGGTTAACCCCCTGTGAATATCATATTTTAAAAGACAAACAGGCGAGAATATTCCTCTTGCTTTTCCGGTCAGCACAAGTAACAGAGGGGCCTCTCAGCCCGGGGGGCCCCGGGCTGGGCCGGCCCGGCCCGGCGGGGGACCGGGCCACAGCCCCCGGATCTGCATGGGCAGAGCTGCCCCCTCCTCTCCGCCCAGCTTCAGCGATGAAGCTTTGAAGTCTTACACCGAGACCAGCTCCGGCCGCACCGGCAGAGAGGGAGATAAGCGGCCGCAGGGCTGCCCGCCCCAGCCCTGCTCCGGCCCTGCGGAGATTCCATCCAGCTGCCAAGGGCACGGAAAGATTAACCCCTTCAGTGCTGTAAGTTCCTTCCTCAGACAGATAAAACCTGCAAACACCAATCCTTTCCCAGGTTAGAGGGAAAGGGAGAGGCAAAGACACATAAATAGACATTATGATTAGTGACACCTAAGTCACTGAAGAAGAACAACAGGCTGAGGCCTAGACAGAAGAGTTGGAGGAGATGCTTAGAGGCTGAAATTCTTTTGTAAGCTATGGTGAATGGACTCAGATATTAGCGTTTCCCTTGTAATTTCATTATAAGCTTTGGGGGGGAAAAAGAGCTTTCCAGCTGTTTGTGCTGCAATGGATAAATGAGGTAAACCCGAAAGACTTCTGTTCCAAGCAAGAGGGCTACAATGGACAGATGAGGTGCAGAAGGGAACCTAAGTTCCTAGCAATGAAGATGATTTTGAATCTTGTTCTTCTCTCTTCTTCTTTCCTGGACTGCTTCACACTGAGGTGAACAAGGCCCAGCAAGGAGGGCCCACCTCATCCCCCCGCTCCAAGGGAAGAAATTGCCTATGGAAGGACTTTGGATTTTGTTTTCCCAGGTTTTTCACCAAACTGCTACACTCTGTAACAGTGTTTATTTCAGATTCAAAATATGTATTACTCTTCCTCCAGAAAAAAAAAACAACTGAACAAAAAAAACTTTTATGAAAACTTTTTTGATTTCAGCAGTTTAGTAGTTTCTGTACCGATTGGCAGGGGAAAGAGGGAGGCAGAAAGACATAAGGTGATTTAGTTTTGGTTAAACAATAACTGGAGTTACTGAAACTGTGGCTTAGGATGTTCATACAAGGTAAAATGTCTTTGCAGAGCACTGGTGAAAGATGGTTAACTATGTTTTCCTCTAAAAGAAAAGCTGTCTCAAAAAGCGACTCTGCAGAATTGTGTTGTTGAGCATTTCATGTTTATCTGGTTTTGGAAAAGCTTTCTTCTGGCAGAGGAAATTTTAAGTATTCAGAGCCATAAAGCTTCTCCATGAGGAGCTGCAGAGATGTACACTCCCTCAAAAAAAGGCATTGAATAAGAGACATCTAGTTCCAGCAAAGCTCTGCCTAGCCCTGACAACAAAATTATACATCCTCTGCCAGGCTATTTGCAGTAAGTCAATTTTAGGAATTAAAAATAAAGTAAAATACATCAGTTCTTCCTCAATCCATTGAGGGCTTGGCAAATGAGTTTTCACTGCAGCCCAGGAGCCACCTCATCTCAAAGTCAACTGGGCACTTGTTTGAGTTATTAATGTTTCTAGATAGAGGGACAGAGTTACTTTGTTTGTGCAGAACAAACTTTAATGCTTTCCTGTATTTTTTGCCTAGTACAGACTTCCTTTACTGGAAGGCTTCCAGTATTTTTCTCATTCTTATTGAGTTGCAAATACAACAAAAAGTACACTCTACTGTGGTATCCCCAATTCGCAGAGAGGACAGGAAATCAAATATTTCCTTTACAAGTCAGTTCTGGCTTTTTTCTTAAGGGTTTTCTGAGTCTCAGAAAACACACCTACCTACGTGTGTAAGGTGTTGTTATATTAAAAAAGTCATCTTATTCCCACTTTTCAACAGTGTTGTGTGAAAAAGCCTTAATTTTTTTTTCAGTGTTGGATGCCATGTCTAAGTAAATAAAGACTCTTAATGGTCACACAGCAGTTGTAATAATGGATGTAAATTCTCTGTATTCAAAAAATATCTTCGTGTCCAAAAGCCTATTTGTTTTTCCCCACTTAAATCAACTGGTCTCACTGCTTACTTTTCTATGCAGACTTTGCTTGAGAGGATATTTGTAACAACTGGCAACCCTTTGCAGTTCTGCAAGGGAGATCTGGGTAGGCACTTCTAAAGACTGTCTGCTTCATTTTCTGGACTTGGAAAACTTCAAGAAAATACTTATTCTAGTCATGGTCAGCTGGCATTCTAATAATTTCAGTTTCATAATAGATCCCCAATACAGAAATATGGTCTGAGTTTTTTTCTTTTCCTGCTGAAGTCAGAAAGAGCGTTACTTGGCAAATTCGAAAATGCCTCAAAAGTTAATTTCAGTGGGATTACTGCAGGAAAAAGAGAATAGGTGTTTTTAAATCGAAGCCGTAACTTTACTTAAAACTATAGTTCCTTCAATATATTTAGGCAGAAATGTGATTTTCAAATTTGCTGTATACATTTGCTAGTTTTTTAAGGTATGTGCAAATGATGGTACTATTCTATTGAATTAATACATTAAATTTAGGACTCAGGTGCAAAGACTTTAATCCAAACTTTTGTCCCTCTGGTTCAGTTAATGTCATTCTTAACTGTTTACTTTATTGACAATGGCAGATATTAAAAATACGCTAAATCTTTGCTCTTAGGGAGGTGTATGTCTTCTCACTCTAAGAGACACAAATTCAGAAATAACAATGTACTGGCATGAATCTTCATCTCATGTAAGGAAATACTCCTGTTTCCCCTCTTTTCCAAAATGATTGTGCACCCCACATCCACAATATGGTAGGGAAACAGAGTGGGAACCTTTGCAGAATAGCTGGTCATTACTCCTCCTGGACTATTAGAGCCAATGAAGGAGTTAATAATTTTTATAGGTTGGATTTTTGTTGAGATGTGTTTCTTTAAGAGACAAGAAGTTGGGAAGGATCTCAGGCAGAATGCTGTAGGGAAAGCAAAGCACAGGAGCTTTGGAGTGAAAATGGCATTGGTTTTATTTGACAATAAAAATGTTGTTTCTATGTTAGAGGAAATTACTCTCACAGGGATTTTTTTCTTGTTGTGGCTTGACAATCTTGATTTACATTGTCTTCGTTATATAAAATAGTGTTAAGAAAAAAAGGCATGTAACATCAGTCTTGAAATTCTTGGACATTCTTACTCATCTGTGGATAAAGAATGGTAGTCAAGTGAAAGTAGTGTCTGTGAGTCAGGCACACTCACCCAAATAATCTGTGTGTGGATTATATTCAACAGACCTATCTTAAATATCTTATTCTGAAGCTACCTTTAAACTCCAAGGCTTTGTTGTCACTGATCAAGTAGAGTATTTTAAACTAACTTTTTTATTCAGCATCCATCTTAAATTGTAGTTTCACAACCCTTCTGTTTGATGATATCACAGGTCAGAAATATATAATCTCTCTAGGAGATCTTTTCTTTGCAGATTTGAAGCATAATTTCAGAGATAGTGTTTTCAGAAAGGGTCCAGGGCCAGAACACCAGAGTGAGATAGGGTCAGGCGCCCTGTGTCATAAATTTCAGGAAATGGGTAGGAAGTCTAAAGGCATGATTGCACTGAACAGTAGCAACTACAGGAATATGCCAGTGCTCTGTTTGCTGCTGATTCTGCCTTTTTTTTGAAGGAGGCAACAGAGCACCTTTGATGGGAGAGGAGGAGATGACCCTGCTCTGCTCGTTTGAGTCCCATATCTGCATGAGAGAAACTGCATAGAAAGGGATGTAGCTTTGTCAGATTTGTGAAACCTTTGTGGGTTTTCATCAATGGTCATTGACTCTTTCACGTGTTTTAATAGCAGTTCAAGAATTTTCATCATGAACGTGTTAAGCCCAAAATCTTAAAAATTCATAAAAATTTCAGCTGAATGAGCAGGAAAACATTTTTTTGCTGATGCTTAGGGAAATTAGCCCATGAGAATTGGAAGATAGCTCGGTGGGAGGTATGCTGTGACTGCTTTATTACAACCTGCAGTAGTCTGCATTTTGCTCAGCATGATAAAATATTCTGCAGTTAATTCCCATCCCAACCCCC
>VYXC01009696.1:101908-210020 GCA_013397175.1 Platysteira castanea
AGTAGAAACATATTTAAGGATTACTTGGTCTATTATGTACTGGGTATTTTTCATAGCTCCCAGTGAAGAAAGGTTTAATATTTTTCCTACACAGTATATTTTTGCCCTCTTTCAGTTCAGTGCCAGTCCAGCCAATGGCTGGGGAACACCTTCAGGCAAAGTTGTCTCAGAGCCCCATGATGGCAGCTGGGCTGGCTGCAGACTGGGGTGCAGGAGGTTAACAGTGGTGAGGCAGCTCTTCATCCCTCCCTCCATGGGGCTTTCCCTCCTTCCCTGTATCTGTCTCTGTATATATTGGCAATCGCCTGGAACAGTGACTCACTCTCCTGACTGGTATGTAAAACCTTAAAGAAAGTCATTGTTTTTGCTGTAGTCCTGAATCTCAGCTGGGGGTGCTGGAAATTAAACTTGCAATTTCTGAAACTGTAGCAAGATCTAGAAGCCTAGTGACTGACTTTTCAAATAGATTTACCAGGTTTGTATGTTATTTAATAGCTTGTGTCTTGAAAGCCATTAAATTTACATTAACTTTATCACATTACAAAGAGTCATGGCTCAAACTTACTATTTTGCAAGAACTCATTAGCTTGGATTTGGATACAATTTGTCATCTGCTTTTACTTTTCATTAAAAATAGTTTTTGGTATACTGGTGCTGTATAGAAATGTAACCCCAAATTGTCTTCTGGAAGAGTTATCTAAACAGCTGAGGATGGCTTTATTTGTAATAACTTTGTTCAGTGTACCCCATCACATTTTCTGCAACCCTTGGAATCTTACTGAAGCAGCAATATGAGATTAGACCCTTAAACAATGTCACCAGAACATTGCATTTCTGGCAGTGCAGTCCTAGGTGCAAAAGCATGAGTACGAAAATGATTCATGCCATCTATTAAAGGCTAATTTAAATACTGGAATACTGTTTTACCATTCAGATGCTATGACTTAGTGCATCTACTGTAGTTTGAGACTAAGTCGAGCCAACTTGTCTAACATGGCAGGAAACTCCAACCTCAAAGGATTTTTTAAAAAATTGTAACTGTCACAATATACAGATCTTCTTTTTATTTTACCTATATGGATAATAATCTTTCATACATCTTAATACAATCATAATGAAATCTAAAAAATAAATTTCATAGTTCATCTGCTGGTTTACTACAGAGACTGCAGAGCAGTATATTAAAAATGTATTTCTTTTTCACTGTTACTCTCTTTATATTATCCATCAAGTAAATCAAACTTAGAATTCTAACTTATTAGCATAAAATCTCACCCAGACACAATCTGCTTGATGAACAGACTTGCAACATTTTTTTATGGAGACATAAATTATACTGATACTACCAGGGAAAAAGAATTCTAGTACTTTACTCCGTATTTTTGACAAAACTCTGTATTAGCTTACAGCTTTTAAAGAAACATAGTGTTTTGTTTCAAATTCACAGATCTAAACTCACTAGTTTATTAGTTGTAATACCTGTCTTATGTTTCCTGCTTAAATATGTACTAATATAAGCAAATTCTGACATTCTCCTGTGCATACAAGCACACACACATGTGCACATGTGAGCACATATATTTTTCATGCAAGAAAATTTGGCAAGTTATGTGTTTTCATAGGAGAATCTCTGGACTGTTTAATTCAGCCACACAGAATATTCCACTTGGTATAATCTAGAAAATCATTCTTTGGATCCAATCCTGTATTTCTTGACAATCCCATGTATTTCTGCAACTAACATGAATTAAAAGAGGGTCGGCTTCTTGTCCAGATGTACCCTGGAATCTGTACATCTCTTATGTATGTAGGGAGCCTGTTAGATTCTGAAAAAATACAGCAAGGTTTGGAGGTGAGCTTCATTTGAGCTGTGATTAGAGGCATTAAGTACCTGCTGAGCACGGGCCTTAGCAAATCTCCATCGATTACCTGCCAGGCTCATCACTGAGCATCTTTACACAGTGGGGCTGCCACACTGGTCTTTGCATGGAATTCTTAACATCTCATTTAAATGTCTCATCAACCTGTAAAATAAGTAGGTATATCTGCCTGACTATCATACTGAAACTTTTCCAGTTACTGGGAATCTTCTCTTTGCTTTGTTTTCATTTGTTCCACTCATCTTCCCCCCCTCTCCCCCCCCTTTCTTGGAATTAATATATAAATAATTACAGAAAAATTAATTGTACTTGCATAGATATCTTTCTTTTCTCCACAGTAAGCCATTCCTCTGTCTACTCTTGGAGTTATTTAATCTACCAGAAAAATATTTTTCAATCCATTCTTGCATGTGGTAAGCATTGTACATTTGGAAGGATCCAGCACCCAGAATCGAGCACCTTGCGGGGGTGGTGGCAGCCCCACATGCCTGCTAGCCAGTATGAGCCTCTCACTGCAGGCTGATACAGCTCACAAACCTGGCTCCCCAAGAAGGTACTGAGCACTGGTGCATCAGGCCACTGCTGTGCCCAAACCCATGACCATCTCCTCTATATTCCATCATTACAGATGATGTGACATACGGCAGTGCCACCACCAGCCTTCACAGAGACAGTGTGAGTCTTGAACCGTTTGATCCCTCATCTTTCAGGAGCATCCCTTTGCCTTTCATTGAAAAGCTGCTATGCTCTGAGGAGGATCACAGACTCAGACTTTGCATGTTAACCTTAACTCAGTGTGAGAGAGATGCTGGTCTAGCCTTCCCTGCTGTCCGTGCAGAGGTGCAGCACTCTCTGAGCAGGTGCGGTGCCCTGAAATGGGGAATCAAAGCAGGAAGGGTGCTGCAGCTGCCAATACCTCATGAGGAAGTTTCTGTTCCTCCTGATGTGTGGGGGACTGACTCACAGTCTATATCAGATAGCTGTCAGATTGTCAGTGACCATGATAAAGCTTTCACTTATCTCAGCTGGGGAGGCTTCGAAGAAAATACGAATTGCAGTGGGAACCAGCTGCTCACATGTCTGTGATGAGTGGGCTCACAGGAAGATTTTTACTCAATTTCTGTGTCTTGCATTATTTAACTTACCACCCGATGTTCCTGTCATGCAGTAAATCCAGAAAATTACTATTTGCCGAGATTTTCACTGTGTCTGTTTGCACAGATACATAAGATAAGTTTCTGGAGAATTTAAGATTACATGAAGGAATTTTAGTATGACATTTTAGCTGGTTTCTATTCCGTGTGTGGTACTCTGGCAGTGCCTGGAGCTTTCAATTCAGTTACTGCAGTCTGCAAGGATCTACTGTGCATTACCCTGCTCTCGGCACAGACACGTCCTGCAGGCTGATAATAATCAGGTACGCATACAGAACAATGATCATGATAAAAATCAGTGTAACAAAAACAATTTGCCTGATGATCACAAATGTTATTAATTGATTAGCACAGCAGCTTTACATTGTGATTTAAGACAAAGACAGGTTTTTATTTAAAAATAGAGCTAAGAAAGAAAAAAGAAATGCCAAACCGTGATTCAAACATAACTTTGCTTTAACTGTACTAAATAGCATATTTCTATGCATATATGTTCTATGGAACATTGTAGCCACTCACACAACATGAGGAAAAAATATTATTTTAAAGTCAAAATTTATTTGTTTAACATTCCATATTTTTCAAAGAAGTTAAAAATCCATTAATGCAAGTATATAGTAGGGTTTTAAAAAAACCTCCTTAATTTTATTTTGATCCAGGCTCTTGTATTGGCTGTGTTGTGTCACTGAGCCAGGAAGTGACACTTTTATGAAGAATGGATGGTATCTTTTTCTACATTTACAGCTACTACTTTTGCAGTTGTTCAAATGCAGTACACCTGAGAACATGTATTTCTTCTTAGTGTGAATAGAGTTATGAAAAGGGTTATAGGGTTTTACCATTTCCCACCCATAAGTCTATCCATTAGCACATGGAATCTTATGTATTGCAGTTGGGTTTTTTCTTTGTTTTGGTTTGGGGTTTTTTGATAGTGTTTTGAAAAGAAAATAGCTGTTCTGATAAAGGGTGGTGGTGGTGAAGAAGTTATTGCCTCTGTTTTAAACTGGCAGTATTTCTTAAGATTATATTTCAGCATAAGGGTTTTGATGATACATTTTCAAAGCCTCTCAATTCTGATATCTTGTTTTATTTACTACCAATAAAAAAAAACTTCTGGCCAGTAGATAAGTGAAGCCTTCTAATATTCAGATTACATTCTCATCCTCCAGGGAATTGCTAACATCTTGGAAGCCAGCTGCAGGATCTGGTTCTGGGAGGGATCGATCATCAGAAGCTTAGCAAGTGTTATCTATCCTCTTAAAGGGAAGGGCTGGTAATTCAACCTTTCACTCTCCTGTGAGTCATAGGGCAAATAGTCCAGCAGATGAATCTGAGGTTCTTTCAGACTTTTAAGTTCCTGACGATTCTCAATATGCTCGTTAACCTTGTGCTTTTGAAGAGAAACCCAGTCTGATGCCTGAAGGCTTTCTATATTGACATTACTGTTGCCAGTAGAGCTGAAGGAAAATACCATTTGTTTTTCATGGGAAAGTTGAGAAAGGGGAAAAAAAAAGGTTGCTTTTAATTTCTTTTTTATGCTGACATTTCCCATGAATGAAAACAGGAAAATAGTCCGTTTTCAAATATTGATTGTATTTTTCAAAACGGGGGTTTCAGTATTAGCAACGAATACTTTCTAGGATCCAATTTTTAACAAAGAGAATCCAATTTATTTGAAAAATTATTGTTGGAGGGACAGATAAGTATTTTTATTTACTATGAGAGGCATTCTGTGTGTGAATATATAAGTTCAAATAACAACATGAGTATAGTTATTTTAACACTTGTTTGAACTTTCATGGTTTTTTAGACTACATCTTTATTTCTTTCTTTCTTATCCAGCCATATAAAGTTTATTTTTCAATATGTGAGTGGTAGTGGACAACAGACAGTTGATGCTGAATTTGCCCCTTCTTTGCACAGAACTGCCACAGAGAGGACCTTGCAGAATGTGGGTGCTCCTAATTTCCTCCCATGGAAGTTCATGAGAGCACCTTAAGACTAAGCCCAGATGCCGGGGTCAGGTATTTGGCTCCACGATCCATATTGCAAATAGACGTAATAGTGAATCTAACATTACCAAGCTGTTAGCTTCAGAATATGAAACACCTCTGAAACATCTCTGTGTCAAAAACACGTGGTCTCCCTCAAAACTGTGCAACCAGAAAAATTAGGAATTTCTGCATATTGACCTATAAATTATTTAAATTTAAATGATGGTATCAAAGGAGAAAAATAGGAAAAAAAGGGGGGAAAAATGGTATGAACAATGCTGTGGGAGTGCCTGCTTGGTACTTGGGTCATCAAAAGCAGTGAATCACATCCTGCAAGGGCCTGTTCTCCTCCACCAGCCATGGCTGCAACATGTCTACCAAATGCAGATGCTTTCCATGGCTGACCCTACAGGATCCACACAGAGAGGCTGCCCTTTTTACAAGTCTCTGCCCAGGCTTGCTAACTGGTGCCTGTAGCAGGTGAGGGTTTGCTGAGGCTTGTTTTGTCCCGTTGTCCTTTTTGTCTGGGCTTGTTGCAACTGCTGTTTTCTGCCTGGCTTAGCTTCTTCAGTCTCTTCTTCCATAAAAAGTGCTGAAACTAAGACAAGCATCTGTGGCCCCAGGAGGAGCTGTAGCCGTGAACTTGGCCAGTTTTCAATTCAGCTTTTCAAGGCTATAGCTATTTACAATTTCTAGCTATGTTAACATCTAAAATGCATGGGTTAGTAAGGATTGTAACTAGTACTGCAAAAATGGACAAAGTCTCCAAGTCATGCAGAATAACACTGGGTCAAAAAGCTAAAAATAAGAGTAAGAGCTATTTTTTCTTTCCAAGGGAACAAAACAGAAAATGAGAAACATCATATAGCCTATCAGAACACTGACTTGTATAACATTAATTTGTTAATGGCACTGATTGAAGTGGAATGCCTAACAGAATTGAAAGTTATTAACAAATGTACTTTTCTTTGTTTCACTTTTTTGCATAGAGGTATCTGTCATGTTTTTCCTCTTATGAATGTAAGACAACCATCTCTTTAGCAAACTAATAACAACTAGCAGCATTCAATGAAATTGATGTTCACTGCATATTAATCATGAAACTTCTATGTCTGCAGCCATTCATGCCTGCAGCCAGGAGACTCGAGCACCTGTAGCATAAAAGAATGATGGGAAAAATGAAGTGGAAATCAAGAGAGAGCAACTTCAAGTATCTTTCTAGATTAACCTTACCATTCTGATTTCTGAATTGGATGCAAATTGTTCAGGTATTTTTTTTTTATGGAAACATAAGTAAACATCAGTGGAATACAGCTCTGCTATGCAGCTGCCTTTTCTATTCATCACCTTCACCTTGTCACCAAGTATCTTACATAGTGGTAGTTAATACAAGCAATAAAATGTGACTACAGCCTCTGTCTTTGCTAAGCTAACAGTTGCAAGCCCACAGTTCTCACCCTGGCAGGCATGCATTTTCTCCACTTGTTCTTTCTCTTTTTTGACACTAGTGTACTTCTTACTTTCCCTTTTCATGCACAGAAATTTCATACTACGGTCAGCTTAGTTTATGTATTACCTGATAGTGGGAAATGAATCAAGCTGTGTACTGCTCTCTGCGCCTTGCAGAGCACCATTATTACATGATAATAGTAGAGATAGATCAGTATGGCAGAAGATATGTTTGATTAGTATCTCCCAACAAGGTCCCAAATTTTATTGGTATTTAATATCAGTAAGCATCAGAACAGAGATCATCATCTTAGTGAGAATCTATGCTAGGCTTAGTATGATTATCACTACTCATAGCCTTGGGTATTTGGTATTATTATGGCAGTAGTAATGTAGGGTTGTAATGTCATGCAAGTAGCTTGATAGCTATCTTTTCCAAATTTTATTCTGCTTTATATATTTTTAAATATGTGTAATATGGAAAACAGAAGATAACTAAGTGCCCAGCAGGTTGATGAAAAAATTTGCTCTAAATATGACATTCACTGCTCATTTTCAAAGACCTGCAGTTTTACATTAAAATCCTTGATGTCTCTGTATTTTAGTTCAACAATTTGATAATACATGGCAGAAATACTATCATTTAAGTAAGTTACAGAATTCAGCTCACTTGAAGAGTTATTGCAGACAACTCTCACAGGAATGGCAAAAGCAATCACAAAACATAAATTTAAATGAATTTGAATTTTCATTATGTTTGATAAAACAGAAATTGAGAAAAAATATTTCCTTTAATTTTTTTTGCCACCACAGCATCTCACTATTTAATCAGAAATTTAATAACACTTAACCTTTCACCGCAGTCTCACTCCTCTCACCACAATCTCACTCCTCATGTGTGGTATACTTCAAGAAATTTTGCTATTACTGTTATTGTTATTATTTTTACTATTACTAGTACTTCCAGAGAATATATGTCTAACAATTCTACCCCTGGGCAAGAGCTGCCTTTGCACCCAGTGCTATATTAACTCAGAACCAAAAAGGTATCCTAGCCAAAAGCTTAGAAATTAAGCCTTAGAAAATCAAGACTACTTTCATAGGCAAGACACGTAAAAGAATGAGCAACAGTCTGGCTCACCATCACATTTTATGAAGAAACCATTGTAAAATTATGATATTTGGTTTAAAATACTAAAAATACTACACAGGCATAAAATACCGTTATAAGTGAAGAGGAGGGAAATGACAGCTAGATTATGTGAGAAAAGGAAGGTTATTTTCTGAATGATGGTGGAATCAAACATATTTTCCAGGGCTGCAGAAAGAGGGATCACAAGAGAGGAAAGCAGAGACACGAGCCGGGGTGCTCATGGAGAGCTTGGCCCTGAGCTTGGAGCGGTGCTGCAGGGAAGCGCTGCCCTGAGCAGAGCCCTTGGAGCTGGAGCTGCTGCGTGCAGGGAGCTCGCCCCCGGCTGCAGGGAAGAGGCTCAGGTCGGGTGGACACCCCCAGGTGAGGGGGGCAGCGCTGGCCCGGGTCCCACCCTCCCTGAGGAGTCGCTCGCAGATGCAAAACAGGCCGTGGGTCCTGTGGCTGCAAGGTCACGCCCTGAAAGGCCTTCACGGAGGAGTCTGCTGGTGCCATCTGTACAAAGAAAATAGGAAGTGTGCTTCTTTCGGAGGGAAAGGAAACTGTTGCGTGTGTCATAGCTACTCCTCATTAAACAGTTTGTAAACAAGCCACTTGTTTAATCTGCCTTGGAGTATATGTGTTACAGGATAAAATGTTGCTGTGAGCTAGCCACCACAATTATAAAGGGCCGTGAGATTATGCTTTGCAGCGTAGAGCTGATCATGGGCAATTTACTACAAGGTGAAATAATATTTATTTCTTGCCTAAGTAATAAGGAAGATCTGCTTCAGGGAATTGGAGCATTTTCAGTAGGGAGCTTGACCAGCCAGAGTAATTAAAAGAAGTTCAAAGATATCCCGTGAGAGAAAAAACAGTCTTGGGAAATAATAATGTGGGGTGTTTGTGAGTTTTTTGGGCAAACTAGCAAAGGAAAATTACTGGGTAATTTAGCTAGATAGTTTCTCAGAGTGACTTAGAGCCTAGTGACAAATCTCGATTTGAAAAAAGCATAGAGGCTTTCTGTGAGTCTAAAAAAACCATGCTGTCACTTTAAAGGATTTTGTTACCTGGGAAATGTTATATTTTGGGAATTTCTCTTCTGTATTGGGTAAACTTAGAAGGGGCATTAAGGTTGCTGTGAACCCCAAAAGTGAGTGCCATGGGTGCTCAAAATGCACACAGGCATCTAATTTAATACTGGCTTCACCCAAGAATGAACATAAAAGCAATAACATAAAAAGGACCTTCAATCTCAGCAAAAGATAAAAGGAAAGAGTTAGTGAGGATGTCAGGTAGATTAATTAAAGGAGTCACAGTGAACAATATTAGGCAGTAAATAACATTAGGGCATAACATAATTACCATTTCTAAGGGTTATTTATCACCAAGTAACCCTTTTTGGTCTAGGCCAGTCTTAATCCCCGTGGGCTCATGTACTTTTCTGGGGCAGCCACACCTTTAATTATGTAAACCTTTAGCTTTCTTAATTTTTAGTGCTGATCTGTGCTTGTACAAGTTATTGTTACATTTTGGTTGGATCCTTCCAGCCCTCTGGCCCCAGTTCCTTATTTCTTGCTGGATTTCTGAATTAGAGTCTGAGGCAGTGCTTGCACTGAAGCATCATCTCTTTGTAACTCACTGAGCCTTCCAGAGATCTCAGATGCCACCAGCTGTGTGTTTGTGGGGACTTCCTTGTGGCACTCCTTTGCAGTTTGATTTGAAAAGGTTTTTTTCTCCTGATTTTCTGCACCCTTTTTTCCCCAAGTAGCAGCACGTGACTGTATCCTGTAAGGACAGAGATGAGCTTCCCTTATTATCTGCTTTTTGTAAGAAGTAGGACGTCTTTCAATTCTGATGTGATATTCCTTGCATTGTTTTGTAGTAACAGCCAAGCAAGTACCACAGGAAAACACACACTTTTCCCCTCTACTCTCAGTGTCCAATTGACTTGTATGTCTTTCAAGTCATAATGAAAAACATTCCCTGAAGGAAAATGACTATTTGGTTCAAGGCAAAACATTTACAAATGTTGACTCTTTACAACATTGTTTAAAAAAAAAAAAAAATTGGACTAAGCATTTTAAGGGGATAAGAAATGACCAGGAATGCTTCAGCTATGGATTTCAGAAGACTTTTTTTTTTTGTAACAGAATTAGTTTTCTTTAAATCTTTATAAAAGCTTTGTTAAATATTTAAAGGGTCAAAATCAAACAAGAATGGTGTGATATTACCGAGACAATATTCTTAGATTAATACCAAAATAAATCTTTTAAAAATACTAAAAATCAACTCCTCAAGACATGTCTGAAACATTGTATTATTTACACGTTCAGTGAGTGAAAAGAAGATGCTAGATCTCCTTTTACTGGAAAACATTCCTTGCACTTCCCAGAGAACACCTCTATAAGGTATTTTGTCAGTGGTCCTTCACCTCTGCTCCTCAGGTTCTGGGGCAGTAATTCATTTGATTTATTTTGGATTTTTCAAAGATTTAGTCAAAGTTTGTTGCTCAGACTTCCTCTGCAGACACTGAATAAAGCTGAGGAACTCCAAAGAGTCCATACAGTTGGGAAGAAGTGCTTTATGGAGAAAGTATCGTGTCTTAGAAGGAGTCAGAGATAGCCAGATGAAGTCTGTAGTTAAAGGAAGCTAGGAGATGAACTTTAATAGAAAACTGCTTTTTTACAATGTTAGCTGTAAGTACAAAAGAATGCCAGCCTTGCCTTTTCCCACTCTGAAAAAAAAGTGGAGAGGTGAGAAGGGCTAGTGGAACTCATATATTTCCATGGTGCTTGTCTCAGAAGAGGAAATTCCTGAAGTGAAGGGTATTACTTTCTCTTCTCTCTTCGCCTTTTTCTTAGAGTTATTTATAGCCATGAAGACATATATCTGTATTCATATATTCCATCTTCACAAATGACATAAACTCTCCTTAGTGAAATTTAGTAGTTTTCTAAAACTGAAAGATCAGTCCACAAATATAGGTGCCTAATTTATTAAGAATTTCTTTAACACCTGAGGGATAAGCAAAAGTTGGCTTGAAATGCTAAGCTGACAACACATCCAAAAATTTTGGTTTTATGTATATAGTGATACAGCTGTGCTACTTAAGCAACCTTATTATACTGTTCTGAGTCCTTGCCTTCACTAGGCATAAAAACTACTTTTTTGTCTTACCTTGACCAAGATTATGGTCATTAACATGTAGTGAGGACTGAAGATGTAATTTAACTAAATTCTGATAAATCAAGGTAACCCCTAACATCCTACTTAGTGTTCTTCTCAATTTGTTTAAACATGTGAAATCTGTATATTCACTAGGATTCTCTACCTTTGTTTTTTTTTCCTGGTATGTGGTCAGAACACCCATTTTCCCCCTAGCTTTGGCATACAATTATATGTGGTATGTCTAAGTATGGAGTGGAGTTTACCCTTTGTGCTAGCCAGGCCAGTGAGAGAAACTCATCTTGGTAAGTTTAAGACACATTAGGAATATTCTGATCAACCTACACTATGCCTCTTACATGCCTTAATTGGCGCCTACAAACAGTATATTTAGAATATATTTAAATATTCAACTCCATGCAAGGGCTCCCAGTACTTAAACATTATGGCTGGCATACTTGTTAACGCTGAATATCTTCTTTTCCATACAAAAGAGCCCTGAAATGGTTTTAAATGACAGAACAATGTGAAGATGAAAGTGTGAGATACCTGGAAAATTTACTTCCTGTATCAAAGTAGCAGTGGAAATACGTCTTTAAAGATGGAGCAATTGAAATGAATACCATAAAAGCACTCATTATTATGCTGTTGTATTTATAATAATACCCCTCATTTTTATTACAACGCAGAAGTGCTGTTACATCAGCTGTTCTGCTTTCAAATCTTCTGCTAAATGACCAAGCCTTTTTATTACTTAAGTGAGAAAGTACGTAATGCCTAGTCAATAAGTCTGTTTACCTTTGACAAAAACTCTGCAGAAGCCTGTGCTGGTGAAGGTGCTGAGCATCAGACAAGATGACAAGTGTCTTCAGCTTGAGTGAATCAGGGGCACTGAGCATCTGGCAGGATTGAACCCTGCATAGAAAGGAAGAACTCAAGGTCAGCATGTGGAGCTGTGTTACAGCTCCTTTGATATTTTGAGTTCATAAATGTAGAAGTGGATATCTTGCTTTCTTTTAGGAATGTTTTTTTCCTTCAATAAAATAGGTGGCAATATGTCTGAAAGCCTGCAAATATGTATTTAAAATGGGCTTCATGCAACAAGAAAACCAAATATTTCTAAAGACGAATTGCTTATTATTTCAAATTACTCATCCTTCTGACCTGTTTTAGAGCCCCCAGTGCAGAGCTCAGTATATGGAGGATCAGACATCTCCTCCCACGCATGCCCCTCATGAATTCACATCACACCATGGCCGGGAAGGGCCGATATTCTGACTGACTTCAATAGAAAGACTTGTCTCCAGTATCAAGTTAACAGTGAACCATTGCTAGAGCAAGTGAATTTGAGGACAACATTTTGGCCTGTAGGCCAAGTTCCTCAAGACAGAAACATTGGAGGAAAGGCAAAATGCCACTCACATTTGCAGCGTGGTATAAATAAATAATATTGGCCAAAAGTGAAACTACACTGAAAGTCATCCTTGCTTTTAGTGAAAACAAGGAGCTGCCTGTGCAGCGAACAGGATAAATGAAGCCTGGTTTCCTATGGATTTGTGCCTCACAGTTGGATTCTCTGGTGTCTAGTAAAGTGTAAGCCCCATTTAAAAGTTTTTCTTGCATTGCAGGTATTTAGGCCGTCCATCTCCCATGGCGTGAGCTCAACTGAAGCCTGTTCCTAAATGGAGCATGCTAAGAAGTGCTTTTTCTTCTGGGCAGCAATATCTTTTTGCTAAAATTGTGGAATTTTATCTCTGACACCCTTTTCTCACTGACTGAGGTTGACCAACAGGTTCAAAAGTTATGGATACGGTCAGATAGACAGTAAGGCTCACAAGCACAGGCACTAAAACATACATATATATGTAGACAATGTGTGTTATCCAAGACAAATCAGATTAATCTGGGTTGTCTGCCTCTTTGATACCAGACATCACTGGTCCATGTAGAAGAAATGCCCAGAAGACCAGATGGGCTTCAAAGAGCTCCCACAACAAGTGGATGAGTTCTTCACTTCTGGCACAGGCTGCCCTCATGATACACATCAACATACAAGTATGCCTTTTGCACATCCTTTCCATAACATCTCCCTGTAGAGGGAGACTCTGAATGTCTCCTCTCTACTGTGCTAGATTCTCATGGAAACCCTGAAATATGTTAATTCCCACTAAAATCACAGAAGATTAGCTTTACAGTGAGTTATTTAACTCTCTTATGACTAAGATATACTTTTTTCAAGCCATTACTGCCTAGGAGTTTCTTTTGTGACATTTCTTGCTGCATTTTTCACTTTTAAAATTGCAGCCTTGCTTATGGTTTCTAATGACCTATTCTGGAAATTTTAGCCTCCTTCAAACTGCAGGGAAAGAATGGATTTCAGTGAAGAAGGAAGTTTTTTGCCTGACAGAGATTGAGACTCTAGTCTGAAAATTCCTCCGAGGCTGGGGAGGCCTGTGCGACCTTCTGCCAGTAAGATTATGCAGTGTAAGTGGATTGTGACTCAAAAAAAAAATTACTCAGTTGTGTAAGACATACAGATGTTGCCAGTTTGCCAGTACTTAAAAAACAAAACATCTGGTCACTGCCAGTGATTAGGCAACTTAACACAACATTAAAAGAATTGGGATAGTTACCTGATTTCTGCCATATCTGCTGAGTTAATCCAGTATAATTTCTGGCCAGTCTTAAAACTGAATGAGAATAAATATTGTAGGAATAAATTAAAATGGATCAGTGAAAAAAGATATTAAATTCTCCTCATTAATCTGCCATGGAAGCAAGATTAAAATAATTACAGTTTAAAATTTTACACAGGTTTCATTAAATTCTGAGGAGACTTTTAAATAAAGGATTACAGCTCAATGACAATTGTTAGAGATGCCATCTAAGAGGACAGATGTATTATCTGTATTTTATAGTCATGTAAAAATGTAATAACTCTTGGTCACAATTTACTAATATTATTTGAAGCTGGAATATTGATTGGCAATCACACATAGCAGCCCCAAGTAATTAACAGGAGATTCTTCTAATGGTTGTTGGACATAAATACTCCAGGTACTTAGTCATCAGCCCCACTGCTGACTTTTGCCTAAGAAGAAAGCAGACTTTGCAGGCTGTTTTCCTCTTTTGCCCAGGCTGGCAGAGAGAGAGAGGAATTGAGTACTAGGTACATGCGTGCTCAATACAGGTGTACTGATATGGAGAAAGAGGAATTTGTGTGGTTCAAGATTTGACTGCCTTTCTTCCAGAACCGGAAGGGATGGAAGAGTACTGACAACTTTCTGTTCATGGCTGGTGTCTGCAGATGGCACAGTTGACAATGTATGACTAAAGAACTGATCACGCCACATTATTCATCTATTTAGTCCTTTTCTGATGAGTAAAGGAAGCCTGAAATGAAAATTTCGTAACTCTGAGAATGAAGTACCACAGATTTAATACTGGCATTTGCAGTCCTTGCATACTGTATGTGCCCTTACTTGGATGACATATAGCTCATATAGGAAAACATGGTTTCTAGACCTAGAAGAGTATCTCTGGATCTGGGATAAAAGGACCTTGAGTCCTGTGTGCACTTTTGGGCAGGCCAACATAAAAAAGTCATTAAGCTGTGAGAGTGTCCAAAGGAGGGCAGAAAAGATGGTGAAGGGCCTTGAGGGGAAGCCGTATGAGGAACAGCTGAGGTCACTTGATCTGTTCAACCTGGAGGAGAGTGAGGGGAGACCTCATTGCAGTTCACAACTTCCTTGTGAGGGGAAGAGGAGGGGCAGACCCTGATCTCTTCTCTGTCTGGTGACCAGTGACAGGACCTGAGGGAACGGCCTGAAGCTGTGTCAGGGGAGGTTTTGGTTGGATATAAGAAAAAAGTTCTTCACCCAGAGGGTGGCTGGGCACTGGAACAGTCTCCCCAGGGAAGTGGTCACAGCACCAGCCTGACAGAGCTTAAGAAGAGTTTGGACAATGCTCTCAGGCACATGGTGTGACTCTTGGGGATGTGCTGTGGAGGGCCAGGAGGTGGACTTGATAATCCTTATGGGTTCCTTCCAACTCAGCTTATTCTGTGATTCTGTGACCTATTGTTATTCCAGATCCATCACACGAAGCCCATTTGTTTGGGTATTGACTGTAAAGATTCTGGTTAGTTTTGGTTTTCTTGTATGACTCCAGGTTAAAGAAAGTTATAGCAAAAAATGCAGAGAGGGAAAGCACATTTGAAGACAAGGAAATCACATTTCTATTTTTATGAAAATTCTTGGGAATGCAACCTTTTTAAAGTTTCAAAGCTAGGCGAAGGCAAAGTTGTAAGTCTTTATTCTCTTTATGAGTCGACAGGAAGATAGGATAAGAACTTGGACATAATTTTTTTTTTCTTCTATATTCAATGGTCAACCATAAATTTCCCTCAGGCAGAGGAAAACTATTCAGGTTGACAACTTTAACAAATATTTCTCATTTCTATTCTTCAGGTAATTTGTTTTTCATTTGAGTTTCCTCTTGTCCTGCTTCCTTCATGTTGACCTTGCTCTTACAGGGAATATTTCCTTCCTATAAAATTTGGCATTTAAAGTCATTTGAAATGCAGAGTCCCTTAAAACCAGAATTAAAATCTTTTCGAAGATTGAAACTAATAATTACAGTATTAAAATAAATAAGGATGTTGAGCCATAAGTGAATCTAGTTCTACCATAGTGTTTTAATTTAGAACCAATAATTCTTACAAAGACAAACCTTGCTGTCTGGCTCATAGAGTAGATGAAATGATACAATACAGTTGTTGGCACACTATCATCTTTTTTTATTATATCCTATCAGAGATTCTCTTGTGTCTTTCTCCATTTTCATTATGATCTTTTTATTTCTTTATTGCTACATTTAATTGTTACAAAAAAATAGAATTAAAATTTAAGGAGAAGAGAAAGAGGAGTTAGAAAATCCATGTCAAATGAACAAACTTATTCTTACTGCTAATAAGAATATTTTCTTTTCCTTCTAGCTACCTGAGACAGCTTTTTTCCCCCTAAGAAACAGACAACATTTTGAAGTTTAGTCCTTCAGTTCCTCAAAAAAGAAAAACAGTTGTCCTTAATATCTCTATTCCTTTCAATTTACTTTTTTCTTTGTTTTTAGGCACAAAATCAAATTTCATAGAAGAGTAAGAAAACATTTTTTCCTCATTTGCTCAAACTTCAATGAAGTAATATAAATTTCATGTGCTGTTTTAAATCTACATGACCAAAATAGATGTATAGGTATAATCTTTAATGAAATTGCTTAGTAATTAAGTGTTCTATAATTAATATTTAGCTCCTTACAAGACTTCAGACCTGACATTGAAGAATAACTGAATTTGTCATGTTTCTGATTTATGGTGAATACCTATAAAGTTATAGAATCCTTCTAAATGTAGTGTTGTGTATTTAAAATGTATTTATTTTTTTAAAAGAAAATAAAAAATTAAAAGTGAGAGATGTCTTTTGAAGAATAATACTAACAGGCAGTACAATATGAGACCTTTTTATACTTATGCTTAAATTCAGTCACAGTAGCAAAATGCTGTATAGCAGTCAATTAATTAGGGTTTCCTTTTGTGAGTGCAGAAAGTAAAATATTTGACAACATGGAGTAATGAGGTGGTAAAGGGAAGATCCCCTTCTTTCACAGAGGCTGTTGAGGCACAGCTTGGCCTGTGCTGGTGTGCTGAAATCAAGAGCAGGTTCTATCCCTTGTAAGGCCACACAGCTGAACCTAATTTTACCATATTGCAAAGACCGGAATCTTCAGTTAACATCTACCACATCCTGGCCCCTTAATCTCTGTATTATATGGTGGCACCTCCCACAGAAAGAGTTCTAATATTCTCACAGAACCTCAAACTAATTGTTATTGCATGTCAAACATATGGAACTACAATTCATATTTACCAGTATTAGCTGATTGCACTGAATATATTTAATCTTGTTTTCACCACTTGATTTTGGTTTTTGGTGAAACTTTCCCTGAAACAAATACTTCCTAAAACTTATTTCAAAAGTACTGTATCTTGTATCAAGGTGTACTTTCAAAATGATATTTGTGAAAAATAAAAATCTCTTTCAAACTATCATACACTGTAAGTAGGAATGATGCAGCAATAAAAGAAGTTAGTGACATTCTGAGTTCTTTCACAAGTACTTTTCTTTACTCAGAAGATTCCTTTGCTCACAGCATCACAGACCTAATGTAGTTGGCTTCTTTGCGCTGCTTTCCTCAGACCTTCAGGCTGACCAGTTCATGCAATCAGTCCCAAACACGCCTTACTCATTGTGAGTCAGACAAGTTTCAAAGTTTAAATAGGACATTTTTGCTGGCTTAATTCGTTTAGAGGCAAGTAGGTGAGGAAAAACTTGCCTGAAGAGCTGAGTAGGCAGATTTTAGCAAGGTGGTCACTGCACTGAGAGTGCCAAGCAGGACGAGTGGGTGGGAAGGTGAGGCTGAAGACAGTGCAAGAGGATCAGCAGGCACAACTATTCACTGCTTGTTCTGTGCACTGGGACTTACTCGTGTGTCTCAGCAAGGGTCAGAAAATATTCTCCTACGAACAACCCCTTTTTTGTGTTTGAGGTACAGAACAAAGTTGAATAGTTCCTAATTTGGTGGTTCTAATGTTGAATGGAAACACAGAGTGAGGGTTATTCCCCACCAGTAGGAAACCATCAAGTTTTGGATTTGAATTTTAAATGATTAGATTATCTTTGGTTATGCGTATTGATAACCAGACACTCCTGCTATACCCTTGGAGTCTGGGAACTTTCAGGCTTGGAGTCTGGATTTGAGGACATCTTTGATTTGATTCACACTTGCTACTTGTGTACTTGCTGCCAACATTGTTTAGATAATGCAGCACATCTGACAGGCTCTGTAGGAAAAGCATGTCAAACAATGATGCTTTTTGTTGTGGCCTGGCTGGAATGCTAAACCAGACTTTAAACTACAGTGGAGTCAAGAAAAGATTAAAACGTTTTTTAACAAAGGCTTCAAATAGAGAAATTAAGCAACTTATTCCTTCCACATCACAACCCTTGGATCACAGCCAGGGTAACATTTACAATGTATTGAAGGAGCTCATTCATCCTTCAGATAAAGAGATTTTTTTTGGTTTTGTTTTGTTTTAAAAAAGGGAACATATTTGCAACACAAAATCTTGATCTGTCCAAGTGTGCCAGAATCACCCTAGATGTTAGTTCTCAAAATTATGTTATTGCCCTTGGGAATATATAAGGAAAGTATTACATTTTTTAAATTATATTCTTCTGGTCTGTATCATTCAGTTCTTACATCTGAACACCAGTTACATCACTGATTGCTTTGACTTCTGGTGTAAACCACGTGAAAGAACATCAGACAATATTTTGCATTGTGTTTCAGGTAAAGTGCATTTTTCTAAGACATCTGATACTATTTTTAAGACTTCAAGTCAAATCCCACAAAGACATATGAGCATTTTCTTTTGATGGGGGGAACAAGAAAAAACCCAAACAAATTTAAAAAAACCCAACAAACCGACATCCAAAAACTGTTCAGGATTTGTTTCTAGGAGATGTTTTTTAAAAAAAATCAGGAAAACAAAAATATTTCATGCAAGACTCCAGTGGTTATTGCACTCAAGAGGTGTGAATACTTGAGTCATTTCACTCCAGCGTGAAGCAAATTTTGATTGATCTTTTGCTTTCTGCTTCTGAGAAGACTGTCTTAAGCATCGAAATATAATATTGATGAAGGGAGCTTCGTTCTGCTGAAGGTGATTGTTTCCACCAAGAGAAGAGTGAGCAACATAGCAGATAACTCTATCCTAGTGGAAGTGAGGCTTTGAAGAAATGAGGCTTGGGGAACATTTTTCTGTAAGAAACACAAATTCAACTGCAAATTTATGTCTGAATTATACCAAATCATGAGAAATCTGGATAAACTAAGTGGTATTAAGATATAGGTACTTTGGCATACTTTGTATCTGAATGATTCAAGTACATCTGAACAGATACAAATATATCGCTGCTTTCCAGCTGTATGAACATGCCAGTGGTTGATCCAGCTAGAAGACAAAATTCCCCAGTCCAAGGTATATACACACTCCAAGGTATATATCAACAGTTTTACGATTATCCCTCTGGATTTTCAAATGAATTCCTCTGACACACAGCAGATTGGATGGGCAGTGCCTCCACCCTGTACAGATGCTCATTCTGCTACAGCAGTCACCTACCTGCTCCATCTTCAACTTACATTCAATACATTTTTCCCATTGCAAATGTGAGCCACCAAGAATTTGACATGAATTTTTCATTCATTCCCTTCATTCATGGATCACTGTTAGGATTAAGTGCTATGAACTATACTCATAAAATAAACTTCACAGACCGAAAACTTTTCTTTAATCATTTATGACCATTCAGCTGGATATTTCTGTCCACAGCTGAGTCTTTACAGCAAACAATAGACTTACTGTGGGCCATAAAGCTGTGTGAAGAGGCCTCTGACACAGTAATGTTGTAATATTTGTACTCAAAGGCCTGCTCTTTTTGCAGCATCTTTCTTCATACATTTTCCTATTTTATATTAATAAGACAGTGTAAAAGAATATTTGCACTTGCACTGAAATCAATACCAAATATCTTAGTTTACCATTTGATTACTATTATTTAGTACATTTTATCCCCCGTATTTGAGTGTCTAATAAAAGCTATTCGGAAAGGAAATTGTTTCCATAGCGAATAATAGCAATTCACGTTTGATAATTTCACCTGTAAATGGAATGAACAAAGTGATTAAGAACACATAAATGAAATTTGGCAGTTATACTCTGGTTGTTTCGAAGGGCATTATGTACATAGGTGAGCAAATAATGGGGTATTTCACTCTGGTGGCTTACATATCTGCCAAAATATAAGGGAAGAAAATCAGTGACGATGAAAACAGTTCTTTTTGGGGAAAGAAGAGAAGCAACTCCTTCCCTATTAGGATTTTAGGAATTCAAAACATGGGTGTTCTTCAGCCCATAATTTTTGTTCTGTTACATATTTCAAAATTATTTAAATTCTATATTTTTCATTCTGTGATTTAAATTATTTGTATTGTCTTTAATTAAAATGTTGTCTGACACAAAACACAAATGTTTTAATCAAAAATGTCAAAGCAAAGTTCTTGGCACTTCAAAATATTCCCAGGTATATATATATTTTTTTAATTTTAGTCAATTTTTTTACATCGTTTTGGTTTCTGAGAATTTTTTGGCAAATTTGGTATTCATTAAAAATTTTGCCCCACCTCAATTATAAACATAAGTACACCCACATAACACCCTTTGAGGTAGCAAAGTGTCGTTGGCCTACTCTAACAAAACAAGATGCCAAATTATTTCTGAGGAAGGCAGGGAGAAATGAATTTTATCCATTGAAATAAGTCAACGAGCTCAGCTTCCCACCAAAGGCACTTGGCATGCTGCAGACTTCAAGCTCTTACTTGTCCACAAGCTTCTTGCTCTGAGGTTAGGTGCTCCCAGCAGTACACCAGTGGGAGTCTTGTCCCACAGCGGACCACAACTCCCTTCAGACTCCATACCTGAGCTTCCTTCCCATGTCAGCAGGACAGGGAGGATGGTACATACCTCAGTCTTGTCATGCTATGAGGTGGGACAGCAACCTGCTTCAGAATCTGAAATAATTTGCAGGTTAAACACTAGGGACATATGGTTGTGTCTGTCTGTCCAATGTGAGCTTTTCCAGTTTACTTCCTTCAGCCCCTCCTTTGACTCTTCCCTTGGGGGAAGGGATGGCTGGATGGGGTCAGGCATCAGGGACCACAGTTTTACAAGCCATCTGTTTCATAAATCTTCTCTTTTACATATGCCTGTCACAGACAGTTATGGAAGGACAGAGGAAGGTCGAAGTACATCTTTGCCCAGACAAGAGAGTGGATTAAGTATGAGAGATGTGTGCCTGGGGCGGAGGAATTTACTCCACCTCTGTATACAAGATTGAGCCATGAGCACATATAGCTGTTGGGTGGGGATGACAGTCTTCTCTTTCTCCTCTCAGATAAACAGAGCACATTTTTCCTAAAGTCAAAGGTAGAGCAAGGAACTGAAACCCAATTGCTTTTCAAGTAGGGAACTCAATTCTGTAGCAAGTGCAGGTTTCTGTAGTGACAACTGCCACGTGTTATTTCATGGTCTTCTGAGGTATTGTACCAAAGGTAAGAGGCAGAAAAGAATTATCCAGGCAAAATATATTAAATGCATGGACCATACTAATGAACAGGAAAAAACAACACTTTCTGTGAAAAATTATCTAACTCAAGCACTGTTTGAAACAATCAACTATAGCCAGGAACCATAGTCAACTTTTATTGGTATTTGCCCTGACTTTCCTGGCTTTAGAAAAGGACCGCAATTAATTTCTTTAACTGAATGAGCTAGACTTATCAATTAGTTTACTCACATAAAATATTCCTGTAAGTGTTTAAACATCATGAAATGATTAGGAATTTGTTAACAATATCAAGGAAATCCAATATTTTTACCAAATTCCAAATGATTCACCTTTCAGCTAAAGTGCATGAAATCCATACAGACTTTGTGATGTTTAGCAAATATTCTAAATGTCTCCTGCAAGTGCAAGTACATCATTTACAAGGAAACATGCTGTGGCATTAAACACAACACAAAACTTACGCCATGTGTCCCTCAGGACCACCCCAAACACTCTTGTTTACAACAAACAGCTGCCAATATGCTAAAGTCAGCTTGGTGCTTATGACGTATTTACCTGATGTTTTCACAGGTAAATCTTTGGTTTTAAATTGGTCATCCTGTGTACTTCTTCACAGATGACTCCAGAGATTGATGGTAGAATATGGAGTTGTCATGGTTTGCAAACCATGACAGGAGTCTTTCACCTCTAAGGTCTTTGGTCTGTATCCACAATACGTAGAAGTGCAAAGTCTTCCATATCTCTTTTTATTTTCCCTGTGTGTTTATGGAGAGAAGAAGACAGAAGGAGCTATTTGCAGTATGCAACAGAATGTTTAATTACTTGCAATCCTGCATGCCATTTAGGGCCTTAGTTGTTCAGCTGAAGCTCACAGAGGCAATGAAACCCGTCAACAGTGGCATTAATTGGAACTCCTGTGAACAGTTTCAGCATTTGTCTTTCTACCTACCACTTCAAAGTGGAGTGTTGCTCTGCCAAAAAGATACCTCCCCCCATGTGACAATGAAACAGAACATTAGCACACTGTGGAGAAATTCCTATTGACTTCATCATATGTAGACTGAATTTGGGTTCCAATGCTGTCTGTCTGGATCTCTCAAAAAGGAATTCTTGTAAATCCTGAGTGTTTTCTTTTACCAAAGAAGACCACCTTCATGTGTAAAACTGCTTCTTACATGAAGTCATATGCTCTAATTTATTAAAAGAGAAAATAAAAATAGGAAAGACTCCACCTTAGAATTCATAGAGTTCTGACGGAGGTTTTTAAGAGCTATGGACAAACCAAAAACCATAACAGGGCTTTTACTGTCAAAAAAGCAAGGAAAAGATGAGATGAATTCCTTTCCTCTCTGTAATTTAACAGTTGAACAAGTGGAAAGAAAAGGACTAAACAGGTTAAAAAGCTTGAAATATTTATTTGTTTTTCATAATAACTATGGCAATAACTATTGTTTCCATATAAACAATTATAGCTGGGATAAAAAAAACGGTGCAGATCACAAAGTGATGTGACAGAAAGAGTGTCTAGTTTAATAGAAAATTTTAATAACAATGAGCAATGTAGACAACTAAATCAATTTCTACTGATATACCAGTAAAAGATCAAACAGGACATACAGACCTGGTTTGATCCTACAGATTCTTCTAGCTGTTCTTGTTGAGTGTAGCAGGTATTTAAAATTATGGTCTAGAGTTTCTGACATGGACTAATAAAAGCAGCATTGCACTAAACTTTATAGTATTTCTTCCATCATAAGAGGCAAGTAGATAATACTTCTGCCTGCTATTCCCCTAATATGCATTTCTTCTGCTGGGACTCAGATATTATCATTTCTTCCATTAAGCTTTGAGTCAGGGTCTTTGCTTAATAGGGAAGACTTGGTTGTCCTTCTGCAGTCACTGCTCTTTCTAAACCTTAACCTTGGTTACAAGCTGAAAAATTTTACATGTAGAAAATGATTGATGCTGCCAATACACTGGCTTTTCAGAGATGATGGCAAGTATTTGACTGTAAAGGCAGACAGGGATGCACAGACTCCAACAAAAAGCCATGTAAATAGTTAAAGATGGATACCAGCAGAAGCAACAGATTTTCCTACTAATGTGAAATGGTGTGCTTTAAAAAATCTATTTGAACATCTAAGTGTCAATAAATAAAAATAGCACTGTAGATAGCATTTGTCTGCCAGGGCTTAAAAGCACTTGTTGACTAAGATTGTCTGGTAAGAAATTACCACTTCACTTACAAGGGAGCATGCTGTGGGATTAAAAAGAACACAATACCTAAACATTTCTCTTAGAACTACCTCAGCCACTTAATCACCCCCTTGTAATAAACGGCTGCCTATATCCTGAAGGAGGCTTTGCTCTTTTTGATGAGTCAAGCACACTGTCAGTGACTACAGCACCTGAGCAGAACCTTTTTTTTTTCCTGTAAATATTTATTTTCTCATTCTCAAAAACTAGTCCATGTAAGCTTTTCCATAACTGACTGGGAAAAAGAAAAAGTTCCTTACTACTAGTATCATATCTGGTGCCTTAGAATACACCATACTTGGTGACATGGGTAACTGAAACACTTGTTTAAAAGTACAGTTGGCTCTAGATATGAGAGGTCCCAGCCGGCCTCGTCTCAATCTTCATCCATTTCACTGAACTAAGGGTTCCAAACTAAGAGCACAGCTAAAGTATAAAAGCCCAGACTATCACACTACAGAGCCAAACTTTCAGATTTTGCCCATGCAAATCTCCCTCACATTTCTAATATCATCAGCACCTTGCAGCACTGAGTGCCTATTTTCTGACTGGTCCTTTCAAAGAGAGAAATGCCATCAGAACCAACTGAAATACAAACTGCATCTGTAATGACAACTTGACACTTTGGTTCTTTTCCATAGGTTTAAATTTGGTGCTTGTGAACAGGATTAGGTTGCATACTTTCAAGTATTGGAAAGCATCTGACAGCTGGGCCAGGGAAAGGATAGGCAGTATTCTTTTTTTCCTTTTAATTCCTGTAAAGAAGAAACTCATCTTTCTTGTTTTAAATGAACAAGCTCTTTTTATGTGTGACAATAGATTTCCCTTTCAAGAAATCTTGCCTCAGTGAACCAGATGCTTCCCTGAGCAGCAACAGAAGCAGTCAAACAGTCCTGCAGACTGGTTGTGACTGGGAGTAGAAATGGGAAAGGATGGGGACTGTGGTGTTACGGAGGGTACTGACTGATTCTTGCCCCTACAAGATGAGCAAGGAACATAACTTGAGGTAAATAAACATTCATATTGTCTTCAGTGAATTTAAATTTGTTGGACTGGGTGGCTGCATTAAAAATACGCACAAGTGGTGTTGTCCAAGCATCATCCATTTACAACATGCATATTGCAACAAAACACATACTCGTTATTGGCCTTGCTGCAGAATCGTCATATGCTTTTATTCAGACTGGGCCTGGTTTTATGAGGATCTAAGTCATCACCAAACTCCCTTTAAGTTCAGTGGAAACTGAGGTCCTGAAATTATTTTAAATATTGTGCTTTATTGTAACTTTTTTTTTATCCTTTCATTTCCAAGTCATCTTTGAAGCTTTGGTACTGCTATGGCTATAAGGAATGGTTTGCTCCATTTTAACCTTTCACTTTTTATTAACAAAATCAAAACCAGGACAATTAGATACCTCCTGATTTTCATTTATTTTAATATTAAGGGAATGTTTGAAATGGCACAAGTACTGGGGAAAGTACTTCAAGCCGTGGCTGCAGCAGCACTGGGGTTCTGGTCACAGACATCAAAGATAACTTGAAAAGAAGAAAAAATTTGAAACCAATAATTCTTTACATTTGGGGATATATTTCAATAATTTTGTTACACATATATGAACAAAATGCTAAGAAAAGAGAACTGAGTACTGTTGAAAATCAATATTTTAAATGTACAACTAAACTATTTTCCAATTTTTTCTTCTTTGGGGAAGACACAAGAAATAAAACTGTATGGCAGCAGTGAAAGATTGAGTAAACAGGTATTTAGGAGAATACCTGCTGGAGAATCTCTGCCACTGGCTTCCTGTACGGCCATTAGAAAATTACTTATTACTGTGTTCTTGTTCCTAAACTCAGATTTTTCTACCTCAAACTTCTGTGCACTAATGATAGATGGATGTGAATATCCTGTGTCTTAAATGCTTAAGCCAAAGTGCTTGCTGTTTATTGCCTGAAAAATGGCACATTAAAGTAAAACATGGAATCTCTCCACTGTTCCCCTTATGTTGAAATTGAATAATGTAGCCTGATATAGGTTAAAAAACCAGTAAAGGTATTATAGTATTGTCAATTGTCTCTTCACTCCATTTGTTTGCTATGCCTCTCCTATCTTTCTTTTTCAAAATACTTGGGATTGATACTGTGGCTGAATTTATGACTCTTTGAAGGGAATTTTGCATTTGTATTTGTAAGGACCCCACACTTTTCATAGCAAGACTTAAAGACTAGTAAGGAAAATTCTGTTTTTCAAAATTCCCTGACAGTGTTGGACTTTTGAAGAAGTTTTGAGGAGTTTGTGGGCATGAAAACTGAAAACATAATTAATTGATAACTAAAGATAGCATTTGCCCTCAAAGGTTACACTCAACCAAAACTTTGCAGAAGGCAAACATATGAGCTATTAGCAACTAACAGGGTGTTGGAGAAGGTGAAAAATAAGCAAGAAGACTGGCCAGATGCTAGCAGATTTAGTCAGCAAAGACTAGACCTTCAGTTGTTTTATTAAAATGCCTCAATCAAAGATTAAACCCACTAATAATTTAGAAATTCGAGAAGTTATTTTAATTATTATTTTTATACCTACTTACATAAACACTCTAAGATTAGCAACAAGGTCTCTTATTGTATTACATTACTAAGAAAAGAACTCACGTGTTTAAAACAAAGTGTATTAATATACTACTTTTTCTGCTTTGAGGGAATTTAATATAATTTTAAGAGTATCAGAACTGAATTATTATGCTTATCAAAAACTTTAGGTGCTGCCCAGTAAATCACAATAAAGGTACAATTTAAATATTTGAACAGCTTCAAGCTCTGTTTCTTTACTGAACATATTGAAGGTGTCATTGGCATAGACACTTCACCTGAGCTTTACATTTTAAATGGAGGCTTCTGAAAACTGCTGAATAACAATGTGTTTAGTAGCTGAGGTATGACAATTTTCATTTAAATTGGAATAATCTTCGTCTTTGGGGCTTAGACTACTGATATCTCATTATAAATTCCATTATCAAGCATTAATAGTGAGAAGATTGTACCCATCAAATGCAGAGTTCACGGGCACAAGACAGAACATGCACATCTCAGGAGCATCGATAGCAGGCCTTAATCCTGGGCATGGAGTTGCTCTTTTTTCAGACTTTTCTCTATAACAACTTCAAAATATCTCTGACCACTATTTAATGAATGTAAAAGTAGGATTGTTTCTCACTGCATGTAACATTTTTCATTTACCTACATTGAATTTCATCTGCCACTTAACAATTTAATCTCCCACTCATTTTTTTAGTAACCAGCCCTCATCTTTATTTCCCAAAGTAATTACAATGTTTATTTAGGAAATTCTCATGGGAGCCTAGGTTCCCTTCTTCTGCCTGAGTGCAGTCTGTACAACAGCAGAGGTCATCCTGCCCCAGAAATAAAACAATTCAACAGTAATAAATGAGAAAGAAATCCCACTGTCTTTCTCACAGAGGGTTTACCTTCCCATGGCTTTCGCTCCCAGGGGTGGCCATTGTCAAACAATTCCTTCTGCCCCTCAGCTGTTCCACTCAAGTTCATGATTCAGCCTGAAATGGTTTCCCACTAAGTTTGTTTTCTCTTGTGCTTTTGCTCCAGATGTCTGTCTGCATATCTCAATGCCATGGATGCCAGCCTCCATCAAACCAGGAGGAGGTCTGTGTGCTGAGAGGGGCTGCCTGGCCACAAGAAGGAAAGACAGGAGAGAAATAAGGGAGTGAGTTCACACCCTTCAGATCTGTAACCACAGGTCTTGTGACCCCTGTGTCACCAGCAGTCTCTGGCATCTCCTAAGAAGAGCACAGCAGCTTCCAGACAGATAGGTCCAGCCATGCCCTCCTTCCCCAGAAGTCAATCTCTTAAAATTGTCTATGTGCTCATTAGCAACCAGGATGGTTGCTTCAGAGGCAGTGGAGTTTTATGGTGGGAGGGTGATGTGGATTTTCTGGATCCAATCTCTCCCTTTGCATATGTTCTGCAAGTAAGCCAAAGAGAAGCTGTCCCACTTTGAGCTTGTATCTGGGGCTATGTAATCCAAGGATTAGGTCAGAAAACAATGAAGGTGTCAGGGTGCAGCTTCAAACTGAGCTTGATCCCAGGAATGGGCTCTGTCTGTTTTCCCATTTGCAACCAGTTTTGACATCCTGCACAAAACCTGTGCTCCATCTACTCAGATGAAGGAAGGAAGGAAGGAACTTACCAGAACTTTCCTCCTGTTCCTTGGATGCTCTTGCAAGAGGTCCCACAGAAGGATCCTGGACTGGTTCAGGGAACAACTTTGAGAGAAGGTGTGTGGAGTAACAAGAGATTATAGTATCTGAATAAGAACTTGCACTTCAGCACAGCTGCCAAGTTTGGCAGCTGCGATAGAACAGATGCTAGAGCTGTTCACTCACAAGGAGGAACATCATTGCTACTTGGTCATAACCTCATTCAGGTATAGATTTTAGGGCAGTTAAGGTCATTCTTAAGATGCTCTGCTGCTAGTGGCAGAGGTTGGAACTTAATGTGAACATGACAAATATTTAATAATTTCTCAAGGGTATGTTCTCTGCCATCCCTTCCCTGTCAGATGATGGGTTCTTCTGCTGTGACAGTAGTTTTACTAATAGCAGCAAGATTTTGGGAACTTTTTTCTTTGGAGGCAATTGCCATATTTGGCAACTCTTGCCTTCCCATTACCCCTGGGTTCCCATATTTGGAGCCCTTACAGTCTTCAGGAAAGTGGTCCCAGTGCAGGGATGGATGATGAGGAAACTTGGCCTCAGGTATCCTAAATGAAATCCTTGGTCGCTTTAGGTACATCTGAAAAGGAGGTTTGATGAGTTACATTTTGTGCTTACTCAGCAGACCATGATTTTAGATGCCTAGTGTGTTCTTTAAATGTCAGGTCTTTCCCAGCAAAAGCCCTGGCATTGACATAACTCTAGAAAGAAAACAGTTTTCATGTTTTGACACTCCTAGGTATCATATAAGTTTCTTAGAAATAGTTCTGTCAGCCAGTTCTCTTACTCTGCTGGGCTTGTCTGCTGACAGAGGCACAGGTCACTACAAGAATAGTGAAAGGAACTTTTAAGTGTAGGAAAGAAACTGATATTTTTGTGATTCTAACTCCAACTTGTGCCTCACTTCTCCACTTCTGTCATGAATATAGAAGTGCTCTAATACTACCTGTGTTACTCTGAGACTCGCTGGGCCTTTTTCTGCTGATGGGAGGTAGAGAGTGATTGTCTTTGCATCACTTGTTTTTCTTTTGTTTTCTTTTTTCTTCACTTCTTAAAGTGTCTTTATCTCAAACTGCAAGTTTTTCTCACTTTTGCCTTTATGATTCTCTCCCCCATCCTGCTGGGGGAGTAAGCAATTGTCTGGGGCCTTAGCTCCTGGGGCTTGGCTGGGGTAAGCTCACTACCATGATCCAAAATCAATGTTAAAAATTTTCAGTACCACATCTCCTGCATTTCAGCTGTGATATGAATAATATTTTGATAGTCCCAAACAATGCAAAAATTCGTCTGCCTGACCTACCAAGTCTTTGGTGTAATGTTTCCTGTCTGGCCTATAGGTCTTTCTCATGGCAGGAGCCACACAGAGCAAATGCATGGAATCCCCTGCCACAGTGACCTCCTCTTTGATACTGTTTTCCAGAGCTGTTGGGGCATTCGTGGTATCCTCTTGCAGAGGGGTTTCAAGGTGATTATTCAGTTTTGTCCTGCTGAAGGAATAATTGCCAATTACAATATCGTATGGATGGTAACTTAAAGAAGTAAAGAGCATAGAAAGAAACCCTAGTCTTTTCCCTTTTTCATTCTCTTCTTTCACTATGTCTGGGGACTTTTGTCCACGTGATCAAAGCTGCATTGCCAATAAAAGGAGTCTGTGCACCTGTAAATCTGTGTGGGGAAGGAGCTCAGAAGGAGTAAATGACGACAATTATTACAGTCCTAACTAATTGATTTTGTTCTATACAGAACACGTGGAATGCAGTGATCAATAACTGTAGATAACTGTAGATAACTTCTACAGAGTTAATGGTCTTGAATACAAATAAACATGAAACACCACTGGTTTTACTTCACACAGTGAAGAAAAACAGTCAGATTAATTTCACAACTGGATGTATTTCTATGGCCATTCTTCTGCAAGAAGATAGTCCAGCAATCTCTTCCAGTCCTTATCTCCAGGAACACAATTCTATGCAAGTCCTCTTCTTTGTATCCATGCCAAAGACAATTTTTCTTTTTTTACAGTTTTTGCTCTTCTTTTAGCCAGAATTCTACTCTTGCTGATTGGTAGAGAATTAGTTGGCTTTCTCAAGTAGTTTTTCCCAAAGGGCTACATCCCTTCCACCAATGGTTCGTTGTTCTACCTCCTGAATGACAGAGACTGCACGTGGATTAAAGAAATAATATGTCAAATTATGTGGCAGAGAAAGGGATATTCTGGCTTAAAACTGAATTTCGTCTCCCTTGCTTTGGTCTGTGTTCCACCTCCAACCATAACTCATTGCCTCTAACCACTGCTGCACACAGGGTGTTCCAGACAGTAATGGGGTAATGAGATACTCACATTTCTCAAAATGCAGCTCTAGGAAGCAAAATGGTCCCACTGATCTAATGAAGGTGGGGCACGAGGCCAGTCTGGTAGAGAATTCATTTTGTTTTCCAAATTATGCCTCACCGCTAGTACTTCTGACAAAACCATAAAGTGGACTGGAATCTCCAAAAAGATTAATTGTTTTCCTAAAACTTCAAATGAAGCCAATTATCCACTGGCACTTGTAAAAGAAACAACAATCAGGAAAGCACTGAATTCACCAGACATAGTTTTCTACTGAGGTGTGAACGAATGACTATGACAGGGTGTCCTGGAGTTTTTAGCTGAAAAGCAAGCTGCTTTCTGTTTAATTCCCAAGTCATGTATGAGTGCTTAGACAAAGTTGGTTGGTGCATCACTGACCATATCTGCCAACATACTTTAGTGATGACCTGTAAAGTAAAGTGCATTTTATATTTATTTAGTCACTGGGTTTGGTCTCCTCTGAATTATAAAACTACATCTTGGATAAAATGCTGTGAGATTGTGCTGTAAATTTAGTCCATAAATTCACACCAATATTTGTTTTTATCAGTATTAGATCAGTCCTGGCAGTTTTCCTTACAAATGCATTTCCTGTGACAGAGTAGCTGTTTTTATTTCCTCTGAAAATAATGCAGAAAATTTTCAGTAATACATGGGCATGAACCAAAATGCAGGTTCCAATCAATTCTGTGCACCTTTTGCTCTATGGCAAATAATAAAGAATATTTTATTTATTTTAGTTTAACAGTCAAATTTAAAGTTACCTACAAAAGAGAGAAATGGTTTCTGCAGAGTTCCTTTTGAGGTTTATTTAAGAAGATTTTAAAATTATTTCTTCTAGAGTATTTTTAGCAGATTTCATGTACTTTACTTTTTCTAAAACTTTATGGATAAGTGAAAGCAGTATTCCATACAGTGAATGTAATTATATGTGAGGAAAGAAATATATTTAATTGTGGCTTAAATAACAGACTTTTCCATTTGTTTCACATAGGAAAAAAGAGATTAATTTGGGAAGGACTTAACATTGTGTTTCTTCAATTAAAATCAGAAGTAGTCTATAATTACACTGTAGATCTTTAATGGTCTTCTAGAAAATCATCAAAAAGCAGACAAACAAGCCTTAAAGATCTGAATGTTCATATTTCCACTGCCTATGGAGGCTTTTGAATCAGGCAAAAAAAAAAAAAAAGAAATTAGACATGTTTCTCACACGAAATCATAGAGTGGTTTGGGTTCTATTATTAAAGATAATGAGTGGGGACAGCTTTCACTAGACCAGGTTGCTCAGAGCCCCATCCAACCTGGCCTTGAACACTTCCAGGGATGGGACATCCACAGTTTCTCTGGGAAACCTGTTCCTCACCATTCCCAGAGTAAAGAATTTTTTCCAAATATCTAATTTGAACCTCCTCTCTTTCAGTTTAAAACGATTAACTTTCATCCTGTCACTACTGGAAGGATAAGGTTTCACAGGTCCAAGCAGTGTGTTCAGCCCTTCAGATCTGTGTAGGGACCAGATGATCTGTTGTGCAGGTTAGGATTGGGAAATGTCGATCCTCAGTACCAAAGGCCCGGGGAGGCCCTGTTCAATAGTTCTCATAGATCTAAGATCTAAATCTCATAGATCACAAATCCAAATGCCAGTCATAATAGTGGCATTTAGGAGTACTGAGTGGGCAGTTTTCACTGCTGTTCAAGGACAAGGGTTTAAGCTGCATTTCTTTAGCAATCTGAGACTGCTCCTTTGCCTGTACCATGTCATGTTCTTGCCCTCCCAAGAGAAGCCGTACCATCTGCTTGGCCACAGAGCTTACATATCTTCCAAATGAGGAAGGTTTCTGCCCACTCAGTTTTCCAACAGAACAATATTTTCAGTCAGTTTTTTCTTGGTGGAAGCAGAGGGTCTGAGGTGCGTAGCAAGCTGCTTATAAATCCTAGTGGCCTTCTTCCACTGTGCCAGGGGGTGGCTTCAATGGCACATTCTTCTGTCACTGGCAGTTGCCCACATGTTCTCTGTGGTCATAGCTACGAGTAGCAGAGAAGGCCTTCCAGATGCAGACATGGTGCGTAGATGTTTGCATTACAACCCAAAATTCTCTTGATAATTTAATTTTAAGCCTAGATTAGCCTAGACATATCCAGTGAAAATCAAAATCCAAGCTGATACTCTAGTCACAAATTGGAGTAGGAAGATTATATGTATAAAAGATTTGAAGAGTATATATTTCACTTCTTCCAATAGCATAAATGCCAAAATGGAATCAAAGATTTTCACCACTAATTGAGTTTCAGTTCTTTGTCTCTCCACACACCAAAAGTAAAACGTCTTAAAGATGCTGTCTGGAGGTTTTGGTTTTGCTTTCTCAGAGGAAAGTATGATATGTTTTATAAAAGTCTTTTAATTAGAAATCTGATCTTATCAGGGTGAATTCTGTGACCTTCTGAAAGACTATTTAGCAATGGAAAATTAGTTTAGATTCTAATTCTCATATAATAGGTATGTCTTTGGTTTTGTCTGATGTTGAAAATAAAAGATTTGTGTTATTTCCATGGCTGAGTACGTTGTAATAGCAGATTTGCACAAAATATCAGCAGCATTTAGCAGACCAATGATGAATAGCACTGAGCTGGACCTCAAAGGGCTCCTTCACACTTTCCTGAAGACTGCTGGTAAACAATTTTAATATTCTTGTGCCTCAGTTTTCCTGTTTGTAAAATAAAGTTTATCATATTCCATTCCTTGGTAAAGCCTTTGATATATACACATCAAAAACGTGTGTATTACTAAGTGAATGGAAAACATTAATTTTTCAAGTTATTTTCTGGCATTTGTTTCGATGTTATTGTAGTTCTATAAAACACGTTAGGAAAAAACTCCCAGAGCACTGAACATTTAGAATTTTCTTTTTCAAAGCCTCTTTTATGCCCAAGTAGAATGTTATCAATTCAATAACTAAGAGGAATCTGAAATTCATCTTATATGCTATATTTTATGAATATAAAAAACCACACACCAAAAATTATGTCCAGAGAGTCTCATAATTTTATACTTTTTAGAGTAAATAACTGTATTTATTACCTGTTTTGAACAATTAACTTATTATCATTATTTCCACAGCAGAGAAAATGTGGAAAAATCGTTTTGCAGAGCCGCATCTAGATTGGCTAGTGTTCAAATGAAGGCAATTTTGATGTCTCTGGATGTTTCTGACACCAGATCTAAATATATTTGTAGCTTTTCTGTAAGAAATGAGAGGTCAGGAGTCCACTTTGATTATAATATTTAGTGGAAAGACATTTTCATGGTAAATTTGGGTACTCAGAAAAAAAAATCTCATAAAAGAGACTGGTCACTTGCTCTTTAAGCTGTAAAGAAGAAGGTTTCTTTTCACCTATAGTATGAGCTGCCCATTCATTTTTTTCCCTGCACTTAGCAAAAGCAGGTTCATTTATCACTTTGACTCTTTTGGCTTTTAAGTCAGCAGAGTTTGAACACCTCTTATATCTTTTTCCCCTTCCTATTTTTGAAAGACAGCCACAAATACTATACTGAGCACAAATAAAGACAGTCTTTCTCCTGAAGAGCTTTACAAGTAAACACTTTGGAAGGCTAGACATTCTAGGAAATCCAGATGTTTGGAAGGACTTGAATGTAGAAAGGGTGCTGTGTTGGCTGAAGTTAAGTATGAATGTTTTTACCAAAATATGCTACTAAATTTAGCCTGGGTGGCTCAAGAATTTTCCCTTTTTTAACCAGATATTTCTCTCTGTTATGTTTTTGGGACCCATTTGTATCATAACCAGGGGCACATGAACAGCTCTGGATAACTACAACTTCACTTATTCCCTGAATGAGCTTCAAAGACCTGGAATACCAGTGTTTCTTACCTCTAAATAGGGCTGGGACACTCCTTGTGTGTCAGAATATGGTTTATGTCCATTTATTTTTTAGTGTCTTCCTAAATAAAATCAAGTTAGTGACAATTGTGTTAAGAATCTCTTTGGGTTAGTCTGCAGCCAAGTCATCTTTAGACAATCTTACATGTAGTGGTTGTATATGGTTCTTACCCACCCCCAAATTTGCTTTACTGATCAAGAGCCTAGCAACAATGCAGCATTTGGGTACTGCTCTGGGCTTGAACTGACCTCACGTCTTGATGCAAACCTCCTGAAGTTCATTCATAATACTGCTGCATTTGTGCCATGGTATGGAGGTGCTGGGAGTGCAACTCAGCTCTTCCTCACTGTAACTAATATTTATATTGGTGCACTCCCAGTTTAGCTCTGCTAGGATGTGGTCTGGGAAGTGAGGAGTCCCCTACAGAGTATGTACTTGATCACTGAAAAGCACAATAAGAGAGGAATATTCATTTGCACTTCAGCAAATGCAGTAAAAAAGGAATACAGCCCTCTGACTTTTTGGAGTATCTCTGCATTACTATTGATTAGTGAGATTAAAACTTGTATCCCTGATTTGTTAGGTTTTATTTTTAAAATCCAAGATTAAGTAAAATCAATTAACACAGACTTAGAGAAAAATACCTTTTAATTATGAAAAATCTGCCCAAAACAAAGGATGAACTAATGGTTTATAACTTCTAAAGCACATTTTAAGGCTGGGTTATGAAGTGAAAAACCTTTACATATGGAGGTCTCAGAGGAGCTATCATTCATTAATGTTTTAAACAGATGCTTCAGTAAGCAACATATTTAATTAAATCCACAACTGTTGTGCTTAAACAAGACAGATTTTTACTAGAGCAAGCATAAAGTTGAATTCACAGCAACAATTAACCAGACTTGTTTGCACAGTGTGTTTTATCAAACAGGTAGAGTGGCTTTTCAAAGACATTAATTTAAGTGTTGATCATCATTAAAATCACTGAAAGCTGAAGATCATAGTGTACATGCAGTCACTGCAAAGAAAATGTAGGTAGCTATTCTTTCCACAAGGTCTGATGCCATTTTCAATGGACTCAATGGGAGCTACACTGAGCTTCTGTATGTGTTGGTGATAGTTTTGCATGAATGAATACTTTCAATGTGTGTGTATAAATAATGTTTTTCGAAGGCCATAAACAAGTGTATGGTACAATTGCTTATATTATAAGCAAGTAAATAGGAACCACTTGCTCATGGCTTCGACATTCAACCAAAGCCACAAGCCCTGATTTCACCAAATATCATCCAGGTATAGGAAGCACTAGAGGACACAATGACACCTTCTCTTCCCTCAGTTCTCTGCCAAGGAACCTCATCAGGTTCAGAGAATTGCTCTATTATTAGCATAAGAATTTTATTGGTATTGTGTCTGGGCTAGTCTATTGACCTCAGTGGAGTTCCTCTAGGATAAATAGTAGCTGAATAATGTTAAGATCTCTGCGTGGAAAGGTTCCTCTGACAATATCACGTAAGACTGCACACTTTCTTATATTCCTTTCTCTTTCAAGAGAGTGCCTTGGAAGAAGCTAACTTCTTTCTTCTCAAAAGTAGCAAGGTCTTTAACTTGCTCCATAATGATGGAAATTTAAGGACTCTGAGTGGATTCTATGCTGAGCTTCATCTGCTGCAGCACTGTGATTTGCAGAACTCCACAAAACACGTGAACTGTCAGAGGCATTTCAGGGTTTCTCTATTGCAGGAAAGTTTAGAAACAGTTGCAGCCATTATTCTTCTATGTACCCATCATTCCTTAGTGTTCATGCATTTGTGGAGTGAAGCACACTGCTGTGTCGGTAAAGGACACAATAAAGGAAACTCTCACACCTGCTAGGTTTAGGAGAAAGGGGAAAAGAGACACTTTATTTAGATTTCTCTTACTTTATAGGTTTCTCAATTCCACAAGGGATTGGAGGACATGTCACTTCCTCCTCAATCCCACTGGAGAAAAAGGATGCTCATCAAACTTTCTCCTATCACAAAAGGAATGAAAAACATAAAATACAGTTAAGTAAACATTGGCTATTGTTTACATGAAAGTGTGTGAAAATCTGACTCCAAATATGTAAATTATCAGAAGGGCGACACACTGCAATGCACTTTTGTGTTTTTGAGGAAACCTTACTGTCCTTTTATGTCGACATTTGTATAAACTAGAACTGTCTAGTCTTAAGGGCACTAAATAAAGGCTGTAGAGATTCTTTCCCTGCTCTGACACAGACTCTTTATTTCAGCAGAGAGGAAAATATCTCAAGCTTTCCTGATTTTCCCCCGACCTTCCAACTCTTCTTTGCCTCTACATAATTTGACCTGTGAAAATTTAGTGAAAGAATTTTTTTATGTGCTATGAAAATAAGACTTTTTTTTTAATGACAGGTAAATAACATTGTGAAGTGATCTATTTATATCTAACTTTACCATGGTGCTATTTCATTAATAGCACCATTTGTATTAATTTATTCAATATTCAGAGACCAGCCAAATCTGGTCATATTTTTGCTATCATGGTAGGAATTAATGGTGATCTATTACTGTATTTCTGATAAAAGGGATTTGTGTCAAAGCACTTGTTGCTACACAGCCTGATTATGCCCTACACAGAACAAAAAAATCCTATGGTTAGTTAATTTACATATTTGTTTTTTTAAGCGCCAAAGAAAACCAGCTTTTCTCCATTCCAGAGCAATGCCCTATCAGATTTTGCCACAGAATAATTGCATTGTCTGGTAATATGACTGAGTTGTTGCCCATGACAAAAATCTTTGTTCTTTTGGGAACTTGTGGAGAAATTTTGCCCTGGGTGAAATGCTCAGTTTTGCTTAATCATTTGTTGTTGTTGATACTATCTGGTTTTATAAGAAAAATTCAGAATGGGACTGGTAGCAGTTTCACACTCTCCACAGCTCAATAGATTTTTGAAACATGGAATATTTTGATAGCTTGTGATCCAAGCAATAAATAAACTAAGATGCATAATTTGATATTTTCTCAAACTGTTTACAAATGTCTAGAGAAAGGACAGAATGTTATTTTGTGGTTTTGACAGTTTTCCTTTTGACTATTAGGCTAAAAGAATGAAATAGTATTCTAGAAGAGAGCTAACATGAGGTACTTTTGAACACACAGGAACAGGGGATCCAGTTCTCTTTTCATCTTTCTCTCCACCATTTGTCTTCTTTGTGAAATAAAATCAGAGTTAAAAAGGAGAATGATGAAAGATGTGCAGACTGCCAATAGTTGCCATGATTTTAAAAGCAGTTTTAGCCGCCAAAGCCAGAAAACAAATCAACACAGGAGCAACATAAGGAAGTCTAAGGAATCGTCAATACCAGTAGATGGGACATATGTCAGTACTCTGACTCACTGAAAAATACTAGGCCCAGTCATAGTATCCTTCAGTTTTTATGGCAAAAATCCCATTTACTTCAATAGCACAGGATTGGAACTTCTATTTGGAACATAATTATCATAATTATTTTAGTTGGCTGAAGTTCTTTTTTTTCTTATTTCCCATAACTTGGACGTAAAATGACTTGTCAGCAACAGATACAGTATACCATAGCAGCAGTATTCTTGTTAATGGTCTAGGATGTCAAAGAACTCACAGTCTACAGGTAATTACTCTTTTCTACCTGCAAATATTACATTTAATTTTGTGAAGCAACACTCTTTTCAAGCTATGGGGTATTTCACAGTACTGGATGCTTGTGCAGAGAATGGAAAGGTCATAGGTATTTTAGTGCAGTCTCTACATTATTTGTAAATTTAAGAGAGACATTACTCCTGTATTAAAGATACTCCAAAAGTTATCCAATAAATTGTATTTCACTATACTAGCTTAGAGAGAAGTGTACAGAACAGCAGGGAAAAAAAGGTGTATGAAAGAGCAGCTTAGGAACAGAACATTTATTATTCACAAAAAGTAATAATGAACTGAGACACCTAAAGAAGTTGTTGCTTTTTTGAACTTGTTGACTCTAGAACTAGTTGCCGTAGAGGTTATTATTATTCCTATTAAAATTATTGTCAGTGTTATTTATTGATTACACTGCAGTTCTAGATTGTCTGTAAACAAAATCTGTATTTCCAACTTTTTCACCAATTATCATGGTGTCTATTTCTGGGAATCAGTTTCTTTTAAAGAAATTAACATTTCACAAAGCAATAGCAATACTGCCTACAAGTATGCTATGGTCAGTCACACTCTGCTTCCTACATTAAATCCAAATGGAAAGCTTTGATAGGCATAGCTATTTGCAATAAAACTGCACTCTAATGCCAAGTACTTGCTAACCTGGTAATTAAAGGGTCAATTGAATTTATTGGATTTAATTTTTTACTAGGAAAGCAATTTTGATAATTTTTAGGTTTAGTTAAAAAAAATGTGAGTAACTGCTCCAATTATATATAGATATTGAAGGATCATATTTTTAGAAATACAGAGATAATTCAAAACATATGGGCTCTGAAGAGTGTCTTTGTACACAACCTTTTGAAAACAGGTTCCATCAGTGCCTTTATTTATGCTGCACTTTCCTGCAAACCACAGCAGGCTGAGGTGAGTAATTGAGGTGACTGCCATGGCAGGGCTGCTGCGGGCGGTGGCGTCCCTTGGACAACTGACGTGACCAGGGATCCTCAAAGAGAGAAAGTATTTGCTCGGACAAACCAGGTATTTCAAGTGCCTGCAAGACCTGCAGGACTTGGATGCCCTGAGTCACTGAGTGACTCAACGACCCAGACACCTGACTTGCCTTAGTGTGGTGGGTAATCCATATTCCTCTGGCTCTTGTAAGAGAAAGAGATGAACACAGAAACTCCTGTTTTCTGTCCCTGGACATCAGCTGCAGAGGTCACTGAAGTTCTGATACTTGTCAAGCTTCGGAGGTCTAAAATTCCTATCCTTGAGCTGCCTAAGGCTGTTTGAGATGGTCTCCCAGCAAAAATCTCCCTAAAGATAATTGAAATATTACCACGAGATAGGCTGTGAACTTCTCTGACAAAGGGCCACCTCTTTTACTTCCACCACAGGGAGACACCACCACTGACCTAGAGACCTTCTGCAGGAGAAAGGCGGGCAGTAACCCCGGGACAGCAAGGGCTGCTGACAGTAGGCAAAGTCCAAATGAAACCTTAGAGACAGCATAAATCCAAACTGCTGACATGGCTAGTGCAGAAGCATTTTTGGTGGTAGCAGTGCAGAAAGATGTGATGAGTAGACACAACTAAAAATCCAATGCACTGTTTTGCTGTTTATTTCTAGCTATTTTGATTCTGTATTTTCTACGATGAAAATGTAACACGGCCTAGGAAAGTGGTCCAAATGGTCTTCTGAATGAAACATAATCACTTTTATTTCCTCAAGCCTAAAGTATATTTAGCCCTGGAACAACAAATCTATCATTGTACTGATTGAAGCAGTGAAAAGATATTGTAATCAAAGCGCATATTTATGAAGTGATAAAGTAACTATCTCCAGAGGGTTGTGCCTCCAGCTCAGTATAACCCTTTTTTTTTGAAGTTATGGTGACTCTGGAGACTAGGCAGTTCCTGGGTTTGTTTCCCTTTCTTTTTTCCAGCCAGTACAATAGAATGGGCTCTGGCCATGAAAAGTAATGTAGTGGTGAAAAACAGAGCAGTCTGCCCTCTAGTTTACCCTTTTATATTGCACCAAGCATTGCACTGTAGGCCCAGCACTCTGGGAATTAACACGCCCTGCAAATATTTTTTTATCATTATTTCTTACATCACTACTTCTTTTAATCTTCATTGCATTAAGATGATAAAAATAGTATTGTGCTGTATATATAGCCATCTATTTAATATAAAATCAGCTGTTATGCATTAAAATATCAAATATTTTAAATTAAATTTTTTTCTTAGTGTGAAGCAGGTGTTTTAGAGTAAGCTGATTGAGTCTTACAAATATTAAATCATGAAGGGCAAGTTTCCTCTATTACACTGTGGGATGTGTAGTAACATAGCAGTCAGTTTTTAGTGCTGCTGATCATCTCTGGGGAAGTGTTACACAGCCATCACTTTCACTGAAACTATTGATTTGGTTTGGGTTGATTTAGGCTTTTTACATCTGTTCAGGTTGTACATCATAGTTAAGGGAAGTAAGAATAATAGTGCAACTCGCAAAGATTAGCTTTCCACCTGGGAAAGTTCTGCTCATGTATGCAAAAGCCTTCATAAAACAAAATATTTCTTTATCTTATTAGCCAGCCACAACTAAGACACAGTTTGCTCTTCTCTTCGAGTTTGATAAGTGTTTCATATGAAAATTAAACAAATGTTCTCTCTGAATGGCCTGATGATATAATTGTACGATGGAACTCTCAGAACCATGAATGTACCGAACTTATTAAATATCTTCTTTCACAGCTCGGATGAGCTCTGTACTGAAAATTGTAATGAAATTCAAGATATGCATGCAGAGCTGAACAGCCTGGAGTGACTTTGGTTGTGCAAGAAAGGTTTATGATGAGGGAGGATGAGAATGAATTAACACTGAAATTGTATTATATCATTCTCTGTAGGAGGGGAATACTTTAATTGACCTGTGTACGAAAAACAAAGAAATTTTAATAACCTTATTTACTGAAAGATATAAGCTGTATAATAACTTTGTCTGCCTCTAACATGAACATATACATTATATTTAAACACTTATGGTTACAATCTCTTTTATTCCTTCCCTCTTAACATAACAGAATCAACCAGGTCTTAAACCACACTGGATGATACTGTGATAAGCATCAGGGTGTATTCACACTCTTCATCAAATATTAAAGAGGTTGAAGGCAGGAGTCTGGGATGACTTTTACACCCTGTGCAATCTACTGATTCCTCCAGGGTGTGAGCGTGTCAGGAATATGGGAACTGAGGATCAAGTCTTTTCAAAAGCAGATCCAGAGGGAGGTGTATATATATGTCTGAGTGCTATAATGGCAACAAGTCTTTCAGCAATACAGAAGAGGAAAGGTTTTGATAGTATGCAGTGTTTTACTTATATACTTGTCAGTGTATTCCATTCCATTTGTGATTTCTTTGCAAAGCTGGCATCATCCATTTCAGAGTAACTTTTCCAGATATTTGTATATTAATCATAACATGTACAATTATTTGAACACTAACCTCTCCTGCTTTTCCATTTTCTATTCATGCAGCTTTTTTACTTTCCTGGGATGTCCCCACCTTCTTCAGTTTCACCTGTGGCTCTGAGCTCATCATGCTCTTCTCCCTACTCTGCCTGCTCTTCTGCCACTCCAGGGCACTGCAGATCTTCATGGTGAGTGGCTCCAGTGAGGCTCCAGTTCCTTCATCTTGATGCCTACAATAACATTACTCCACAGGGAGACACTGGAAATAGCTTTTACCAGGGATTTAACCTGAGTGACAAACAAAGGTTTTGACCATTACCTATAATGATAGCAGAACATTCTGTGGCCCAGACAAAGCCATAGTGAAAAATAATCTGAAGGCAGATAAATTAAAATAAATAAATAAATAAAAGCTTCTTTATTTTTTTTCTTGATGGTGTGGGTAACTAAGTTGGAGAGAACCTGCCTGAAGTTGTGGTCGATTTTTTCTGTCACATCAGATCCTTCAATAAAAAAGCCCCAGCACAGCTCAAAAAGATACTCTAGCTCTAAGAGAAATTACTTTGCTGCACAAATTTTTAGAGCACAGGCCTGTATTATTGAGAAGGCAGCTGTGGATGTTCACAGTGGTTGTTTTAGCTTCAGCTATCAATTCATCATCAGGAAGAACCTGATAATGAGAGTTTAACAATTCTCCGTTTTTGTTGTTGCCCATTCTTTTGCCCTACATTTGTCTGCAGGCTATGATCGGTGTTGCTAGGAAAAAAATAAATGTATAGGAAATATTTTTCAGCAGATATAGCTATTCCAAACAATACAGCATGAACAGAAAAAGCAAAGCTAATAGTATCATAATTTCTGCTGATTTTTATAACCTTGTCTATACAGTCAAAATCAGGACATTACAGATAACCTAGAGATAGCTTATCTACACTCCAGGATATGATACCTCATGACCTACATTTGCACACCAAAAAAAAGAAGATCCCCTCAAAACACTCTACCCAATAGCTTTTTACAAGGATCAACCTTATTTTCCTTAGAAAAAAACCCCAAACAAACAGACAAGAAAACAAAACCAACAACTCAAAACCAAAAGTCCCACAAAATCTTTGGGCTGTTTAATCAATTAAAAACTTTAATGCATCTCAAAATGTTAGATTTCCACGTTGTCATGCCTGCATATAGCCAGTATCTTGTATTTAATTAAAGTATATGTTCCAGAAAGGCAACAACTGGAAGACACTAACATGGGTCAAAGGCTCTGACTGTAAGAATTCAGACATGCACATGTCCTCCCTCACCAGCTCATTTCAATGACTAATCAATTAAAAGTATGTGTTTTTCTTGCAGTAAGAGTCTCTTCTACCCACTGGTTTTACAGTCCAGCCATAGTTTCTCAATACTTTTATTCCTATTCTAATATCTACTAACATATTAGTCTCTAATCTAAAATCTTTTCTATATCATGACAGTGTACACCATGATGTGGCTTATGGCAGGCTCAGGAAACATCTGAAATACACATTTTGCTTTTGAATCTTGTGATAGCTGACAATAGAAAATTTTTATTCTCCTACAAAACTCTCCAAGAAATAATAAGATTTGTGATCCACTCATGTTTCTAACTTCCGGGACCAGAACTTTATGCAGAAACTGTATTTAATTCCTTTAGAGATAGATTTGGGCAGTAGGAGTTATGAATCTATTCAACAATGTCAACTTTTGATGTTTCCCTTTCCTTGTTTGCAGGCACCAAGTGGAGATGTAATCACAATCTTTCTTCTTAGGTAAATGCAAGACTGAGTGGGACTTAACATTCCTAATGATCCCAGAGAAGAAAAGAAGAAAACGGCTTGGTGGCTCCCAGCTCTGCAGCAACTGAGGGAGCAGTGACCCCAGAAAGGGGCTTGCAGTGTCACATTTCTCATCTGTGACTGCCAATGCAATACAGCTCTACACCTGTGTGATAGTGCTTTGGTTATACAATCCAGCTTTTAATCTATTATCAGGACTAAATAGCTAACTAATGCATTTTTTGCAATCATTTACCATAACACAGATAGCTCCACTTAAAAGAAAAATGGTATCATGTTCATGATATTCTCAGGCATATTGTAGGTTTAATCAACCTTTCTTCAGTCAAAATATGAGGAGATATGTAGAAGTTTTTCTGAACTCTTGAGATGATTTTTAGAAATGTTTGTTATACAGTTTATCAATATTCTTACATATTTCCTGATATTTTCCTCTCCCCTCATTCCATGCTTTATTTCTGCTCTGTAATATTTTCATGAATAAATTCCATGATGGAGTAATTCACTGAATACGTGAGAAAAACATTAGTAATGCAAAGCAAATGCATGAATATTGCATAAATCCCATATATTTATTTCATGCCCTGAGGACACCTTTATTTGTACTAGATAGTGTTTCATGAACAGTTTGAGTTCCTAAAGTATGTTTGTTGTTTGGTTGAGCAGCTGTATCCCAGGATATTCGCCGATGAAACCAAGCAAAATACATAAAAACAACTCCTCAGGGCACCATAAACTTTTAAGGCCCAAATCCTGGTGTCAGCTATTCATGTACAACTCCCAGTGATGTCAATGGAAGTTTCATGAACATATCTGAAAACAGATGATGTCCTTTATCACAGTAAAGGGAAAACATGAACCAACAAAGTCCTGATGAAGCCAGAAACTGGAGCTCATAAGAGTGACCTGAGTACTGTCAGTCCCACTTCAGGCACCCCTGAGTTGCCAGCATTACCCTTTTACTTAGCAGTCAGAGCAGATTTCTAAAAAAATCCCTGCTTTTCTATAGTTTCAGTGTACAGCTTGTGGGGGGAAAAGAATCACATCTAAAATATTCTGGTTATCCAGGCTTCCAGATGAGCCAGCTTTGCTCATCAGTGCAATAGGGATACAGACTGGGGCTTTTGTCAGCACATATTTCATAAACTGATGTCCACCAATTCTACCTGGAGGACCAGAAGAAATGGACTCTGTTGCTGTTTCAGAGGAGTTTGGATTAGATATCAGGGAAAATTTCTCTACTGAAAAAGGGGGTGTCAAGCTGCACAGGGAAATGGTAGAATCACCATCGAAGCGTTCAAAAGGCATCCCCCCCGCTCACCCAGGGCTATGGCTTAGTGGTAATCACGCATGGCAGAAAACGGTGTTTCCGGAGCCCCTGCGCTCAGGTCACGTGTTCTCGAGCTGTGTTTGTGATTGGATGTTTTGTGTGGCCCGCCCGGGGAGCGATGGGGGTTTCCCCGGGGAGCGGGGTCAGTCTGGGCGAGTGGCCGACCATGCTGGTTGGGCCCCAGAAATAAAGACCTGATTAACACCTTATAAAACACCGTGTCCCTAATTCTTCCATGAGCCGAGGCTGCTCTCAGAGGCAATACCGGACCACAACACCTGGAAGCGTTCAAAAGGCATGTGGATGTGGTTCTTGGGGCTATGGCTTAGTGGTAATCACAGTGGTTCTGGGTTAATGGTTGGGCTCGATCTTAGAGTTTGTTTCTAACCTGAGTGATTCTATGATTCATGAGCCATACCTCTGTTTTCTTTACCATATTTCAGTGGGCTACCTGTGGGTGCAGACAGCATCAGCTGCACAAACTGGTTGTCTGGATCCACCCTACAAGCTTTGGGCATCCAATGGGGATTTGGTGGTCAGTGGTCAAAGGCAATTACTTCTAGAGGCAATTTACCTTATATTTGAGCTTAATCCCCCTCTCAAGGGCACCTGGCCATCTTCACCCGCTCTGTGATGGAGGCCATCTTCACCTCTCTCTCTGGGGAGAGAGAATGAATCTAAATTATTAACAGAGGCGTCACAGTTTGGACCCTAGAACTTGGCGGTGTGAAGCTAGAGCAGAATGTTTACCACACTAGTTTTCTACCCCAGCATGACCTACGAAGCAGTGATAAAACTGCAGATGTACTGCAATGTAAGGATTGAATTGAAAATAAATGAACTACACATTAGCTGCCAAAACCAGTTGTAAAGCTTATCTGAGCGCTTGAAAAAGTGACAATCTTTCTGTTAATCTGGGCTTGAACTTTTCTTGATGATGAATGCCCCATTTGGTTCCCTCTGACAAAATGGAAACGCTAGTCCTACATGTTAACAGAGCAACTGGAGAAACTGCACCAGGATCAGTGTTGAGGAACTCAGCTGTAGTTGACAACAATTGCTTAGTCAGCAGTGCAGGCAGTCAATGCATTTTAGCTAATTGTCTATTTATTTCTGCACTCTTCGGCTGGTGAGATTTTGTCATGAGACAGGCCAGATGGCACAGACATCAACACCTGTAATTAGGAGAGAAATAAATGCTGCAGCATCATGGCTTACCCTTGCCCCTGGCTTTTTATAAAAATACTGTTGGCTGTTCTTATGGACTCAGCTGTATTTTGAATGCTGAATTTCTTAAAAGAACTCATAACTTTTGTAACATGACTCCTAGGAATCAATTTTAATTTTCTAATTTAGCTGATGACAGACTTGGGAAGGCCTCTTCTAGGAGTCCCTTCTTATTGCGCATAAAGAAGAGAATGCATTTAATGTAGCCAGCCATAGAGCAAGGTTTAAACATCAGAGTTTAAAGGCATTCAGTGATGAAATTCTGTCAACACAGCCTCAGCTGGTATGCAACACCATAGAATCAATTACCAGATTCAATTTTCTACCAAATTTCTTCTTCCTTTTTAGGCAAATCGCAAATATCTCTTGAGATACTCTTCTCTATTTTGTTTAATTTTCCTAGAAAGCAGCCAGTGACATTACTTCTGTCGTAAACCTTAAGTACTCATGCTTCAATTCATGAATTGTAGGGAGGGGGAGGGGGAATGTGAGGGGAAAACCCACACTACCACTACTTACAGACACCTCTTGATGAAAAAAAGGTAAAAACTGTTACCAATCAAGCATAATTTCATGGAATTGACTGATGGCACTGAGAAAAGAATTTTCAAAATCAAGGGAGAAAATAGTCACAGTCCCTGAGTATATTTATTTTTGATTGAAAAACCTGAATATGCATGTTTCCTTTTAAGTTCTAAAATCTCTATCTAAGAACCTGCTATAGCACCAGCACATTAAAGCACCTAAGCCGTTTACATTAGTATGCAAACTGTTTATTCAACTGAATGTACTATATATAGGATGTTTATATACCTCACTCTGTTTATATAGGTCATGATTTGGTTTAAGCAGAGAAGAACCAGCTAAAACTTACATGAGACAGTGTGTTGATAGTCTGGGTTTTCTTTTCCCTTTAAATCTTCCTTAAATAGGTGTTCCTCTAGCCTCCGTAGGTGACTTATAGCAGCAAATGCACAAATGAAATCATGTTTTTTTCCTGTCAGCCTACACCTACAGGACCTATATGTCCTAGAAGTAGGATGCTACTTTCTGTAAGTGTCTCTGGTAATGCTGTGTCAGTGCAACATATGCCTTTGGCCGCTGACAACTTTCATTTCTCTATCGCTTAGAGTGCTCATCCATGATACAAAAATTCCCATCATACTGAACTCCATTATCTAAATGAAATGAAGCACAGAGAGCAACTTTGGTTTCTCCTTTTGTATGTGCAGCTTTTAGGCAGTAATATGGGCACAATGAACTTACTGGATCTGGGAGTAATGGTGTGAGATTGCTCACACCATTACTTTAGATGGAAATTGAGTCTGTGCTGTCTGCACTGAAGTCTTCTTGAGGCTCTATTTTCTGCTTTATTTTAATTCTCTTTGCCTCAAGGATAATGAATATGGAATTTTTCAAAGATCTTTCCAGCCAGCAGTCATTCCTTAGTCTCAGTTATGTAACACTGGGATTTTTGTCTTTGAAAAAGTTGTTTACTTATTTGCATTATTTTTCTAATATACTAATTATGAGCTACCCTGTGTGCCCTAACCCTCTGGAGCAATTATTTTAAAGCCGAAACCTAGTAGCAAGAGCTTTCATTTAATCAAATTTTCATTGTTCATGCATTCCAGATTAAGAGCTTGATTCTCTCCTATTCACTTATACATTGTAACTCCAGGCTTTTCTTTGTCAGTGAGCTTTGGAGCTAATTTCAGCTCTGATCACTGGCATTCGCAACTTTTCAGTTCTGCCATTTTATCATCGCTTGTTCTTTTGTGTTATGATACCACCTGAGAAAAATCAGACCCCATAACACAACGTGGTGTGCTGACACAGACCACGGAGATGGTCCCAGGCCCCACCACCTTGAAATGGTGCAGCACGTTGCTTTAAAATGATAAAACAATATGCCTAGCAGATAATATTTCATTAATTAGTTTTATTGTCTGTGAGAACACAGTCATACATGAGGAGCCAATTGCTGGAAGAAAGAAGTCAAGCACGCTAGAGAACCACATTTAAAGTATAGTGAATTTAAGGTTGTTATAAGTTTGTGGCTTAGATTCAGACAGTATGCACAGATATAAGAGGTAAGCCTCTTATGAGGGAGAGATAAATATGTGTAAAAATAATTATTTATCTAATACCCACAAACTGGTGCAAATGCAAGTGACCAACCTTCTTAGGAAAACAGACAACAACTTGACAAACATATTATCCAGCTCAGCTTCCTGACACTTTACAGCATGGTGTGCCCCAAACTGGGAAATTAATTGCATCAGGAGACACAACCGACCACAATCCCATCACTTCTGAAATCATATCTGTGATTCACCTTGTCTTAGCACTGGCTGAGCACCTCTTTTTGTAAGTCACACCACACCCAATTATGAATATAGCAGCACAATAAGCAATCTATAAATTATTCCTTTTATCTCTGTTACAAGGAGAATATGAGTTATTATTCCTACTCTTATATTCTTGAATGGTATCCAGCATAGGAAGCAGGTGTTTGTTTGTTTTTACAGTGGAGGAGATGGCAGAGAGGGGAACAAATACAAGATTCATTCTAAATCCACAAAATAAAGGTAGCTCTGACAATTTGCATTTTGCCTTTGATGGCATTTGAATATCTTTTAAGAAATTGAATTTGCTGTACTTGATAGTGAGCTGTACATTCAAACAGATGCCCACTGTGAAGCTTTATAGAGCTGGATTAAATGTGTTGTATATTGTCGTGCAAGAAAGTGAAATTTTGAACTGTCAACACATTTCATCCTTGCATCATCTCCTTGATACCCATTCTGAAGACGAATATGTTTCAACAGACTGGAAATTCAGTTCAATTGAAGAAGATGGTGTGTAAACCCAATCTTTATCTTTGTGAAAGACATATAAGTTTAGATACACTGAAGCAATGGTTTTCTGTCAAGATGGCTAAGTTTCAAGTTCCTTTACTGTTTTGCCTGCATTTGACATGACTCATGAATGTAGAGTTTGATTCAGATGGAGGGACAGCTTCCCCCAACTAGAATTAAAGCTGCTTGGCTGCAAAAGAATAAGACAGGAACTGAACAGATACCATATAAAGTGTAAAATCCATAACTTTGTGATTTAAATACTCCTGGCCCTGAAACAATTAATTTCTCTTATGCTGATTGCAAACAGAAGCCCTTCTGAATTCGTGTCCAGATCTGGACTACTTACCTGGCCTTCAGGGCACTGACAGCAGAGGGAGGAAACAAATGCACATAGAACAGGCAACATGAAGTAAAGAAAAAGGAAGAGAAAAGCTGGGTACACACCAGCTAACCAGGAATCGTGTAAAATAGAGTTCTGCTTCTTGTCGGTATCTGGATTTTCGAGATTTATGATAGAAGAGTGCAATGTATTCAGTGTAGGATTGTAAATTCCGGGCTATGTCCTCATGGGAGTGGAAGCAAGCAATCACAGAGGCACAGACAAATGGCATAGCACAGCAGTAACACAAGTGCTGCAGTGTTTAGTTCCCAAACAAAGTGATCTAGAAGAGAATTCACCTTGGCTGTGATCCTCATTACAGGCAGACCAAAAGCAAAGGAGTATGGCACCTCGACAACTCAAATCCCTTCATTGTCAACAGATGTGAGCACAGCTGTTCACACAATGCCGGTGTTGAAATGAGCACTTGAGCATGGGCTGACATGTCTTTAGGGCAGAACAGGACACAGCAAGTGTAGAAATCAAACTGGGGGTTGGGAGAACAACACTTTCTGTTCACAGAAGGACTGATCATATGCTTAACAGGTTCAATCTGTTCTCATCCTGATATAGTAGCATAACCACATGGCTTTGTTATCCCGGTGCAGCCTAGTCAAATTAAAGGGATTTTTCAAATTAGAACCATATTCTAATAGTTGCCTGTAATTCGTAACTCCATGTTTTTCTCTATCGAGATGCTTCAGAGCTGCTTCCTCTCTGTGATACACAGTGTGTAGTTTGGGTTAGAGGCAGGAGAACACCAGGTTGCCCTGGCTGTTGGGAGATACTTCCGTAGATTCCCTTTTCCTCTGTCTTGAGGGATATGGATTTTTCCATTTAGTCCAGAAATTTCTCTCTTGCAAGATGTGGCTTAATAGAGTGGTTGTGCCCATTACTTTGCTGTAACAGAAAAGAGTAAAAAGACAACTTGTTGTGCTTGTGGAGGTTTTCAACATGGGGGTTAAATGCTTTTACAGGCATTAAATGTATGTAGATCTTTTACTGAGCCTTTCTTCTGTTCCACTACTACTCCTGATATTTGCTTTCCTCCAGCCCCTACCCACAACTGCTCCAGCTATACAGTCTCTTATTTCCAAGCCATCTTCCAAAGCAAAGTCTCATGCAGGATCTTCTCTCCTGATAACTTCACAGTTTCTAGTTTGCTGGGAACTGCTTCATCCTGCTGTGGTAAGAAATGCTTCCCAAAGAGTGAACCATTGCAGTGCTAATATGTAGTAATCATAAAAGTGAATTTTTCCTATATGTCATAGCTGTTCTCTAAAGATTTGAAAACACATCATGAGCACCTTTCATTGTCTCCTGTTTTACATCAACCCCTTCCCATTTGGTAAGAACCTAAGTTATTCCCTTTGCAAATGGCATAAAAAATTTCAGTTAAAGTTTTAAAAATTTGATAAGCCTGACACTGTCTACCAAAATTCCTATTAAAAAATAAAAATAAATAATCTGTCTTTCTGCATGATGTAACTCCCTCATTCATAAATATATGCATATTTAGGTTCTTGAATATGAAGCTGGATGTACAACATGAGGCACTTAAATTTGACTTTGTTAGAGGGGCTTTGCTCAAGGTGATATAACGATTAAGTGGCAGAATTGGAAACAGACCCAGGTCTTCCAGTTCCCACAACACAGAAAAGTCACTGGCTCATACTACTTCCTCCCAGGGTCAATCTATATTTAATGTGAGCATTGTACCATTCAAAGAAAAAATAAATTATTCCAAAACTTAGCATGCATAATTTAGTTTACACAAAATTGACACTTTTCCTCAACAGAATATAAAATCTGCACAAGTATTCAGCAGTGCTGTGAATGCTGTAAAAATTAGAAGCTAAAATGTGTTTGAATTTCAAGGAGAAATAATGCTGGGGCACATTTCACAGACATATATTAGTACAAAATTCAGAGCTGATTCTTTAACTGAGTTAATCATAAGGAGAGCTTCATCTGATATAATTTTGGCACAATTTTCATCCTACTATTTTTCTGTCCAAGTAATTCTTCTGAAGAAATCAAATTATTGACGAAATTAATAAAATTATTAAAATAATAATTTTAAAATAAAAGTAGTCTCATAATATTTTGGATAAGAAATTATTTGTGTAGTTTTTCTAATTGAATTCTTCTGAAATTATATAAAATTTAATTATATTATCACAGATTTAATTCAGCCCATTGAAACTTATTCTACTAATCAAAGTTATAGCAAAGAAATATTAATAAAATAGTAGTGAGAAAATGGCAGAAACTTGGCTATAGATGGTGTTAAATTTTACCTATGCAAGGATCTTCTTTTGTATCTGACTTTTTTTCCCCAAAGAGGTCTTTCTGTGAATCCCTAATATGAATGGTAAATAGAAAGTTACTGCCAATTATTCTGAGATATATCTGAGAATATTTCCTCAGACTTCTTGGAAAGCAATGTTACTGCCACACTGCTACAATACACCTTTTGATTGCTTAGGTTAATATATTTCAGAAGTTCTTTGAATTTACTAGTTTTCGCATGTTTGTTTAAAAAAATTGGAAAAAAACCAACAATATGACCATCAGTATTCACAATTACATGAAAATCACTTTCAGCTTGTTGAAATATCTGCTGAGCTTTTCTCCACTTTTAGTCATTCTACTAAAACTCAGTGTTATCTCACCAGCTGAGCCTGAGAGAACAAAACAGGCTAGTAACAAAATGATGCCCTAACATTTGCACTTCAAAGGAGTTTTACAAAGAGCAAACTTCTCATACTTAATGCCACTGATTTATTACTCCTTAAGAAGTCATCTTATGCCCCAATCCTTATTATTCATGGACTTGTGAGGAAACCCAATGTATTCAAAGTGGCTCCAAGTGCATGAAGTAAATTGTAGCATCAAAGCTCTGAACTCAGTGAAATTGCTCTATGCACGAAGTCATTATCATGTGTTTGCAGGGCAGTGATCTTTATGAGCATGTAGGACACTGTGATCTTGCCTTTGATTTCTCCAAAGGCCTTGCTAATTTCCAACAATATGCCACAGGACTAAGAGGATCAATTGCTTGTGTTAAGAGTATGTAGGATCTGCAACAAAGGAAAGAAGGAGATTAAAGAAATCAGATAGAAGCAAATTCAAAAATTGATCAGGGAATTTAAAAATATTATGGAAATAAAATTTTAGTTAGTCAAAAAAGTGTGAGAGAAGACCAAATAATGTCTTCAGGTTTCGGTCTGCCCAGGCTGCTACCAGTGGGGAATTTTTTTCTTGACTTTAATGGAGCAGGAGCAAGTTCTTTTAACTTTGGAAATTATCTGATCTAAATTGTGTTTGACAGTAGAATAAAGATCTTGAAGATATCTGACCCAATTATTTAATGCCTGTGGTGTTCCATTTACATGTCAAAGCACATGGGATACCACAATTGAGTGCTCTGTGGGGAAGATCTTTCCACTCTGAAGATAAACTCATGCTTTGCTCCAACTACCTTTCCCAGAAAGTGATATGTGAAAGTCAGTTAAATATGACCTTTGCTTTTGAATCAGCAAATAAAAGAAGAACTGAAGGAGCTCAATACTGAGTTTAGTTTAAAAAGCACGTCTGTGGAATGCCAAACTAGTATGATGATAAAATAGGGAAGGAGACCATCCAAGAAGAACATGCATATATTTTGTGTATTTAGTGTGTAGCAGAATGAAACATTTGGATACTAAATGGAAAGGCAATTACTATTTAAACATGTGAGAAAAAATATTTTGGGAGTTTCCATCTACCTTTCCAGTAGACACCTCTCAAAAGTTCAGTGCTTTTCAAGTGCGTCATTGAAATGATGAGACAAAATTATTTAAAATAGAAAGAGAGGTTTCCATTTTAATAATTGTGTCTCATTATTTTCTGAATATGATGCCTTCGAGAATGTATTTAGCTTTAAACACAACATTTAAGAACATACTGAGCCAAAGCCCTTTGACTTTTGAAAGGGCCTTCATGTAGTTTGTGTTGCTGAGTTATGAAGTTGGTTTTCCTTTGCCTGTATGAGAAATTTCAAAACTTAGTATTGCGTCATGCTGGAGAAAGCTGAGTATCCAAAGTAAGAGTTCTGATTGTTTGTTGCTTCACATCTTCTTCACAGCCATTCATTTGCATTTGTAGAAGTCAAATACATGATGATGTGAAATACAGTCCTCTGTTTACACTAGCTTGAGTAACTTGTACACCATTTTTACACAGACTTAGCTAAAATTTAAACATAGGACTCGAAATGCTAGACACTGGAAGATCAGGATTTGGAACTGTAAAATTTACTGGGACAAAGGGCTTTGGACGTACATTAGTAAGATTATTTCATTAAAGAAATCTCATATAAGGTGCATCATAGGTTTCTAGCAAGACCTCGACTCCTTAACATACTAGCTAATGACTAAAACACACTTCCAATGCCCTCCAAAGAACAACAGAACTGTTAGTGAGCTAGTTCCACATTTGCCCCCAAAAAAATCAAAACACAAGAAGTTTAGAAAAACATATATTCCAAACTCTTTCTGAACTTGAAAAATGTTCCAGGCAGTTCTTATCCAAGCTGTTAAACAAAAGTTCCTGCAGTAAAGTAATAGCAGAATATTTTCTCAGTAACAATATATAAATGTCAGTAATTCTTCCGTTTTTGCTTTAAAATGCTTATCTAGATTCAGTTCAGTTCTTAGCTTGTACAGAATTTCTTCTGACAATTACTAATTATCTTTTGGAAGTCAAAGATACATATTTATTTCTCTGTTTGCCCCTCATGCAGGTCCAGTGAGCTATAAAGATTCTGAGAGATTGAGCTATAAAGATATAGAGGCAAAGATTCCCATCTGGTTTTGGTGCAACTACATTGATTTACATCTGCTGAGGACTTTTATTCCCCACAGGTTTTGTTTCTGAGTGCTTTGTAAAACTTTTTATGTTTTTATCATAAAATATTTGCAACACACCATACATGAAAACATAATCTTTCTTATCAGAGGAAATAAAGATATCCATAGAATATAATTGTTCTGCTTAAAATGAAACAAAGATTCATTTGTAATTGCATGATTAGCAGGAGGCCGTATCTTTGCTAGTCTTACACACCAGGTCGAATTGTCCAGGGATAAGGCAGAATTTGACTGCAGATTTTGCAGCCCCTTCAAAGGAGGCTGAGCGTGAGAAAGTGAAAGCAACTCCCCTTCTGCAGACTCAAGCAACAATCCCAGTGGATCTCACCCCAAGCATGCCTCGCCTGAGCTCTTAAGAAATCTCAACAGAGCCTTCTACCAAGCACCTGCTCGGCGCTGGGGGAAGTACCCCTACAGGTGTCCCAGTGATGCAGGGAGGTGCTGTGCCTGCCAGCTGGCAGCCACACACAGCCCGGGACCTGTCCCACTAATGGCGCTGGGGACACCGCCCTCGCACAGCGGGGATTCCCACCAGCCTCTGCTGGCTCTGTCCACCAGCTCATACAAGGTGTGCTGAAAGGAGCTTCTCCCACAGCCCAGCCAGCAGAAGTGGAGCTGCTCATGGCCTATTGGGAAGTCGGCATCCCTGCTCTGAAGTTGTCAACAACCTCCTGGACAGGCAGAGGCCAAGCACCCAATTGAAACACTGCTCTCTCCAAGCAGCATGCCTGTCTGCGGTAGCAACAACAGCAATCCACAAAAATAACAATTGCACCTGAAGATGCCCCTTGCAAGTGTTTAAACACCAAATATAAGATGAAATTGTGTATTTTAAAAAAAAAGCTGGAATTGTGCTCAATTTTGTTGTGACAGAACAAGTTTCTCACCATTTTCCCAAAAATGGTAAGATAAGTGTACACAATTATTCCTTCCTGTTAAGAAAATGACAGATTTGTAGGTAATATAGCTGTCCACTTTAGCAATGCCTTTCACAGTTACAGCTTGATTAGAGCAAGAGGCAGCAGGCCTGCCCTTACCACAAAGATGGCTGGATGTTGGACTGTTACAAATAGCCAAGTGCCTCATGATGTCTTATTAATATGCTAGCACAAGAATAAAACAGAGAATAGACAAAAGAGCTGAGTCTGTTCCATTTCATGAGAAACATGGGAAACCACCAAGCAGAAAACAAAGGACACCTCAAGCTCCCTCCCTTTAAAATATTTCCCAATTAAAATGTTAAGCAAATACCATTGGGTTCAGACTGTTTACACAAGGCTGGTCTTGTCAAAGAATAAATGCTGGCAGGGCAGGCTAGAAAATGCCAAACTCTCTCATCTTCTGTATACCTGTAAAAAACTGCATAATTAATAGAACAGCAACTTTAGACAGGCCCTGAGGGCTAGAACCACAAAATCATTTTGACCCCTTGTTGTCATGCCTACCTCCAAAAGGCAGAACCTCCAAATTCTTTGCCAGTTGTTCCTTAATCCTGCAGTGCCTAGATAGACTCACTGCCATGTTTTCATCAGTTACTCTCTCCTCGTGCTTATAGGAATGGTGCCGTGCCGTGCCATGCATAGAAGTCCCTGGCTGTCCAAGCCCAAGCAGCACCAGGGTCACCTGCCCATGCCCACCAGGCAGGCAGCACTCCTGGGTCACCCCACACCTGAAGCATGAGCAGCTGGCACTGCAGGGGCTCAGAGCCCTCCTCTCCCAGCCTGTGGTCCATGGCTGCTGTGGATGCTGCACACTTTCAATCCTCCCAGGAGGGTAATAGTTTTCATTTAACCTGTCTGTTCTCGGGAGTCCAGCTCAAGACCCAGATTTGCTTGCTTTCTCTGGACATGCTGGGTCTCCCGGATATCACTGGGAAATGAAGTTCAACCTGCAGTCTTCAGGCCAAAAGAATAATTTTAAAACTATAGGCAAAAACAGAGGCTTAGAGGGACCACAATGGTGAGGTAAAAATGAACTCCTTCAGGAACACAGGAGAAAGATACAACTGCATTTATTTGCCCTTGAGAGAACAACACACCATAACAGGTAGGCTCTCTTCCTACAGCACTGCTGCTGCCATCCCAGTGCAGATGGCAGCCTGCTCCCCATATTTTAGGGCAAACTGGTGAATTAAAAAGGAATTTTGAGCTGGGTTGTACACTAATCATTAATAAACATATCAAATAGTGTATAAATCTCCATAGAAGTGAATTCTTTGTGCAGCTACCCATCCACCAATACTTGATAGTTTAAAAAAATATTATAAACTAATAACAGTTGAAAGATTTTCTTTAGATTTAGTGTAGCATTCTCTTTACTAACCCAGCAAATGAGGAATGCTGACAAACCCTCAAACTCCAGGACTGGTAAGCAGTTACAAAAGATAATCAGAATTTAAACACCTTAGCTTCTGAATATTCATATAGCTCAGTAAATATTATACATTTATTAAAAATCTATTGCCATCCTTCCCGGAGGCAGAGGACATACAATGCCTGGCTGGTTTAATCAGCTTCCCTACAAATGAATGGTTTCTTAAAAATGCAGAGTCAGTATTTCCTCTCAAGACATCACTGGGCGAGCTGACCTCTTTAAACGCTGTTTATGATAGTGAGTCTGTACTAGCCCAGTAGCCCAACTCTCTCCTTAGACAATTAAACCATGCATATAATAGATTTCCCTTGAAGGCTCTGTGAAAGGCTGAGAATTATAAATGGAGATCTTAACGGCATCTTTCAGCTGTGTTCTGTGTCTCATTCCTGAATCAAATTTTTTTCCTGAAGATGTGTTCCCATGTCTCTCTTGCTGTCTCAGGTAGAAACAGAATCTAATTACACTATGCTAGTGTCAGCTGTTTAGCTATTTTCATTAGAGCTAACATTCAGAGATATTTGTTGTTGAAATATTTAAGGGAAAAAGCCAAGTTTTTTGGGATGTTTTACCAAATTTTGCATGCTTGCATCAAAAAAGAAGGTTGTTTAACTTGATCGTCTGGTTTCTGTGTTTTATCTCAACAATAAAACAAAAGGGATTGCCTGAACTTCTCTTTGTAAAATATATCAAAAAAGTTAAACAAAACCAAGAACTGGGTATTTTCTTTTAGTACCATACATTAACTCAGTATAAAGGCAGAATATTTACATCAAAGGAGCATTAGCTTGTGTCCACAGGGTTAGATTTTCATATTCGATGGCCTCCATGTCTAACTTAGGCTTTTAATTTTGATTCTCTGGGTATAGTTAACACGAATTCAGTAAGATATTTTGGTGGTACATACTGTTATTAATAACTTGTTTAAAAACACTTGTCTGTAAGTCTAAAGGGCAAATTTTAGCTCAAAAACTTTAGTGTTCATCAGCCAAGAAGACATTACTTTTTAAGAGACATTATTTAATTTGACAAGATGAATTCCTTTTTTAGCAAATGTGGTTACTATTCTTAGCAATCACCAAGGTATTTGGATTGTCCAGTTCTAAACGTAACCCTGTAATTCTCCTTATTAATTTGTTCTTTCTTAATTTTATTTTACACCATTACCTTTATATCTACTTGTCTTAAACCTGTTTTCTTCAGAGAATTACATAGGAATCTACATTGCTTAAATAACCTGATTTCTTTAGAAATAATATCTACTAGATATTAAATCTGACAACAAATATTTATTTGGGTTTTCTTTCAGATTTGTCCTGGCTTGTTAGAAAGCATCCCAGAATGAGTCAGAGTGAAGATCAGGGTAATTTAAAGTAATTTTCTTTTATTATGTCTGGTTCCTTTATGGGAAATCCTTTCTTTGGCGGGATCTGCAGCACAGCCTTGCATTTCTGATTAAAACATTAGCCTAGACTGGTCAGTTCAAACCTCAGTCCAAGATTTTAGATTAGCCCTTTTTGCTTTATGCTGTTCAGTGAAAATAATAGGGTTACTTACCACATTTGTCAACTACACATGTAAGCAAAAGCTTATTAAAAAAGAAACAAAAACTGCATAATTACTTTTAGTGATATCAGGTTATTGCTACATTTTTCTTCTGCCAGTATTTAATTTCTCTTTAAATTTAATTTAATATAATCTTACTTTATTTTGGTTTGGGTTAATTTGTTTTGTTTTATTTTGGAAAGACTCAGTCACAAGATTGGTGTTCTGACCCTTTTTATGGTGATACAAACTATTTCCCTGTTTTTCCAAAGATGAAGTTATTTTTTCCATTAACTCTTTTTTCAAAGAGCAGCTTAAGAAGCTCATTAAGAAAGACTGCTTCACAAGTAACATATAAAATGAGATAAAATTCTTATTGTATCCATTTCCAACAGCAGAGAAGGAAAAAAAAGGAATTAAAGCTATATATCTTGTTATGAAAACTGTTCTGGAACAAATGGAAGTTCAAGGTAAAACCAGGTGCTATTTATCATATCTATTATTTTTCTGTAGCTAAAGACTGAAACATACTTTATTTGGGAAAAAAGACACTTTTATAAAGCATTTTACCCAAACTGCAGCAATCAGCCAACATATCCTACATATGTTTTATCTTTCAACAATTTGCAAAAATACTGGCACAATATATGCAAGAACCTTTTCCACACTTCTTTATATAAGGTAGTATAGATGCTTGAATTAGCACTCAAAATATATCTTCTGTTTCAAAAGCCCTCTGTGTACAACATTCAGGAAACAGAAATACAGCCCAGTTCCCCACATTAACAGACTGATATCCAATTTGGTAAGAATTAGAACTATTGTCTGAACTTAAAACCACTGACTTCCATCGAGCCTGGATTTTGCTCATATTTTTAGTAAATTTTTTTTTTCAGAGCTTTAAAAATCCTGCTACAGAATGTATTTAAAAATTATATGGAGAATAACCATTAATTTTTCACACTCTTCCTCATGTGGGTATCCGAGCTATTTGGCTGTGCACACAGCATGTCAGAATTGGAGTATTTGAAATGTTGTACCATTTTCCATGCTACCTCCAGCAGCCTTCAGAGACAATCACCCTATCATGTTTCCTTTCTACTTTTTTCTTTTTTGTTAGTATATCAGTTGTTAAGTCTCTATAAACCTCCTTGTAAAAACTTTTTGTTGAATTGATTTCTTATTTACTTAGTGATCTTTTTCACCTTCTTTTTGCAGATGGCTTACATTTTCACATAGTGTTAGAAAGGACTTGGGAGTTGCATCTTACTCTTTTGTTTTGTCCTCTAACAGCACGAAGCTTTCAAAATCTATGTAAAAAGGACACACTTGACCTACTTAATAGCTCTGAGTGTGCAGATGATTACAAACAGAACTATTTCAAATCAATTCATGTTTTAATTTTTAGCTTGCATTTGTTATTTAAAAAGACCCAAAACAACAGACTTTCAAAAAACAGAGGACATTGTAAAGTAGGGTTCTGATTTATCCACTGATTTTGTCTTCAGCATCATTGACAACAAATTATTGTTAGGTTTAAATTACCAGTTTGCATGAAATATCTGCATATAATGCACTACTGCTGTTGCTTGTCCTATATTAATCTAAAATCGTCCTGAAAAAATCACTGATTAGTATTTGCACTGAAGATGTTACAGTCTGTACACAGGACTTGATTATGGGTGCACTATAAGATAGAAAGAGGTGAGACAACTCACAAGTTCATGCTGCACGTAATTATGTGGTCGCTGCTTTATATGCCCTAGTGACAAAAGACTTATTGTTTTTTAATTGTGAAAATATTAATATTTCCATGTGATTGTGTAGAAGTTGGAATTCTTTAGCAATTTAAGCAAGAAAAAGGGAGAAGGCTGGCAAAGTTGTGTTGTGAGAGTTCTTTCAGCCTAGGTGTTGAGTGGAAGAAATGATGGAAGTACTTATGAGAAGGGAAGGGGATTTGGAGATAAAAGCTGGAGCCATCAGCAGAGCAGGGAAGCTTGTAATGAGTAAGTGTGAAAAGGAATTAGTACAGAGCATACGCAGAGACTGTGGGGCTTATAACCTTAAAAACAATCACAAGAAAAAATGAATGTGAGATGAAACTAATAAGAGACTGAGTTAAGTGACTCAGAGACTATAAAAAGGGAGATGACATAGTCAGAGGGCCAGGTAGGAAAGATCATCATGATAACAGCAGTCTGGACTAATTGAAGAGGCAGAAATTAATATTTTAAAAAATTGCTTAGGTCTCTCACAATAGGACTATTTGTTCAATTTAATGATAAGATTTCTTACAGAAGGAACCTAAAAGCAATATATAAAATAAAGTGATACTTTTTTTATCTTCCCTGGTACTTTTTAAAATCCATATAATATTATGTTTCAGAAAAACTATGTACGGGGGAAGTACAGGATTGCAGTTGGTGAGTACAGGATTGATATTGATGATCTCTAACAAATGATGCAATATAGCAGAGTTCTAAAAATATAATTGTGAGCTGGTTTTTAAAAATTTTTTTGATCAATCCAATCTAATATTTTCTGTTTCCTATGTTATCAAGTTGTTCTAGTCATCAAAGTCTTACACAACAGTGTTAAAAACAAATTGAGGTAAGTATTTCTTTTCCCTGTGTGAAAAAACCAAGCAGTGGAAACATGCATTCCCAAGGACTAATTGTCCTAGTTCAAAATACCCTTCATAATTCCTGGAAACTACAGAATACTACATTCCCTGAATGGCCACATGTCCCACAGTTGCAGTCTCCACCCCAAAACAATCTCTCCACCTTAGCTTCCTCTCCCACTCAGAGAGATTCTCAGGCTCCTTTTGACAGCTCCCACCCCAGGTCTGGACTTCTGTCTTCCTTCTGCTCCTGAGCCCTTGAAGTTCTTGCCAAGTCTGCAGCCCAGCCTAAGCCAGCAGGCTGGTTGGCACCTGCTGGGCCACGCTGTCTGCTTCTTTGCCTTTCAGTCATGGCTGTGTCCAGATTCTCCCTGACCACAAAGACTTGATTCCAATTCCAGGCTTTAATCTTGTACTGAAGTAGTAGGAACCCCATTCTTTTTGGCTGGATAAGTCATTTCTCTTTTCTGCTTGGACCCAAATTATCTTTGCCATCAGTAAAATGGTTACCCATTCCCACGGTATTAGTGATGGGTGAAGTGAAGTCATCACTATCATATCCTCATGAAAGGTAGGTTGTAAACCAATACAGAATAATAACACTGGGTACAATGTGTAGTTTACACTTATTGGAACCACTGTTTGCCTTTTGTATTTTTAGCTTAGGGATAAAACCACACCCTGTCCTCCCTCCCCCGCCCCTTGATGGGCAAACCCAACAGAAACTCTGCAAGTTGAAACTCATGGAGCTTCCTAGCCCTTCCATAATTATTTTTATCCCCAGTGTAAAGGATGATTCAGTCATCAGTTCTCTGAAGAGAGACAGAGATAAAGAGACAGTGAAGAAGAGTATGCTGAATTGCTGTTGTAGATAATCTTTCCACATGAAGTAGGAGTGGGTATCAGAGGAACAAATGTCCAGTGGAAACTGAAAGGGGGATGCTTTGTGGAAAGTCCTAGAGGAATTAGGGCACTCCATTATCCGTGGCACAGCAGAGATAAATGTTGTCACATAGCCACTTAACCAATCATAGGAGAACAATGTACATGAGAAATACTTTTTAAAAAATTTAAATCTGTGCTATGTTGTTTATATTTTTGGTTTTCCTCTTTACAAAGGCAAGAGCTGGTACTAGCAGTGCATAAGGCTGACACTGAACATAGAGATACTCCTTGCCTCAACTGTTTTTGAGTGGGAGGAGACAGAAGAGGGTGAATTGGTGAGTAAGGTGTAATGCAGTACAGGTCTGGGGAAGGCTGATGTGTCCTGGAACTGATGTGCTCTGCTTAGAAGAAAGAATTAAAATGCCCTTATTTGCAAGACTTTTGTTGTATAGTGCAGCAAATGGCAAACATCTGAGACATCTGTGGCAGAAAAAACATATAAAGGACAAAGCAAATGAAAACTTTGACAGTCCACAAAGTAAAACAGAGTTAGAGATCTTGAGTTTGTTATAAAGAAAAGCCAGAACAATGTAGTGTGTAGAGCATGAACTATACCTACTGTACTCTAAGATGGCCAGTCTCCCTGAGACTGATTCTCAAAAGTGACTAAGAAACATTAGTCCTATGGACAGTTTTGTGTATCTTTCTGTTTCAGAAATATAATACTAAGCCTAAAAGAAAAACCTAGTGAAGTTTTAATTATTTTATAAGGTTTGAAACCCACTGCTACATTTCTACATTGGTCTCTAGTCCTGCAGGCTCACTTGCTCCAAAGGATGTGTGCCACAGTGAGCTGTCAAACTGCTGCCTCTGGTGGAGCCCTCAACTCTCAATAACAGGTCCATACAATCAACAAATTTATATTTTGCACAAAAGAAGGAAGACAATCTTCTTTTTGTAATTTCTTTTTCTTGGTTGAGACAATCACATATAGCAAATTTTTACTGATCCAGGAACTAAGTGCAATTGACAGTAGACACATAATTGAGGAATTCAGAGGAAAACAGCAAACACAGACATTAAAAAAAAATGCTTGCTTGGTAAACTTGGAGATGTCTGTAAAAAGTTAATGTGTTAATCAGCTTATTACAGTTCATACAGTTGTCATATGTGGTGTTAAAAGGCTATTCAGTGAGTCAAGAGTGACCTTTATGGAAATAACTTCTAACTCTGGGATCTGACTAAATTTGTCCCTGAAGGAGGGACAGTTTGCATGTTAATTTTAATTTGGATTATTTCTTGTTGTTCTTTTAATCTTTGGATGTGACAGACAGTCCCTTGAGTTCTATTAGATGTGGAGTGGCTTTCTAGCTTTATGACAACTGGCCCTCTTCTTTGAGGAAAATTAATTTTATTTGTACTCTTTATCTCAGTAATGATTGGTTTTGACTAAGACCAAATTAATTTCTGTTTCAACTGTGAGAGTCTGGTCCATCTACTCAGTGTCGTCTGAAAAAGGCCATACTAATTTCTCAACAGGTTGCAAATGTCCTCTCCTATGTTCTATCCCTGGTGCAGGAAAGCATCTACTGATCTTTGGATATGCCTCTTTTTAAAAGACAGGCCATTCCCAAGTGACACATTAGTGAGATGCTGTAGGGATCTGGACCAAAATATCAGTGAATTAAAATTTGTATTTCACCAGTGGGCTTGGCCCAGCTGGGCAAACCTTTGCTTCTGAATGGTGTCAGCATGTCCAGGACACCACCAGCAACAGACACACCAGATAGTCCAGTCAGCAGAGGGCCTTGCACGAGCTCTGAGACTGGCACAGCCTCAGCTTACCTGCTGGCTCTACTTTAGCAGGGTAATTATCAGAACAACAACAGCCACTAGCATGGAGCTCAGCTTCAAAATAAGAGTGTGGCCACACATGGCTCCACACTCAACAACACTGAACCCCTTTACCGTGAATATGGAACAAACATTTATGAGATGTTGACTATTGTTTGAAGCATGGCACAGAGAGTAAGGTGGGAGAATATAGAAACAAGAATGCTCCTTTTCTGAGATAGTGCTGGCTTATCACACAGAACATGAAGGTGGTTATGCCTATCCTGAAACACATAGCCCACTGTTGGTCATCCCTTATTTTGAGAAAAAAGAGTTTTGTGATTGCATGAGAGGGATGGGAGACTAGTGATGGAAAGAGGGGAAAAAAGGACCTGAGTCTGACAGTGATAGCTGATGCAGTGGTAGCCATTAGCAGCTTGACCATGTTCCCCAGATACAGGAATATGTCTGAGCCACGTCCGATGGTGGTCTGATAACCACCATGGGATTCTGAGAGCCCTGTGATTTAGAAAAGGGGTGAACTTGAGTCTATTGGGGTGCAGTCTAACATGACTCTAGGCCATGGCTGTCACCTCATCTTGTCACACTCTTTGTGTGACCTCTGCTGAGCTTCCTGCAACTCTCTCAGCCAATTTCAAGAGTACAAACTTGTCTAATTAACCTAATGCAGTAGGACCAGGGTGGATGCTGAAGGGCAGTGAAAGGTAGGTCACCAAGGTGGAGTCACGAGATGATTACAGTGCACAGAGGTCAGGCTTTGAATGCCAACAGACAGGGAGTGTTTGGGGGACCTCAAGTGCTCTTTGTAGAGGCGGCAGAGCTGCTTCAGTGATGTAGCAGTGGGGACTGCTCAGGGGACCCCAGTGAAGACGTGGATGGGGAGTTGCAGTGAGTTTGCTCTCATTGTGGGAACCTGCAGGCACAGCCTTGCTGGGCAGAGTCAGAGCAGAGCCTTCCCCAGCCCCAGAGCCATATTGAACAGCAGAAAACTGATGATACAAGGCTTAAGAACTGCTTTCACAAGAGATGCTGAATCACAGTTTTCACTTAGTGTCTGTAGTGGTAACACTGGTTAGCGTGAACCCAGATGGCTCCCGTGTTCTGAGCATCTTGGCCATTCCTCGCTATTTATCACACTTAGAGGTAAACTGTATTTTAACACACAACCGCAGCAAAGTACTCTTATACTTTCTACATTTGTGTTCATATTCTAGGGAAACTAGCTCTTACAAATAGAAATGCTTTAGATAAAAAAATTGCAGAAATGACTGATTTATTGTCCGGTTATCCTATTTTTTTTATCAAAATAATCCCTCTGTTCCAATATACTTCATTTTATGTGAACTATGTGTTTCCTCAGGAAATTAGCATATTATGATTTCTCTTTCATAGTTGTAACTAATAAGAAAGATGAACCAGGGAAAAGACTGAAGCTAAAAGCAAACCCAAACTAAAATGAGTACCAGGTTAATGATAGGTTAATGATGGGCCTGTTGGCTAAGGCAGAATACAGCAGATGAATGACCACATCAACAACATCAAGATATTTTCTCATCTATATTTTTAAATGTTGTTAATACTTTTAGTATTCCTGCAACTATGTCCAGAGAATAGAAACTTAAAGTTTGATGGCTGCGATACTCAGATTCACTTTTAAATGCTCAGGCATTTATGGACATACTTAGTTCCTAGTGAGGTACAGAAATTCCCTGTAGCTTGTTTAAATGGACTTAAACCCAACTCCTTTCCTGATACACACACATATGTCTTCTTAAAGCTACGACCTTTCCAAACTCTCTGCCTACACTCAGCAGAATTGTGGTCTACTGCTTTTGGCTGCTGCAAGGAAACATTTTTGCCCCCTGGATGGAGCTAGAATAAAAACAATATTATAGTAACCACCAGATACTGGAAGAGTTCCAAAATGACAGTAGCTTTTTGGCCTGGAAAACAAAATTAAGGAACACATAGGTGAAGAATGCATACAGGACCACTCTATTAAGTATCCCCTTAGGTTTCACTGTGTCCAGGTACAGTTGAACACAGTGTTTCATCTGTGTGTATCAATAAAAGCTATCTGTTTCTAATGTGGAGGGTGAACTGAAATAAACAATGCAGAACTTTCAAAACATATAATCTCAGAACCACAATTTTCTCATTTTCTTTTTTTAATTGCTTTTGTTGCATTTCAGAGTAAAATGAATGAAGCACAATCTACTACACTGCACATAGTCATAATTTCAAATTTTTTCCTCATTAAAACTAAATCTTGCAGTTGGCATCATTAAGCTATTGACATTCTGCTCCAGTGTAATTACCTTTATGACTCTGTCTGTAGTGCACCTTTTACTTAGAATGGGAAATGCCTCAAATAGTCTGGTAAATTTTACTACTGCAGGTGGGGAATGTCCAGTTTAATGGCCCCACTGTATTACTCTTTGTTATTCACATGTGCCAAAAAATACACAGGATATAGATGGGGCTGAGTTAATATTGCTGGAATTTCCTAACTTTTTTAATTCTTGATCCTATAGCCTTAATATTGTCAGTGAACTGGCAGGGGTGGGAGGAGTGGGACAGCGTACTTCCATTTTGGCAGTAAACAGAAGGCGGATAAATAGTTGGAGAATTAAAAGTAATTTAATCTGACAGGTAATAGGACAGACATCCCTAACAGAGTCACACAAGCATATATAGATGTGTATACATACTCAGCCTCATTTGTTTCATAGTCAGCAAAGCATGATTCACAAATGTGCTTTAAATGGAAAAAAAAAGCATTTGTGAATTTGATGAAGGTCTGTGTTTGTCAAAAATTCATGTTTCACACAAAGGCAAATCAATAAAACACCTTTTATGAGGCTGATATATTGGTTCAGCAGACAAGACAGAGGTTTGACTTTGTTCCCACAGAAACTAATAATCCTCCAAATGAACAACTGATATTTGGGCTTTATCTAATGAGATGGATATTACGGAGGTTTTGACTGGTTTAGAAGGCTAAAGAAGGCTCCAAAATGTAATTAGGATGCATTAGTTGCATCAGTTTCCCTTTTAACAGGGTACAGCTCTTCATGCAGATGTTAAAAAACCTCACCCTGATATGTTTTTTTGACTCCGAGTGCCCAGAGGTGTGTGGCCAGCCAGGGGAGGCATGCCAGGGCAAGCTCACTGACTCAAAGGAGAGAACTTGCAAAACACCCTGGGAATACAAAAATGGAAAATATCTAGGCAGGAAGCTCTAGTAATAATTTGGTCAGAAAGAGGACTGTTTTCAAGACCTGTTCATGCAAACCATTCCATTTTTTTTTTTAATTTAATTTTAAGTCCTTCTCTGGAATTTGAAAATCATAAGCTATTTCTTTGGCATTGTGTTATTTTCCGCCATGTTCCAATAACTCTTGTGTTTGAGGAGGTTACTGATATATTGCTCATTTGTCAACAATATCCCCAAAGGATTTGTGAATATCATAAGGTGCTGAGAGTTAACAGTTCCCTTCACCTCCAAGTCTCACTTGTTTCTTATTCACTGGTGCACACACGCAGAGGGCCCATTATATCTGGATGGCTGTATACTGGTGTGAGATGCAGATAGATTCAGGGTTTTCTCCTGTTTTCCCTAGCTGGCTAGTGAATATTGGATCTGTGGTCCTGTGCTGAAGCTAACAAGGCCCAGCAAAAGCACTGATGGCACCACTCCTGTGATGTTCTATCTCTACATATTTGTCAAGAGTTCAATATAGAGAAAGATTTAAATTTATTTTTTGTCAGTGCAGGATTGTATTTTGCTACAACACACAAGGCATTTATTTAAACAGTAACTCCAACAAACCTGCCAAGGTCAGCGCCTTCGGTTTGTGTCTGTGGGCGAGCGGTGGTGATAACAGTGGGACCTGTGTGCATGCTGCTGGCTTCTCTCACCCTTGCCTCACTGGCAGGGTAATGAATCAGCACTGTGGTACATGAATATACTGTTCAGCGAGTTAAATTCTCAGCTCACTCTCTGTACATCTGTTGACTGGATGCAAGTATATGTTCTAGTGCCCTTTCATATGTTCTTGGCACAGATGCATTTTGTTGGCATGAGCATTAGGCTGAGTTTGTTGGCATTTTAGGAAATAAATCTGATTTACAATGCAAACAGAAGAACAAATAAAATAAAGCAAACAAACAAACACACCAGGAGAGTGTTCCCACAGCAGAAGCTGTGCATGGCTCACAGTTTACAAACACAGGCTTAGTCGTCCTGCCCTCTGTCTCCCAGGTTTACTCATCCCATCAGGGAGTGAATATGGATTTTTAAGTGATCAGCATTTCATTGCTCAGATGGCAGATGCTTTCTGTCCAGAGGATTTCTGTCTGATGAGGAGCTGTAGGATGTCTCTTCTGCACTTTCCCCAGCAAGCCCAAAGATTTAACAGCACAGAAAAAGACGTTAGTCAAAAAAAACCTTTCCAAAGTCCAAGGCAAATATATTTTCTCTAGGTTATCCACTAAGCTAATTTTCTTATGCACTTTTATTTTAAATAATCATTGAATATATGGAAGTTCAAAATTATGGATGTGCTTAAAAGAAAACAACAGCCCACTTCAAAAAGTTTCAGAATAAGTTTCTTCTCTACTAGTGAATTTTCCTATGTGGGAAAACTTTGACATGCTTTTCGAGATATTTGCCTTGATGATGTGGGTTTAGCAGGGCTGCTTGAGTCCCATACTTTATCATCAGAATGATAGCATGCTGAAATGACTAATACAGCTAACACAGAATTTCATGAAATTACATGTCAGACAGGTACTATTAAACATATGGGAGATGCTCTAGGGGACTGCTGTATTGCAACCCAGTAATGACAGAAGCTCAAGTGCAACCATAGATGGGATCTTGAGTAACAGCACCTTGAGGAGAACAAAGTTATTTCATGTTAAAAAAAACCCAACAAGCAAGTTCTGCTACACAAAAGGACAATAGGTCATGTTCAAATGTTAGAAGATATATTAGGTGAGAGCAAAACCCAGAGTAAGTAGGCCATCATTTTCTGAAATAACAGTTTTTTATGTTATCATTAAGTCCATTGGTCACCTTAACAAAGGTCAGATAATCAAACTTGAAACAGTTCCCCATATTCACACGTTTACTGTTTATTTGCTGTCTAGAGGCTTAACTGGTCATAGAAGGTTGGGCTTTACAGGAAAGAGATTTTGTGACAATATTTTGATAGAAAAAAGAATAGCAAATGTCCAAAGAACTTGTAATTAGAAGTTTTATAATTTGTCACCATTCTTGCCCTTATAAGGTTTGATTTTTTTGTAGTCTTTATTATGGTAAAGAAAGTATAGCAACAGTATTCATGACAGAGTAGAGAAAAACTGCCTGTGAGAAAAGTTAGAAAACCTAAAATACAATATTTGCAACTTGATTGGGGCCTCTGATTTTTTTTTCCTATTGACTTCAATTAATTTTAAGTTCTTTTTCTTGTGTTATTAAAATCAGAACACACATAGAATAGTTTGCTGTCTGCTCTAGCTCAGAAAAATATGAAAGCACAGCCTGTACTGAATGATAGAGTTGTGCTTTAATGTCCAGCCATGTGGTTTCTCCATGGAAAACTAATGAGTTAAAGATGAAATTCCTCTTCTAGTTTGCATATATCTTCTTGCAAGGATTCTGCTGAGCAGAAGTATAATTGGAGACTCTATACAATTGAGTCTTGTACTTTTTAGTCCTAACATCATAGGCCATGAAATGTCTTTCTTCCCACAAAACCACGATGTTTTTGGTCCTAGATGTGATCGGTTATGGACATTTTTGAAATAAACATTCTCAAAAATATCAGGACCATTCCCCTGAACTGTATTTAATACCATCTGGAAATAGAGCAGGGTAAAAAGCAGAGAAACAGAAAGATATAAAACTAATGTCTCAAGGCTGAAAGAATTGTCCTTAGTTTCTGTACTAGGGGCTTATTCAGCTCTTATTGAATCAAAAGTAAAATTGAAGCAGAAAGTAGAGGAGAGGTTTCCATTCATGCTTCCCATGCTGTTTTCACTTATTAAACTTTATTCTGAGTTAACAAGAGTACATTTATGACGATCTTCCACATAAACTGTGTCTGAAATTGTGTAAATCATATTCAGAGGTGTACTGAAGGTGTACAGAGACATTTCACTTGTAGTATATGAATGAGGATTTAAAATACATTATATGACACGGTGGCTTTAAAAACCCCATAATGATTTGAAAAAGTGTTGAAAATTGAAACTGTATCCCTCTGTTACCCTATTTCATTGCAATTTGACCAAGGGAACAGGGAAAAGTCCCATTCTCAAAATATTTCTATACAGAAAGTATAGAAATATGTATCTGGATTTTTTGAACCAAATTTAATATCAGAATAAAATGTTTTGTTGCTATTGCTTATATGTGTACAGCCAGAGTCTTTGGGTTTATGCCAGAAGTCTTCAGGGAATGGACATTCTGACTGCAGCTGTTAAGCACTTTGCACTATGACTCTTGGTTTCTGACATGAAGTCCAGGCTGCTCCTGCAATACAAATAATAAAGATGGTTTCCCATTGAGGCTGGAAGCCTTGGTCACATGCAGATGCCATGGAGGAGGTATTTCTTGCTTAAAGCTTGACACTTGCACAATCAGAATAAAACAAGTTAGGAAAAGGGAGAGAACGTTGAATTATTAAACTGTCTGAAGACTAAAAAAAATTAAGCTGGTATTTTTGCCTTCCCTTTTGACTAACTGAGCAAAGTCTGTCAGTGAGATTCTCCTGTAGAGGAGCAATTGGCAGTACACAGCCACTTACTTCTGTTCCTGTAAGCAGCAGTTAATGGTAGCTTGAGCTTCAGTGGGGTTTTTTATGAGGTTGCACAGTAAAGGATGCCACCCTGATAACCTGTGACATAGCTATTTTCCATTAGGTTGATCTTTTCAGCTTTTGCAGACAGAGTTCACAAGTTATCCTTCCACCCTCCAGCTCATGTAAATCCAAAGTCTGTCACAAAGATTAGCAAGACTTGCGTGCCTTGAATTTTTAAATTAATTTAAACCCCATTGTCATATCATATAACTCCTAGTGAAGACATTCTTTATCCAGAACAAGGATGCTTTTTTTTCTTTGTTTATCCTTTTTGGAATGCAGATTTCATCCCCAGGAATGGCCCTGCTATGAAAATGATAATATATTTATCCAGATCTAATCAAACTTGTCAAATATTTTAATATGGAAAACCCGTCTGTGTTTGGAGAACATCGTTTAACATCAGTTGAATTACGTCAAGGATTGTCAAGATTCCAGCAGCAGCAGTAGTGATATCTAAGAAACAATTGGAATAGGGTAAGATATATAAAAACACATTTTGTGTTTAAAATGAGGAGAAAGAGGGAGTGTACAGTAGAGAGACAGTAGTTGAGGGGAGTCAAGTGCTAGGCCATAGGGAAGGTAACTGAGAAGCAGGGTATTCAAGGTTAAGATGCTTATAAGGAACACGAAAACTGGCTTATTGATGTGTCATAACATTCCTGTGTAACCTTAGCAATCCACAGGCCCAGTTTTCTTAAGAATGTGAGGCAGATAACTCCTCGTTTACATATATAATTAGTTATAAAACTAATACAGTGTGCAGCTACTGCCATATGATTAATTATCTTGATTCATGAATGCTTTTCAAGTATAAGTTTCAAGTGTTAGCATTAAATACCCCTTAATTTTAAGACCCAATCCTGCAAATATTTATTAGCGTTTCCTGTCATGAGTAAGTCATCGCTCAAAAGAAAACATTAGCTTCAATGGAATTACTTGTGGTATTGAGTGCTATCACAGAAGGGAATGTTTTCAGAGTTTTTATTTTAGCTGCATACATATATAGGTCATTACACATGTATTTCTATATGTATATACACATATACATGTTTTCATAAGGTGAATTTTAAAAACCATTTTTTTTCTATGTAGTCCCTGCTGGTTTTTTTAAGTTGTGGGCTTTTTTTTCTGCTAATGCATCCTAATTATCACTTTCTTCAAGGTACAACTAGAAAATGAAAATGCCATGTGTTCTCTTATCATAAGTTAGAGCTGGTGAAGAACATTAATTAACACAAGTCTCTTGGTTTTGGGACCAGATAAGTATGAATATGAGTTGATTGGCTTTTCTTCCTTTTTTCACCTCTTTTTTCTTTTTTTTTAAGTATGCATTTTTAAATTCTGCAGTGCTGTTTTCCCATGCTGAAATGCAACCCCAAGGCCAGTTCAGCCACGGTGTGATGCAGGCCAGTTGAATTGACTGGTGGTTCTACTGCGGATGAGTTAAAGAAGGAATCACCCGGAGCAATGGTAGCTCTCAGAAGGGGGCCTACCCTTCAACAGTTTAAAGCCTTTGAAGAAAGATTTCCTTTGAGCAATGTGAAGTCTTTGTGGTGATGGGAAACATACATTTGTAATTACAGAAGAACACAGTGTACAGTAGGAATAGTATAAAAGCATGCGATTTACAGTGTCTAAGGAGAAGCTTTGATGTAGAGGGCCCCACTGACCTAGTTTGCTGCTGAAAGCCCTTGAAACATAAGCCTGACTGACTGCAGTTATAGGGATGCAGGCTGTGAATGACACCCTTCTGCCTCTGCACTGCCACTCCACGCTAAATGAATAATCTTTTGCAGTACTGACTGTATGGAAATACTATATGAATGCAAAATAACTGTGTTTACAAAACATTAATAAAGTTTGCTGTGCTTCTCTGGGGAAAATGTGCTAAAAAAGAACCATTGGGAATCAGCATGCAGGCTGGGGAAAAGATTTATCTGGGAAGGTTTTTTATGGAAAAAGATGTTGAAAACTTCATGCCAGGGCAGCCACCCTTTGGGAGGGTGTGGGGGGAGAATAAAAAAGGATGCTAATCTCTGTTAATGTAAAATGTAAACAAGTATGAATGTATGAAAGTATGTATGAAAGCCCAGAATGTCAAACTCAAGAAGTGATACTGATTCTAGATGATTATGGTATCAGGGGCTGTAAGAAAGGCTGTGTTTGACAGCAGCCAACAAGCCATAAGACGAGCGTGCATTTACATTTGGGGTATGCACTGCTGTGAATAAACCTGATACAAGACCCAAGACTAGATATTCCCCTCCATAGGAAGAATGGGAATGGTGAAAGAGAACTGAAGGAAACAGGCTGCCATGATCTCAAACATCCTTCAAACCAGCTGTGTGATGTGGATAATACCAGTCCTTCAGCAGCATCCACCAACTGTCCACCAAGAGAAGAGCTGCAATTCATGGGTCACCTGACATAGGTGGCAAAAACCCTGGGAAATCACACAGTTGAGAGAGTCAGAAGTGTTTCATAGTAGTTCCTGTACTACTTTAAAAGTGAAAAATAAAGTATTCTTTATTCCATGGATTCAGGTTGAGATTTTTAGTAAATCCACCTCAGATTTGTGTACTAATAGATTTGGATGGCTACATTCAGACCATTTTATGATTGCTCTTAATCCTGAGCTGAGCTGAGGTGGGTATCTGGGGGTTTGGTTAGTGACCACATCTAAATAATATTGTGCTGAGGTAGCACTGTCTGCCTTATAATCACTTTGCCTGTGGGAGAGGGCCAATCTGAGGGAGGTCACTGAAATTAAAATGGAAAACTTAATTACGTAAAAATAATATGGGTGTGTTGGGTGCTTTGATGGACAAGGATGATGTAGGAAAAGAAGAATATAAAGTAAGAGCTATTTATAAATCTTACCTAATGGGAGTAATAAACAACAAAGGATAAATCAGTGACTATTAAGCAGTGTTTGTGCCAGCATAAATACAAACTTTAAGAAGTTCAGCCTTAGACCCAGTAAACCTAAGGTACTCAGTGAGGTATGGGAGAGACCCTGGGGATCCTGTTGGCTAAGACTCCTGTAGTCACCTCTGACTCACCAGGCACTGACCTGATCCTAGAGCAGAACAAGCCTAAGGCTTTTCTAGGTTTGCAAACAGCGCCCCAACCACCATCTGAGGCTTCACTGCAGGACCTTTGATGCCTGTGCATTATGCCTGCACTGCCACAATAAATATGTCATCAGCAATAAAATAAAATAAAATTTAAAAAAATAAAACAGAATAAATAAATAGTGAAATCAACTTTTCCCGGATCAGGTAATTTTTATTTCAAATTTGGTTGGCCCTTACCTTTTGGCTTAACATGCTTCAAATTTGGATCTGTTTCAAGGAGAGATGTTACTCCTCAGTTATAATTTCCAACCCATGACCACTACCCAGATGACTTGCTCATGCCCTCTCCAACTGTCCTTCACAGACAGGTCCCTGCATCAGGTCACTTCCAATTAAGTCTGAAGGAGCCCTTCTTCAACTGTCAACATGACCAGCCACCATTCCCACCAAACATTTGCCATTCATTCCTAGCTAACACTGAAATGTTAGGGGTTGCTATCTTGCTTTCCTAGGTCAGATAATGTCCTTAACCCTTTCATTTTTAGGAAACAATATAATCTAAAGGTGTAGAGACTAAAGCACTTTTGGCAAACATAAACTACATTTTCCCATCTGACTTATTTTCCTCCTTTAGAAGACTGAGTTGGGCAAGATCTGTTTAACTTGGAGTGCATGGAAGGCTGGGCCAGTGTATAAGCAAAGAGTGGTGTTAGAAGTCACCCACATTGAGTGAAAATTCATGTTGTGGTTCTTATTTTTAACCACAAAATACTTTTCCTTTCACAAGTAACTAGCAGAGTTTGAGGTTGCAGTCCTTGTGAGCTTTTGACAGAATTGCCCCTGGACCCCTTAAGTTTCTTCCTCCCCTCTAAAAAGTCCCATCCCAGCTAGTCTGCTGCTACATACGTAGTGTGCTGAGTACATCTGTATTTCTGGGGAATACCACTGTATCTGTCAGAGGTATTGGACCAGAACAGTACTGTCATAATTACAGATAGAGACAAGAGATCCTCTAGCTTGATCTTACAAACAGGTCTCTCTGGCTTTATTGCACTTGCGGGCCATAATCAAGGCTGAACTCACCTCCATTCAGATGCAAGTTTGAGACAAGCTTTGCTCATGCCCATGCTCTGTCTGCCTCAGTGGCAATATCACACAACTGATGCTGAGCAGTGAAGGCAGCCAGAGATTCTACAGACAGCCCCAGGTGCTGCACGCTGGTTGCAGATAGTCTTGCTGCACATGCAGAATGAAGCTGCACGTCCCTAGAGCCATGTGCTAACTTTGAGGGCCATAGGTCCTGAAATTCTGTACCTGGGTCAGATACTATGCTTGGGTTTAGCTTATCTCATGGCCAGTATGGGGTTGTATTCTCAGTGAAATTCAAAGAAGAATCCAGACTACAGACTGACCAGCTCTTTCTTAATCTTTACCCTTCCCCCGCCAAAATATCTCGTCATACATACACCTGCCTTCGGCTACTCACTCAAGATCTAATGCATCAGCCTTCAGAAACAAGAATACAATATATAGACTCGCATCTGTCTTTGGAGGGTTCTGATTTTAAACACGCATAATTACTTAATAAGCCTTTTTCCCCACCAACACAAAAGTGCGTGTTTCAGGAAACCATCAAACCAGTTATGAAGACACAACATGGCTTTCATGCTAACTCAGCACTGGGGAGAGTTGAAGGTGTGTGAATCACTCAGAAACAGGTGTGAAGAGTATTATAAGAGTAAAGAAGAATCTAGCCTGTATAGTAAAAGCTGACCACTGCATGACCCAAAGACAATTTCAGGAAACACCCTTTTAATAGTCAGTGATTCTGTTGAGAAACAGGATATCTGCCCATCTGCTCATACATTCTGAACTGAATATTATGAAAGAGAAACTGCTCCAAGGCCCACAGAGATGTGCTATTTTATACTATGTGTTTTATCTTTACCATTTTATGCAGTATTTTTAGCAACACGAACTATTGATCTTTATCTCTAGCCATCAGAAATTCTCCAAGTGTGGCCAGGTACAATGGCTCGCAGATTATGGTACACATTATAAGGTGAGATTACTTACTCTGATTTATGTCTGAGAAAGCTGAGGAACAAAAAGATAAGTGAGCTACAAAATCTTGAAATACTTTTTCTGCAATACAGGATTTGTGGGTTGCAAACTCAAGCCATTGAAAGGATGCTTGAGGAATGTTTTATTTAAAATACACGATATATTTTTCACAGCTTCTTTTCACAAACCAACTCTGTAAAAGCTCAGCTGGACCAAAACTTTCAAGCTGATCAGCAGTTTCAAGTGTCCCAGCTGAATATGCCCAGTTTGAATCCTCAAACTGGTTGGTCTTCAGGAAAAAGCTCTAAAGAAGCCTCAAGTTGCATAGCCAAAATGCTGATGCAGCCAAAGCTTCTGAAAATCTGGGCCTAAAAATAGCCCCTATAAGAGTCAACTTAACCTTCCCTTGCCTTACTAGTGTAGAATACACTTTACCTCCTTTTGTCTTTACATCTCCTCTTAATATTTTCTTAGGCGCTATCAGGAAGAGCACCACCTTCATGGGAGGTAGTTTTTGAAACATCTTCAAGGCATAAGACTGTGCAAAGGGCTAAGGTGCGCCCAGCTCTGAGCCCCACAGCACAGCGCTGTAGTTAGCGACTGGAGTACACAGCTTTTGGGTCTAGAGCTGATGCACTGAGAGTTAATTTGTGTGTCTGCTCAGCCTGGCATGGTACAAATGTAGTCTGCGTGCTGGTGCTCATATGGTGCTGTTTGAGGCTATTAATTGCTTTCCTTTGGAGCCTGTTCCTGTGATCTGGGACTGCAACCCTCTGCAACCACTGCCGAAGCAGCAAGTCCAGGGGACTCTTCCATTCACAATAAAACATTTATTCTCAAGAATTTGCTTTTTATAAAGTGAGGAGACAGGAGACCCACTCCAGTGTAGTTTTCTCTTTCTATATTTTTTCCCATGGGGCTTTACACAAGACTTTATGGAAGGGTTTTAACTTTATTGGGATATTTTTCTAAGCTACCCTTAAGTAATCCTTTTGAGCTTATTCTTGTTCTCTGTGGTAGGGTGTTCTGTTGCAATTACAGACATACAGCAAAACAGTGAAGAGCTGAAAATAGAATGCACAAGTCGTTTTTCTCACTACAGTTCAGAAGGAAGGCGACAGTCTGTACCACTGCTTCATGGAGTCACAAGTATCACTGTGGTTCCCCCACCAAGCCAGGACAAGGGCTTACAATGCTATTGTGATAATGTCTGGAGGCCCCAAGGAAAATCAAAACCTCATTTTGTTTGCTGCTGAACAGCTTCTACTTTGAAGAATTTTTAATCCAAAACTTGAATCCTGCACTCACAGTAGTACTGCTTTTGTGCAGAAAGTTATGCTCCAAAGAGAAAAAGAAAAAAAAAAAAAAAGAAGAAAAATCTGACGTAATTTTCTTTTATTTTATATTATTTCTACTATTTGGGGATAGAAAACTAAGGTGCGAAAGAACTGAAAAATTTTTGCCACCAAATCTTTGATGTTCTAGTCTAATGTTGATCTACAAAACTATCCTTCTGAGCTGTAGATTTTGTGATTTTTCTTGTGTAAGCAGGTTGCTTGCTAGCTAGATTAATCACTGTATTTGTCCTGTGCTCTCATTTTAAAGCTGTCTTGGTCACACAGAGGCCTATAGTGCATTTCTACAATCTGGAGACATCCATTCAGCCACCAGTGCAACCATTCTTCCATTCTTGCTAGCACCTTTCTCTAGTCCTTAAGTAGAGATGCAAAATTCAAACTCACCAATAACATTCCTCAGATCACACCCTCATACACACCATATTTCCTTACTTTCCCTTTTTCTGCTCATGCTTTATTGCATTATTGTCCCACTCCATTACTTTCCTCATTTGTTTCCAAGTAGCCTTCCAAAACCATAGTCTTGACACTATTCTTCCAGCTATTTGTTCCACTTCCTCCAAGTACATCCCTTGCCCCTAAATTACACACCCTATCCCAGCAGCTTTGCATACCCTGTCTCTCAAGCCTCCTGCCTGACTGAAGAGCATGCCAAGACACCACCGGGAATCCCAAGGAATCACAAATCCTCTGTGCACAGTAGTTCTGTGTACCTGGAGACTGTTGCTGGTGCAGCCCCCAAGGAATAAGAACCTAGAAACATCTGTTTAGCTGAGATTAAGTCTTATCCAAGATTAGGCACGGCTACCTACCTGCTGCTCCTACAACACACAGGTACCAAAATCCAGTGCTATACCAGCAGTGCTTGCTGTTCAAAGATTGTTACCTCCATCAACAAAAGTTTACAAACATCTCTTTCCATACCTTAGCTGTTGGCAGATTATTACATTCAGGACTAAATCTCTGCAAGCATGTACTTCTATACATTAGCTGATAAACAATGGTGCTGCACATAGCGTTGACTCTGCCTGGTTTTGCCTTGGTTTTGGTGGCAGTGGCTCAGTTGAAGCTTGTGTTTTCTGAGCACAGTGACTTAATCCAGCTGCTTTCCTACGACAGGCCTTAGATTGTTTCTGATTCATGCGAATTGTGTCTACTCTGTGCTTTGGCAAGACTGAACTCAGGCTGATCAGCTCTCCTACGTGATATCCCCACATCCAGTTTTGACATGCCTCCCTAGAGCACACACCTCAAACCACCCTTCTGTGTCGTAAGATGTCCCAAAGCTCTCCAGCAGTGTAATGGCACTGACTCCCTTACTTCCCACAACCCTATTATGTTTTGAGCCAAGGTCACTATGTAGATGTAAGGTAAGGACAGAGTGAGCCAAGGAAAAATTCGACTCTCTCCTTCCTTGATTATCTCTCCCCAAAGAGGTCTGTCACCAAAAGCAGGAAGGCTGTCCCAGGTTATTCATGGGTGCTAACTTCAGAAACATATATCTCACATACTCCAAACGCAGATGATAAACACCAGATGCAGATGGACTGCCTGGTATCCTGAAGAGCCCGGGTAGCCCTTTTTTGACCATGGGGCAGAAGAGGTTCAACACATAATGGAGATCTCTGGAGATTCACTGTTGCCATGCTTTTCAAAAGTAGATGAAACATCAAACTTACTGAAGCTTGCTCTTTGTTGTATCCAGTTGACTTAGTAATACCTCCAAAAATGGAGATTTTCCCACCTTGGTGGGCCTCTGTTTCAGTGTTTCACCACTGTCAGTGAGAAGCATTTTTGATTTCTTTGCTGTGACTTGTGCCTTTCAGCCTTTGCTGTGCACTGTCAAGGGATTCTCAATCTGCAACTACCCATTAGGAAGCTGAAAAAAACCAGTTAGACGCCCCCTGAATATTCTAATTTCCAGGCTAAACCCCCGCATCTTTTCATACACCACATCCTAGCATGTCTCTGGTTCCTCATAAACTATATGCTTGGTTCCCTTGAATATCTTTCTGACCCTCTACCAGACTTCATTCAATTTGTCTGTCAGCCTTGTAGTGGGAGCCCAGAAGTGCAAGTAAGATTTGAAAGGTGGTCTCACACGTGCTAGAAAGAAAGGAATAGCCACTTGCTCCAACCTGTTGGCCACACTGCTATGATACAGCCCAGTGAACTGTTGGATTTTCTCCAGATGAAGGCCACAATTCTTGGCTCATATTCAACTCCTTCCTTATCCTGTCAGGGTGCTCTGCAGGTGGACAGCCCCCCACAGCTTGCAATGTTGTGTCTCTGTGTGCAGGACTTTACCTTTGCACATTATGGACAGCTGCCTTAAAACAAGAGAGCTGCTTTGCAGCAGCCACAATTTGTGGTTGACATTGAGGGTAATCAGCAGTGGATAAGGTGTGAGGACAGATCCCTACCCTTTAGAGGAATAGGAGACATCTGGTTTAAGACTTGTGCCGAAGAGTTCATTCTAGGGATATGTATGGGACACATATTTCAGCTAATCCCTCACTCTTACAGGAAGCCATTTGGTTTCAGTCAGATTTTACCAAGTTGCAAAACAACACATGGGAGAGCTGAGACTCAACAGAAGCCTGAACTGATGTGACAACAAAGGAAGTAGGCGTAAAAACCCCAGAGAGCTACTGCTGCCTCTCAAGTCACTGAGGCAATCAGCAGTAACTTCCCAATAGCTTCTTTGCTTCTCCTGGATTCTCTGCAGCATTCCAGACATGCGTCCCAGCAGTATACACCAGATGTGTCCTTTTACTTGAGCAGTAAAAAAATTATATTGCAGGCCTCTTGTTGAAGCCCAGTGAGGATGCACCCTACTTTTTATAAGCTTTGATGCTTCAATTTCCAGTAAGTCACATATTTATTGAAAAATCAGTTAGTGTTATGACTGGAAAAAATTAAATGTGATCTATTTGATATAAGTTTGGGCATTCTGGTTCTTGAACAGTGCTGAGTAACTTATGTATTCACTGTATATTCATTGTGATTGAGAAAAAGCATTCTTGAAAGTGTAAGATGAATTAAAACACCTTTGAGAGACTTCCTTCCAGAGCTCCAAAAATTCACAGAAATGAGAAATCATTACCTACACTGATCAGCTCTCAAGATTTTGGTGTATTTAGTCATCTCTAAGCATTATTACAGAGTCTGACATTTCAGGTCTCTGTTGACAAAAATAAGAATTGAAGGTCTCATTTGTTTTCCTCTTTCTTGAGCATCTCCATGCTCCCTCTCTAAGGGTTTGTTTTCACAACTGAGGAAGGTTGTATTTTCTCTCTCTAGAAAAAACCCACACATTAAGTTTGTCCAGGTCAGCTCTGATTTTTGTGAGTTTGGCTTATGATAAAGCTTGAATACTCTGTCCTTCAACAATTACAAAATGCAAGAACAAGGGAAGGAAAAAGGTAGAAAAAGAAAGATGTAATTCTAGCATCCCAGCAATTCCCTTAGAATATGCTGTTAAGAATTGCTCAGCTTATCAGAATCAATGAAAACTTGACTTTTATTAGTGTTTACTCTTAAATTTTGCTTCAATTACCAATGCTATGCTCAAGTATTAGAAAACTCATATTTCTTGTATTGTTCAAAATTAGGACACCAACCAATTTCCATATTCAGTATCCAATAAGCTATGACTGCATTACAGAATTTTCATCTAAAATCTCACTTTGTCCATAACTATATTTTAGTCCTACCACTGCTCCATTGCACAATGTTTGTCCTTTTATAGCTTGGAGTATGCAAATTTTCTGTAATTTTTCAGATGGCTAACATCACTGATGTGGTTCTGATAGCTGCATAATTAAGGAATAATTGTATTCATTGAATACATATTGCATATTTAGATCAGCTGACAGGCCCTAATAATTTCTCACTGATAGACTTACCTGAAGAGGCATCACAGTATTCCTAGTCACTGAATTTCAATAGCATTTCTAGTCACTGTGAGCTCATTACAGTGTTGGATTCTTAGCTGGCAAATCCTGTAAGAAAGGAAAAGAAATGACCCCTTTAATATGTGTACTCAGAATTGTATGGGAGTACATCATTTGTATTTAAAGACAGGTGATCAAAGCTTTGCTTGTCATGCAAAGTTTTTTGAAACACTATGTGAATTCTCTCCAGGTTGATCTCAATTAATTTATATACATATGTGTGATTTCAGTAGTTGTTTAACACAAGTTGAAATGTTCCTGGAAAGCTGCTGCACAAAGAGTTGACTTCCTCCCGATAAAGGAGTTTTTACCAATCTATTTAATTTTAGAAAATGATCCCAATGCTGTAATTGGATTTGACACAGTGGAAGGATTTCTAAGTAGAACAGGTGAAAACATAACTGGCAACACTAATTATCTGCAGTCATCAACTGGTCACCAGCTGTTCTAAACCACATAAAGAAGTACACACTACAAGAGAACAGCATATGCTATGGAGAGAAGTATTAGTAAAGACTACAGCACTGTGAGGAGATATGCAGGAGGTTCAATTCTAATCCAAACCTGATTCTATAAGTCTTCCTATGAGTATCTGTGTTCTACAGATTCTTGCAAAGTATGATAGAATACCTTGAGTTGGAAAGGATCCACAAGGATCATCAGGACATAGTGCTGAATCTTCTCCTGGTTTCATCAGGGCATAATCACTGTGAGCTGCTAAGTTTAGAAACACTTATTCCTGTTTTACTGCAGTCATGGCTTCAGTGGAATTGCTCACATTAACAAGCTACTAAACTTAGTCTTTCTTGTTGAGCCTGTGTTTGTGCTCAGCTGAGGAACAGAACCAGCAAACCAGTGGAGCTGTGAGTGGGGACTTTTTGTGTTTGTTTGCTTTTTTCACACAGGCAGTAGAATGAAAGCATTTCCAAGTGCCTTCTCAGTTCTCTTCTTTTGTCTGGTTGCCTTTTATCCCACATTAATTAATGTAATTGCTACAATTTCATAGTCCAGTGGAGACTAACTAATGATACTGGAGCTGAGTGTTCTGTTTCTGCAATAAATCAAGAAAGCAGTTCATATAATAAAGCCTTCCACTTCTTCCCACCACATCAAATTAAAGAAGATAAATATTTCTTTTTCATGGCTTAGGGTCTGGTGGTTAGATCACTCCCCCATAACTTCATGGGAAGGTCTGATACAATGCTTACTTTTGCCTGGGGGAAGCTCAGATCCAAAACTTCAGCTGTTTGAGAGAGTATCCAGTGCTCTAGTCTTGGGAGGATCAATCTCTGTAGCTTCCATTGGATCTTGTTCCTCAGTATAGAAATTCACATGAGATTTATGGTGCTAGAAAAACAGAAAAGAAGAAGGGATATACATAAGTAGCTAGGAGAACTTCCTAGAGTACCACTGGCCTCTTGCAGAACTAGATGTACTAAGCAGTTTTTGTTTAAAAGGATACTATCCTTGCAACAGAGGCCTCGTAAGCTAGGCTGCACATGATTAGAAGAAACAAATCCGTGTTCACAGAAGTGGCCTACAAGATAAAACTCTGAAGGAGATGCAGATCTGCCCTATGAAAAATCAACTCTTGCCACCAGAAGACCACCATTGTTTGAAATGACAAAGAGCTTGTCACAGCAATACCTGGGAAGGGGAGCTGCTGGTCCTGCTGCCTCACCTCTCATGTGAGAGGCTTGGAGCTGACCAGCCCATTATGATTATTGCTTTCCCAAACTGAAGCGAAGGAGGAAAGGGGGAAATAGGAGAAGTGGTTTTTTGTAAAGGGCTTTTGGCACACCTGCCCTGCCTGGTCCCTGCTAGTTAAAATGATAATTTGAGGTGAAATAAAGCATAAAAATCTGTAAAGCCTCAGCAGATATCAGGAAAAAAAAGGGGGGTCTGATTACATGTACTTACATTCTCAAGTCCATAGATGTGTAGTGACATGTCCATGTCCATGGTCTACAGCTGGATTTATTTAAAAAATCCTGAAGTATTCTTACTTTTTTCCTCGCTTCCTAAAGAATAAAGTAAATGGAGGGAGGGACAGATGAAACTAAATTTAAGAAGTCACAGGATAGGGAGTTGCTTCTTCAAAATCAAAACAAATTTCAATATATTTTCAAGAAAAAACCCTGACTCTTCTTTAAACATAAGAGATTATAGAGGAAAAATGGTCTTCATACCCAAGGCCCACATTATGACAAGACTATCTACCGAGACTGCCAAGGCTGTAAGCAGGCATGGCTTGCATGCAACATATTCAGTCAAGATGATGTCATGCACAGTTTCATATTTGAATTCTTTGTGCTGCACAATAGACAGTTTTTTCAAGGCATAAAAGGTTAAATTGACTGGCATAATACTGGATACAGCTAAGAACATGCAAATATTCCACTCAAAGGTAAATTCTGAACCTGACTTTCAACCAAGAGCATCTCTGAAGTGAGGCTTGCCTAGAGATGTAATGTTTACCACTCTTTTTCAAGTAAAAAAGCTTGTGATTTTGTAGAATGAAAAACCAGACTTGACACATATTTGATTTTGTATTTTTATAAGCTGGCATCTTACCTTAGGTAAGAAGAATTGTCTTCCTTTTTCTGAATACTGACCTTTAGGTTAAAGGTAAGCTCTTCAGAGTGATATATACAGCAATCCATAGGGAAACACCTGAAATCAGCAGGCTGAGGTGTTTGGTGATAGCCACTTATGAACAGTGAAGATGAGGAATCAGCCCCTCTCACATGCTGCTGTTCACCAGGAGTCCATAAGCTGTGGTCCTTGGCTTCCCCTGCGAAATGCTGCTGGTTCTATGCTCACTGGTGCCATGGCTTGCATGTAAAGTGTCCAGATACTGGGAGACAACCACGTTAGTTCTGCCCCAGCCTGAAGTCATAAAAACTCAAATCCCTCACCTCCGCAGAAAGGAAGAAAATTCAGCCTATAAAGTTTTTGTGTGAAGAAAAGAAGGACAGCTGAGGAATGTAGAAAACATTGCACGCCCTGAATAATCCAACCAGAGGACCCGCTGGGTTCTGCCCTGCTCAATGTGGATCTATCAGGCAGAATGGGATCTGTATACAATCCAGGATGCTCCCATCCATTCCCACCTAGGAATCAGGCAGATTTCATTCAACAAGAATTCCCTCTAAATATTGTGGAATTGTGTTATAATCTTAAAAATTAAATGAATTTAAAATTCAAGACTCACGATGTGTTGAGAGGGTACAAAGAAAAGTGAGCACAGCTTTTTTAAAATTAAAAAAGACAGTGAAGAGACAGTCACAAGATAAAATCCAGGGAGGACCTGGGCACTCACAGGAAAAACAGGCTTTCTTTCATGTAGGAAGAACTTCAATCACTAGGCTGTAGCATATGGCATAACTGATAGCTCTCTCCATCCAATGACTTTTAAATTTTTGTACACACATGCAGCTACTTCTAGGAAGAGTGTCTTACTTCCTATTATTCTGAATAAATTAGACACTCACCTTCAGGAAGAAGCAAGAAATGGATGTTGAACCCTCCTTTAGCTGAATCCAGGTCACCTAATTAAAAATATCAGTAGAGAGCAAGAATATTTCTCCCTCAGGTCTCCCACTTCCCAAGCAAAGAATCCCATATAAAGAATAGCAGCAGCAATTGCCTTTTATGCAGAGCCTACTACAACTGCTATGTTTCAGGTATGCTTTGATAACATTTTCCAGATCAAAGCCCTAGAGAACTGTGGCAGGGTGGGGGGAGTTGAGAAATGCCTGATTTTGGATTTTGGCTTGATTTAATCAGGAATTAAGTACTGAGCTCTTCTGTTCTCTCAAGGCAAGGAATTTGAGGTGGCCTTGGTGTATTACTGCTTAAAAAACACAAAAAATAAAGGAGTTAGGGATCTTAGATGCTTCCTAGGATATGTAACAGGAGTTTTCAGAAACACTATTTTGAGTCTAAGTACTTAGATTTCTTTAAGTTTTATTTAACACAGCTACGATGCATGTTCTTTACTCTCTCTCTACCAATATTGATCCATATTAAATGAAAGGTAATACACATATAGGATTAAAAAGGGAGGTTAACTTCCAAAATTTATGCCATAGGTGGTGCTTCTTGAACCATTTGTAACTTGGTATTTACATGTTCAAGAGAGTATTTATATTGACTACTGTGATGTGTCATACTGAACTAGATCAGATTGGTTTCACTCAAATTTGTCTTTGCCTCATCAAAGTCACTTACTTAAACTTCACTCTAAAGATTGACCTTTTGAGAACAGGAATTTGTCTTTGAATGACAACAACCCAAATCACTTTATCTGAAGTTTATTAATATGGATATTAGGAAAAACTTCATTAAAAGGATGGTCAAGCTTTGGAACAGGCTGCCCACAGAAGTATTGGTTCATCATCCCTGGAGGTATTTAAAAGACATGTAGGTGTGGGACTTGACGACATTGTTTAGTGGTGAATTTCACAGTGTTGGGACAATGGTTGGACTCAATGATCTCAGAAATATTTTCATACCTAAATGACTCTATCATTCTATGATACTGTAACTTTGCTTCCATAGCACCTATTTCTTCTAATAGATGTGGAAGCTGGTACTAAGGAAATGAAGGACCTTCCTTCTTATGCTCATCTAGTCTTTTTTGCAAATTCTGCATAGATACAGACACATTTCAATCTGTTTTAGGGGGTTCTATTATCAGTCACATATGCTCTGAGAAATACTTCTTATGTTTTTGCACTAGACCTGATCAGATAATTCACGGTGAATAATTTATTTGAACAAATTTAGACTTTCCTTTGTTTGTTAGTTATCCAGGAGCTGGTTTTGATATTCTTGAATTTATTCATTATTCAAAAGCATTTGGTTGATAACTTCTATGAATAACTTAATGACAATAAGTTTGCTTGTGGACTGTGTGACCAGTTTGACATGAGTACTGAGAGCTCAGTGCTGTTGTTCAGGTATTTTAGACACCAAGGCAATAAACATTTTTCTACTTCTTGACTGCGAGAATAAATTGAAGCTGTTATATGCGAATACTTACATGCAAAAGTTCAAAATTTGCTTTTCACAACAAGTAATAGTCAGTTATAATGTGCTGCAAATGTGTACACCCCTAAACTAAATATTTCATTTCCATACTTCCAATACTGCAAATAGGACATTCCCTTCTAAATGGGATTTAATTTTTGCACAATCGGGTCTAGATTAAGATGTATTTTTAGGTATCCAGCCTGTATTTGCTGGATGCCTGCTCCTCAACTCCATAGCTGGAAGGAAAAACAAACAAGGCTGCTGTTACTGCTGTTAGCAAATAAGCTACTGTTCTGAATTTTTTTAAAAAAATTCTTTCTTCTATCATCATTGCCAGCTTTTTATTTCAAAATGCAGCCTTAATCTTGTGTCTATGAGAAGTTAAATATGTGACGACAAAACATCTTGAGCACTGGCTTCTTATTGGAAAATTGGAACACTTTTATATGAAATAAGCAATGCAATTTTTTTAATTTATGAATTACAATATAAAAAAATTATGCAGCAAATATTAAAAATGGATGTTCATAGGAATCTTCAGAATTCAGAGTCTGATAAAACAAATGGAATAATTCAATGATAAGACTGTTTATTTGTATTTCAAGCTCATTAAGCTAATTTCTGTTTCTTTTAGTAAAAGGTACAGAGGCTTTATCTGTAATTAGATGCATTAAATCTTTCTGAGACATTCAATACAGAAAAATAAGCAGAAAAAGCACAGTTGTTTTATGACTTTTAATGTTGTTTAAAGCATGGTAACCATGATCTTATTTTGAATTTTTGTTCGTCATGACACTTGTGTAAGATTGATGAAAATGCATTAAGCAGGATATATTTTTCTCCCTTTATATTCCTTTGGAAATGTCATTTATGTACCACTAAAATGCTATGTTTTAGTTAGGCTGCTGCATATTCAACATGTAACTGACAGATGATGTCTAAGCATTATGCAGGGCTATTAAAGATGACATAGAATGCAAAAATATATCAGTACATGAGGGAGAAAGCTGGTGAAATTTTAGAAAATATCTAACATCACTGTGTGAAAGTCACAAGTGGAGTTATGTGAATTAAATAAAAAAAAGAAAATGCATCAGCAGGAAGATAAAAAGCAAAACTCTATGAGGCAGTGTATCAGGCCAAGAGTAATAAAATAGGAAAAAAATCCCAAACACAAATTCAGGAAATAAATATGGGTAGAGCAGAGTATAACAGCCTATTTCAGTTGCTTGTGCAGGTCTGATTTAATCTGAGAGCAATAGATTTTTTTCTGTTTGAACATTCGACTGGTATCTGCAATATAAGAATTCAGATCACTTGTGTCTGTAAGGGGCTTCTCATCTCCTATCTCCCACTAGATTTCAGTTTGTCTTGAACTTCAGACCCCTAGAAATTTTCATGAAAAGTGCAGGACCCTACATAAGAAATTTGAATCCTTTAGTACTATATTTTTAGTTTTTATTAACTATATGTGTAAAACCTCTTAAAAATAATCCACAAACCCTCTTTCTCCTCCCAGGGCTTCATGAACCATGAAGTGGAAATTGTATGTCCTAATTACTAGAAGACACAGATTTTTTGAAAGAGACAATTGTCCCAGCCCTTATTGTAGAGTTTGATCAAATAAGTAGAAAGAAGCAAATATTAAAAGTGCTAGGGGATTACAAAAAGAGATCTAGTGTCTGACTGTGACTAGAGCTAGGCATAAAACAACATAAAAGTTACCTAGCTGGTAGTTCACACACATTTCTACTTTCCTAACTGACTAGAAGTTGTACAAGAGCCTGAAACATGGGAGAAAAATGTGTTTGATGTTAAATCATTTTTCTCACATTCGTGTTCTTGAATCCAGCATTTGGGTTATCTGTGTTGCAGAAAGGTGTGTCCTCACTTGTGCTCTCCGTTGGAATGAAGGAACAGTTCGCTCCAGGGACCTCTCCTGTTGATAGACATGGACATTACAACACCTGCATTGGTGCCTCCTGGTCTAGCCGGAGCCAGTAAGTTTTCCATCGCTGTGAGCTCCCTGTTCTCATTTAAATTTCATCTTTTCAAGGATTTTGCAAAGAACTTACACTGGGGACAGCGTTCTGCAGTAACGATGGATATGACTGAGTAGAGAGCACTATGAGAGAAGAGAGGATGGTGATAAGCACTGTACTGAACCATGTGGAAGCATATACAAAGGCAACAAAAATGTTAATCTCTCAAATAGGCTTTGTTTATATTTTAGCCAGGTTTTAGTTTAAAGGTTAATGTAACTTCAAGTAATACTTGCTTGAATTTTTGTCTTCTGAACTCATCTATTCGGTTTTGCATTGACCCATTTTGTTTTGCTTTTAGCTTTATACGCTTTCCTCTCTCCCTTCTCAACTTGCTCCGCTTTTGTTTCTCTTGTGACACCACAGTAGCAGCACTGGAAAGCCCTGTAGAGATCTTCTTGCTTCAATTCGACTCTCATGTATTGCTCTGTTTCTTCCTGAAATTGTATTGTCATTTCCAGAAATGACATGGCAATATTTCACTTGAGTCACTTGCCATTTTAAGTGGACCTTCATGTATTTGCATTAATGATATGAAACCATGCTTAATGGAACTACAATGTGGAGAAAAGTAAAATTAAATTAGTACAGCTTATTGTCTGCCATGCATTGAATTGGCACAGAAAATAAAATTGTGGATTGCTATAGCATTTATAAAAATCCCGAGGAATCAGTCCTGAACTATTGTCAAAATCTGTGCATGCTGATAAACAAACAACAAATATAAAGTTATTCTGCTTGTCTCTGAGGGAAAGATAAAGGTGGTGTGGTGGGTTCACCCTGTCTCGCCACCAGGTCCAAAGCTTCTCTATCACTCCTCTCTTCAGCTGGGCAGGGGAGAGAAAATATAACAAAAGGCTCATGGATCAAGACAAGGGCATAGAGAGAGAATTCACCAGTTACCAACACAGGCAAAACAGATTTCACTTGGGGAAATTAGTTTATTTAATTGCCAATCAAATCAGAGTAGGGTAATGAGAAATAAAACCCAAATCTTGAAAACACTTCCCCTCTTCCCCCGCTTTCCTTCTTCCTGGACTCGACTTCATGCCAAATTTTCTCTACATCCTTCCCCCCAGCAACAGAGGGGGTCAGGAAATGTAGACTGTGGTCAGTTCATCACACATTGTTTCTACTGCTCCTTCCCCCCCAGGGGCAGGACTCCTCACACCCCTCCCCGCCCCAGCATGGTGTCCCTCCCATGGGAGTCAGCTTTCCATGAACTTCTCCAATGTGAGTCCTGCCCATGGGCTGCAGTTCCTCACAAACTTTTCCAGTGCTGGGCTGCTTCCACATGGCACAGTGGGTGGCTCCAACATGGTCCCCAACAGGGTCACAAGTCCTGCCAGCAAACCTGCTCCAGTGTGGGCTCTTTTCTTCATGGGGCCATAGGTCCTGCCAGAGCCTGCTCCAGGTGCAGGCTTCCCACGGGATCCCAGCCTCCTTTGGGCATCCACCTGCTGCAGTGTGGGTCCTCCACAGGCACAGCTGCCTCACCATGGTCTCCACTATGGGCTGCAGTGCAATCTCTGCTCTGGTGCCTGAAACACCGCCTTGCCCTCCTTCCTCACTGATCTTGGTGTCTGCAGGGCTGTTTCTCTCAGATGTTCTCACTTTTCTCTGTTTGGCTGTTGTTGCACAACGTTTTTCCGACTTTTAAAATACATTATTTCAGAGGCATTAGCACTGTCACTGAAGTGTATGACCTTGGCCAATGTCAGGTCTGTCTTGGAGCCAGCTGACTCAGTTGAATGTGGGGTACACTTCTAGCAGCATCTTACAGAAGCCACCCCTGTAGCCCTTGCCATGCAAAACCTTACCATACAAACCCAACAGAGTTGGTGAAAGGCATAAAAAATCTGCATGCAGAGATTGCAGAACTGTTTTGCTGTTTTCTCAAAACATGGCTGGTTTTCTTGGTCTTTAGCAAACAAAATATGAACTTTTAAGAAGTCTGACTAAGCCGTTTTGCAATGTTTCAAAAATTTCAAAAATTAGTGTATTGAAATAAAATATAAACAAACAGGAAACTCCATCAACTGTCTGTGATTCACATTTCTGAGCAGACAGCAGCATTGCAAAACAGCTTGAGATTGGAAACAAGAAGGCTCCTACATCCAGATGAAACTTCATGGGGATTTCAGGCAGAATATAATTATTTCATATAATTATATTATATACGAACAGAATATAATTATGCAAAGCTGGAATTTTTTCAGGACACTGTGGTGAGCACCTATGCTTTGTGAAAAGCTTATGGGGATTTTTAATTACAATAAGTGGTCAGAATCTTAGTTTGATGTCTCAGCCAAGAGATGAATTGATACTGAACTACCAGACTCTCAGTACATGCCTGGGTAGTATGAAAATAACAGAACCATTAGACAGCTTGACTCACCTTGTAGCGATGGCAGAATGGGCTGTATCTGAAATCTGGAACAACGATTAAAAAATACTGTTGCTCTTCAACAGAAGAACAGTGATTATAAGCGATGTAACTCTGCATTCAACATTCTTTCATTCTGGGGAAAGATATGCATCTGCTAAACATGCAGATATGTTATCTGTTCACTTCAGAAACACTTAAACAACTGAGCATCTCTCCTTAAAAATTACCACAGAATGGAATAACTTTTAAGAAGTTATCATGCTGTGGAATGAGTCTTATGATATGAACTCATTATGAGTTGTAGAGCCTTCACTCAGCAGAGTGCATATTACACTGGATGGCTGAATACCCAAAAGTTTCTTAACTGGTTCAGTCCTATCTGTGTAATCTATCTATCTTCTCATGTCACACCCAGCTCTACTGTATCTGAATATCTTCCAAGTCTCTCTGGGGCAACAATTTTTTTTCATTATTTTTGCTAATGTAATATAAACTGGAGGCTAAAGTATCATTATTTTATTGCTACCCCTGAGATATTTTTGTCAGATGTTAAATCACAATGTAGCAAAGTTCTTTCAAAAGAACAGAAACTATAGTTGATACTCTGGGAAAATGGATTTGAAATGCTCATTAGTAGTTTTTCAGCTTTTCTATATATGTTGTGTTGGACATTTCCAAAAACACTTTAAAAGATTGCTAGGACTCCTACTTTCAGAATTTCTAGCAAGTTTTTGTCTGGTTTGTTTTTTTTTTTTTAACTTGAGGATTCTTACATCTTGACCGAGATCCTGGACTGAGAAAAGGCTACCTGATTCAAAGTTCAGACTGACACAGATTTTATTTATTTTAAGGTCCCATATTGATAGTATTCCTGTGAGTTTGCGCTACGTTTGTAAAGTCATGGTAACTGACTTGCAGATTAAAGCACACACAGTCCTCACTGTGGTGCCTAGATAGGATTATGAATTGGGATGCCTTATATATTTTTTGAAATGCTGGAAGGAGAAAGAACAAGTAAAACTGACTGAATTGCTAGCCTGATTTTTGTGTAGCTACATATGCCTATAACAGGCAATAAAATGCATTTGTCCATAGGCTCTCAACATGAGGCAACCTGATTGCCAGAAACTTTAACTCATGCAAAAATATGATCCATATACAAAAAGTCAACTTAACTTTAGCAGAGCTGCTACTGGCTTCACTGTAATTAAGTGCTAATCATAGGGGTGTGCTGTTTTGCAAGGCAGTAAACCGGTTTCCTGAGCGGATAAACTTGGAGGTCAAAGGCCGGGGAGTTGGCTCCGTCGGGGACCAGGATCGCTGCTGAGAAAAGCAGCACACCTGTCCTGTTATTGTGATTATGAGACAACTGTGAATAAGGCCAGTAAAACAAAGTAACCTGAAAGTCTGGAAAATTTACTGACATAATTGTACAGAGTGGCGTGTTGTGCACACTGTGAGCAGGGAGCTGGGGTGTGCCGGGTCCCACAGGACAGGGTCAGCTCCCCAGCATTTGGGGGAGCACATGAAGGGGAGCTCTCACAGGACTCGGGGGCCAGTGCCCCTAGGTGCCATCTTGGGAAAGCTGCTCCAGCTTTATAAGGTTATATTTTCCAAGTTAAGAAACGAGGATATTAGTTAGTAAACTTCACAGAGGTGTGAAGTGCAAATAACAAATTACATACAGCTCTTCAGTATAATAGGATGGGAAGTTTGATCTATAGTAAGTAAAAATAGCAGCTCTTCCACATGTTTCAAGCAATACTGTGAGAATTGCAAGAACAGATTCAATAAAAAAGACACAAAGTTTCATGAAAAAGGTGGAAAAAACCCTTTGGGAGTAAGTTGAAACAGCCATACTTTATTCATTGACTTGGAAAGAAAGGGAAGGAGAAAGGAGCTGTGATTTTACCACCAGAACAGCACATTTATCAGTAAGTAATTGGAGTGTTAGTAAGCACTGGTAGGGAACATCCATCCCAGCATAAAATTCTGGGACCTGACATAGGGAGAAGTATGGGCATATTGTTTCTGCATCATGGATTCTAAATATCTGAGGCTCATTTCTAATGCAGATAGACTCATACAGTTTCAAAACTAAGTCATTTTTTGATCCATAGAGAATTTTATATGAGCAAAAGAAGTAGCTCTTCCCCAAAGACCAGAAAAAAAAGGGAAAAAAATCCAAACCCAAAAGCTGATGTTTCTGAACAACTATATTAACGTTCAAAATACTCTTGACATACGGGGAAATGAACTTGTCAAACTTCCTGTCACAGGGATGAGTGAAACAAAAAATCCAGTTATATTATAAAGGTTGAGATGCTTCTAATCATAAGGAAAAATATGTATCTACATAACTTCACATGCAGATGTTTGTTCCAGCAGCAGATACTGTTAAAACATTTAAAGATATATCTGGAGAAATAAGAAATATGGACTGATTTGGGGTCTAAATGAATGTAGCTCTCCCCCATTAGCCCTTGCACTCATAACAGGGCACCTCACAAACCTGGGCAGCATTTCCACATCTCTATGGCACAGGGCTCCTGCATCCAGCTATCAAGAAAGACAGAGAGATGACCTTTCCTGTCTGCACAGCTTAATAGAAAAAAAAAATATTTCCGATTCCTGCTACACTGGAGAATCTGATACCAATGGTATTAGTGAAACGGTATCATGAAAGCTGCATTTATGGTCTGATCCCACCTCACAGTCCCTGTGCTTTACACAAATGATGACTGTCACCTTGTAGTGCTCATCCTATGTGTCTTCAAGCTGATGAGATGATCATGCTTCTCATATGTATGGTATGAATCTCACCAGTGTATGTAAGTACCTGACAAGGAGATTAGAGATGGTAGTAGGCTGTTCTCAGTTGTGCCCACAGACCAGGCAAAGTCGGGGGGCAGAAATGGAAATAAAAGAAGTCCCATTAAACATAAAAGACTTTTTTGCTGTGAGTGGTCAATAGGACAGGAATAAAAGCACATGGAGTCTCAAGGGTATTTTGAAGAACCTTGGAAATGTCCAAAACCCAACTGGACACGTCCTTGAGCTTCCTGCTCCCACTGACCCTGGTCCACACTGTGGAGTTGGACGAGGCCATCACCTACTTTTCCTACTTCAGCTGTTCTTCAACTCTGCTAAAATAACCATCAGCCTTAAAACCAGCATGATGACTCTTCTGTTTGAGTAATCTTCCTGCAGCCTTGTTGACAAGGAAAATAAACTGTATGATTTTCACATCCTCTGGACAAAATATATGTATTAATGGAAGACAATGAGTTGGTTTGTAATTAGACCTTTATTTTAAAATATCTCTGTTACTGGATTTTCAGTGGTGCAGAACTAATTTATGTACAGTGACTCTCTTGTCACGTATATCACTGCAGTAATTCTATATGGTTACTATAGAAGGATTTTTTATTTATAGGTCCCCAGGAGCATTGCAGATGCACAGTGCAGTTAGACCTATTTCATACAACCCTAGAAATTCACACTGTAAAGTACCTTAATCCCAAAGCAAATTAGCCTAATCTGTCAGATGAAGATCTTCAGGATCTCCAAATGGAGACTCCAAGACTTCCCCAGGCAATCTGCTACTGTACTTGGAGGAAGCTTTCCCTCACAGCAAAAGTCAATCCCTCTTCCTGTGATTATTTTATCTATCCTGACCATGGAAAATAGGCTCTTTTCAACAGCCTTTTATGTATTTGAAAGTTTGATATATCTTTTCTTGACTGAACAAGGCCATGTTTTCAAGATTTGTGATTACTCTGACTCTCACCTGGACTCCTTCCAGTTAGTCCACATCTTTCTTTCATTTATACAAATGACATAAGAGAAAGGTCTGTCTTCATAGGTGGTGTTCCTGCACACACAAGGGATTTTGGGAGTTGGGAAAACAAACCAGAAACACTGTTGGCTTTTGGAACAAAACCAAGCTTCAAAAATATTGCAAAAAATGCCTTAAAGGGGGAAAAAAAGTCATAAAATATCCTAAAGATCTCCAATCCAATCTCTTGTTCCCAGAGCACCTACTTCTAGTGGTTTAGGATGCTACTACTTTTCTGCCAGAGGTTTTTGCCTGAGTAGCAGTGTTGGACATATTCACAGAAATTAAATCCAGATCAAGGTGTACTTCTAGTTTAATTTGGTGTATAAAACCCCTGCATGAAGCCCAAGAGTTGCTGTTTGAACTAAGCATCTTTTAGAAAGACAGCCAATCCTGATTTAAGAAATGCCAATGATAAGGAATATACCAGATCCCCACACAAACTATTCCAATGGTTAATTGCACAACCTAATTGCTAGTTTGAATTTGTCCAGCAAAGGCTTCCAGTCTTTGGACACTGTTATGCTTTTATTTACTAAACAAAAGATCCCTCTACTATCAGTAATATTTCTTCATCTGCTCACTGTAATGCAGCTGTCTCAGATGTTGGTTCACTTCTGTAGACCTCTTTTTTAACATTTCTAATTTTTATATTTCATTTAGCATGTTTAGTACTTGCTTATTTATTTGGAATATTGGGGTTCAATAATCACCTACTGGCACATACAAAAACAACTACAAGAGCCAAAATTTTGAAGCTATTTCAAATAAAATCTTTATCACTTGGGACCCACTGTGTGTGGATTTCTTCAATCTCATGCAGAATGTCCCTTGCACTAACATCTTCCTCTTTCATCTAGAAGCAAACCAAGTTGGAAGTCTGAGCAACAATTTGACCCCTCATTCCACGTGGCTGAAAGGGTGACTAAAGCAACTTAGTCTGTGATTTGAGAAGATTGTTCTTGAATTATTTAGTTGCTTCTTAAAGTGGTGTTTTTCAGCTTAAGGGTCTAGAAAATTGTCCATATGGTCTTAGCCATAAGAAAGGTGGACAGAACTGTAGCCATCGGTCCCCACAGCGGTGTGGGGAGGTCCTGTTCAGAATCTGCACTACAGTTTGTCATAGAGTTGCAGTAGTGACTTGTGTCTTCTTCATGAGATTATTTTGTGTCTGGTTTCCCTGGAAACTCTGAGCATAAACAGAAGATGTAGGCCTTTTGTCAGATGAGAATTTATTGAGATTTGGCAGATTATACACGTAGCTACTGCACATGTGCAGATTGACTCAAGCATGGATGTGCAATGAGATGGTTTTATCCCGAGTATTTTGAATTTAACTCAGGCACTGGAAGAGTGATATTTACGAGATGTATCCAGTCTCTGCATCTGTGTTGTAGAGTTAGTCTGCTGATGAACAATAAATTTGCCACATTAAGAATGCATCTTACAAACTGCATGTTCCTGTAGATCATTAAGGTTACTCAAGTCCTGCACAGGATGTGTGCCCTGAGCACAGAAGGCATTGGCATTTTGCACATGGGGACAATCAAAAGGGCAACTCCCCCTTTGCCCTGTGGCAATCAAAACTCATAACTCATAAATTTCGTTTTGTAGAAATTCCCTAAAGAATGAACAAATATATCTTGCTTTGTGGTTTTAATTCAAACTGATTGATCTAAAATGTATTTTATCTCCAAGGTACTATTGTCCTTTTGAATAATTTTTCAGAGTTTTAAGATAGCATCCTAGTGAATATATGTAGTGTTAGCACTGCAGGTTTTTCTACCTTTAGGGGTTTTTTTACTTAGCTGTGCCTTTTCACTGTAAAATCAGAGGTTATATATTAATGTTGGCTAATTAACAAGACCTTCTACAAGTCCTGAATTGTTTAATTTCACGAGTTCCAAACCATTGCACCCAAAACAGAGTACAGACATTTAAATTGGTTATAAACACTTTCTCAGACAGTTTTTATTGCTCTTTTACTGTTTGTAAGTGTTACAAGTCAAAGTGAGAAAAGTACTAGATAAGATCTCCTATTACTTTTTGTACTATTATCATTCTTTAAGGCTATGTTAGATAGCACTTCCTTCTAGCAAAACAAAAAGAATGGGACCATCATCACAAATTTTATCACATAAAACAAGGAAAGGAAGGAATCCAAGTAATGTTGAGAGTAGGCCATATGATGATAAGCATCTTTACTATCTGTGCCATACATCGTTTGCCTCTAAAATTACTTTGATCTAAAGAAATTAGCCATCTTCCCTTCTCTTGATGAGATGAAAGGTGAGACTGTATAGCCAGCTTTAGTTCAGGATGCTGCCTTAGCTTGGTTCACTTCCCATTTTTCTCCCAGAAGGTCCATGTGTGTGTGCTGATTCATTCTTAGTCTGTTCTGGAGCAGCTGAATGTCTCCTTTACAGGGAAGCAGACAGTTCACTCCAGGGTCTCCTCCAGGTGGAGTATTCAAGCGATGCTTAGTTTAGGTCTCCTGACTCCATCAGTGTAACACTCAAAAGTCTTTCTGTACTTGGGTCCTGCAGCATTGGTCCTTGGCATCAAAACTGCCAAGTGAATGGCTGCAGCAGAGCTTTGCCATTATTTCAGGCACACAGGAATGAAAAAGCCCATAAAATTAACAACTGTATTTCAAGACCAGAGGAGGATTAAAGCATACCTTGTAGTTCATCACTTAATAGTGTAATAGCCAGAACACACTGACCAGAGAGGCAGGACTCAGCATACAAAGGTAGCTGCCAGGACAAGCAGTAGCCAACACCAATTCCATCAAAAAAAGAAGCAAAAAATTCAACCCACCCAAATATATATGCAGACAAAAGTATTTATATGTGTGTGCATGTGTGTGTGTGTGTGTGTGTGTGAGTTCTGGAGTGGGTTGTCCCATCCAGAAATTCTTCCTCCCTCACCAGCTACAACATTTGGAGCAGGACTTCCCCACCACAACATTGCGCAGGAGTAATGCTTGTATAGATCTTGTGACTTACAGTGTGCTTTTTCCTTGTCTCTCCTATGCAGAGATTAAGCAGCTTTGTAGTTGATAAATAGTTTGGTTTAGATGAAGGAGTAACAGCTTTCACTTTTCACATTTTCTAGTCTCTTTCTAGCCTCTTCCTGCCTTCTGACTCATAATGACTGTTCAGTCGTCTCTAGTCTCTTCTAGCTGATGTCAAAGTGCAAAACAGCAAGTACATTTGACTACATGATAACACAATGGGTTGTTCCCAGGATGTGTAACTCTATCTATTTAATTAAGTAGCAATTAATTTGAATATGTTCAATATATTCTCTCATCACTGCAGGAGTTGTAGGAGCCAGTGTGTTACCCAGCTGGTTGTTATTCTCTAGTTCAAAGTGAACGGGATATCATAGAACACAGATGTAGCTGAGAGTTTTAAACCAGATCTCAGACAGAAATAAAGGTCTTTTAAGGAGAATTATCTCATTACACTCTGAGAGTAAGTGAAAGGCTATTAGCGATTACATACTGCCAAATCTTCTCATTTGAGGCTGCCTGTGTATCCTGTTTTGTGTAGACATTTCATCAGATGACAATTGGACATTCATAATCAGATGTCCTGGTGACATCCAAAGTTCCAAGTAAGCTCCACACACAGAACATAGAGAATGGACTGATTTAATTTCTACTGTCCTCTTGAACAGAAGGACTATGATGTTTTTTATTACATTTTTATATAAAACAGAAAGAAAAGTTTAACAGACATGAACAGGTTCTTAAATAGAAGAGCTAATGAAATGTAGAAATAGTAATTTTTCTAAGCTCTATTGCTTAGTTTAACACTGTATGAGCAAGCACAGTTGTTTGCTTACTTAGTTAACTTTATTATCCAGTATACCTTATCAACCCACAAACGTTTTCAGTTTTTCACTTAGAGATTAAAAGCCATGCCCAAATGACATTCCCACTGAAGTCCAAAGTACTTTTGTCAAAATAGAACATGTAGAACTTGGCAAGAGGAAAGGGAATAAATATAATGGATTTTTTTTTCTTCTTTTTTTTTTTTTCTTTTTTTTTTAAGGTGAAAGGATGGAGGGCTTAATGGATTTTAGGTATGTGTTTTATAGATTAAATCTTTATATATCTTTTCAAAATGGCTTTCATTAACAAGCAGCTGCTTTTCATACAAATTATACAATGGTAATGCTAAAGGGTCCAGGTAAGACCTCATCTGAAATACTTCCACAGTTTTGAATATCCCTCTATTTAAAAGGTAAATCAAAACTGAACATGGTGCAGGAGGAGTGTTTTCAGTCCTCTAGTCCTCCCTGTTACTTACAATGATTACACTAAAAAGGTTTTGTTTTGGTTTTCCTAGTAAAGCAAACATTGAAGAAAGAGCTATAAATATATTAAAAGTGTAAGAGCAGACCTAAACGACTGTTTAGACTAAGGAAGAAGTACAAAACAAACGGGAATAAACCAGCCATGAATAAACTAAGAATGAAAATTAGAAGATGGCTTAAGATCAAAAGAGTAGTGAGGTTTTCACTCCCCCGTCCAATAAGAGTGCCCAGGCCTCCTGCTGTCCTCTGGCAAAATGCATGGGCAACACCAGTGTCCCACTGCACTTCTTCCACATTATCTAGCCTATGCACTCCTAAAACAGTGTGGTTCAGGTTAAACTTCAGCTCTGAAAACATTGAAAATCTCAACACTTTCTTTGGTTATTCATAGATTACTTTTGTAGAAACCAAGACATCAGCAAAAAACTAGAACTCAAAACTTTGCATTTGTTTGCATTCATGTAGATGTTGAAGCAGTCTACAGGTCTGGGGATGATCTCTGTGTTGATCACAAGTTAGAAGAATGCAATTTTGAATTATGCCTGTAAACCCAATGGTATATCACCAAAATCTCCACCAAATCTTACCAAAATGTCTGGGTTTGCTGAGTTCACATCAAAATAAATGTATCCCAAACTGTAGAAATTAGAAGATATAATGCCAAATTATATCTTTTTTCCAAACATGTTTGGTTTTCATATTTATAAAGACTTTATTGTATCCTGCTTTGATTATCTTCAGTTCCTAACTCAGATTAGATACCTTTATCATTTTTCAGGTCTGAACAATTACTATAAAACAGTCTGTCTCTGGTATAATCACAATGTAAAGTATATTTTTATGTTTAATATGAGGAAATTATGCGTTGAAAAGTAAAGCGACATATAATTAATAGCAAACCCAGCTAATGATAGCTAAAATACATCAAAGCATGCTCCAGCCCATTGGCTAGTACTCATGCTTTCAGCAAACTAACTTCCAAGCAAATTAACTTCTTTTCTAACTAGAGATCTTCTTGAGTTTTATAGTGGGAGACGCTGATTGAAGCTTTGATTCATTAATAAAATGATAGATCAATGTCATTAACTCATGCAGTTGATGCATAAGTTGATGCATGATCCTCCTATTATAGTGTTTTACTTGATGACTGCCCAACGTGTGGTATTCCTGTATGTGTTCAAATTCAGCCATAGTTATGGTAGCTGTGTTTGTGTCATTTATTCAGGACTTGGGTCAACAGCTATTGTAACATATGGAGGCTCTTTGGGGAGTTACCTTGGATGTTGATTTCTTAGATACTGTTCCCATGGCTTGGTTTTGCTCATCTATCTGAAGCAAAATGAAGTCTTAGATGGTTTTCATGTAATTTTTATGGACCCATGAATGTTTATGTTCAAAAGCCTCTGCAAGGGCTATTCTAACCTTTTGAATTACACATTACATGGACTTCATTCAATGAAGAGAATTACTAGGGTCTGCTACCCAGATTCTATCAAGTGACCCAAATTACAGCTTATCCAGCTTAGAATTAGATTGGGATCTTCAAAGAAATCACAGGAAGTTCAGCAGAATAAAATGTCTGCTCATATTCCTACTTTTAAAACCTTCCCTGTTGGGTTTACTTTATAGAACTGAATCTGGGTGAGGAAATCATATGAAGAAAATAAAAAAAAGACCTTGCACAGGTCTTCATCTGTTTATGAAGTTCTCTCCTGAGTCCTGTTTATGTTGTGGTTAATTGCTAAGTGAGTCATCAGGATGAAGCTACATTTTTTTGCTCTATTATCAAATGTTTTGAAGATGGCTGTGCTGTTCTACCCCCTCTAATTCACTGGGTCTTGTATATTGATTGTTTATCTCATGAAGATTCAATGACATCATGCTTCCTTGCCCTGGAGGGTTGGGCCTAAACTGAGCAGAGTAGAATTACAGGGTTTTAAGAAGCCCTTCGTTCAAAGTGTCCTCACAGCCATGAGTCAACATTCCTTCAATTTGATGCTGTATTTTCATAGCATTGTTCAGCTCTAATGATGAGCAGCTATTGCACAATTAAGATAGATGCAGTCTTGTTTCCCTGCTTACTAATCTGAAGAAGCTGTTTTGCTTTATGTTTCACCTAACAAGAAGTGTAAGGTGGAGCTTTGAGAAGATGAGAACGTGTCCAGACCCATTTTTGGATGGAGTTTTTTCAGATGGCTCTGAAATCATATATGGCCATCATCCCTCATTAAAAGCAAGTATAACTATTATAGCAACTAATTTCTCCATCATCTGAGTAGCATTTCAGTCAGATGCTTGTACTGAAGTACAGAGAGGGAAAGTATCACTATGCCTTACTACATCCTCATTTTTACACATACTGAATCAGAATAATTTAGTTCTGCATTTCTGATCAGCTGTCTCCTACTGCCCTGTAAGTGCTGCAGTAAAAGATTTTTCTGAGGCCACGTGTCATAACTCATTTTTCTCTAATTTAGAAAAAATGCAATTAAATAGAAATAAGACTTCCTTGTGGTCTGATTTCAGTCTAAATACACTTTATTTACCTGCATTACAGCAACCGATTTGTTGGCAGATCTTCTGAAGACATTCCTATCACCTCCGAAAAAAGGCAAACCTCAGTGCTTTTGCAAAGTAAAGCAGTAATGTCTGTCATTTGCATGAGTCTAAATCTGGGGTCACAGCTAGACACTGATTTTAGTTTTCCATTATAACCCAGGGTGCAAACAGTAGTGTTTCAGGAGCTGGTTTATGAGCAAATTAAACAGTGTGACCCTACAGGCAGCAATACCCATCAGAGAGGTACAGCAGGGAATTTCACCCTGCTTGATACAAAACAACGTGCCATTCCTAAAATAGTGCAGTCTAAATGCTTGATTCATACAACGGTGAAAATAAGACTTGAACATGAATTTTGTGATTGATAAAAGAGTCAATACAGCATGCCAGGTGACAGATAGGAACTATACATTCCCAGAAAGGAAATTTAAAAAAAAAAAAAAAGAGAGAGAGCCACAGGACAGGACAGCTTCTTAAAGACAATCCTTTGAATCCCAGTGTATGGGACATGTCGTAGGCAGGGAAGAGAGCAGATGCAGAGCAGAGGATGAGACAGATATTTGAGGCCCACAGGGATTTGGGGTAGTGTGAAAGGCCATGGCAGAGTCTGGGAGAGGACATATAACTTACCTGGTAGGAGAAACAATGGTTAGGAAAGGAAAAAAAGAAATAGTCATGGCTTCCCATTGAGATTGTGGGAAATTGGTCCTATGCCAAACCATCTTCTAGTGACTTCCAAAAGCTACATTAGCTTCATCCTTCCACTACATGTATACACGCTCTACCACAAGTGGTTCTTCTCATTTTGCTTGCATTTTTTGGTGTTTTTGTTGTTTGGGGGTTTTTTTAAATACACTAATTTTTTTCAAGTTAGCCGAAAAGCATGTGTCTCTGTTCATGTAAACATCCAAACCTGCTTTCTTTCTATATCAGCACAAATGCAAAATTACACTGACACTTTCTACATAGAGGAATTTCTGTAAAAGAGACACTGCTTTGGAAAACTGAAGGGGATTAAAAACTGAATAGCTCGAGGAAGAAAGCAGGCAGATAACCAGATAAGCAGGCCAAGAAACTGGTTGCCCAAAGTCTGTACCAGGCCATAGCAAGATCCTGCTCATTGTTATATTTCACAAAATTACTTTTGTGTAGCTAGCGTCTCACTAGCTTTTATTCCCAAGAAATGAGTGCTTTCTGATGGTAACCTAGGCTATGGGAAAAAGTTCTCTGTAAATTGAGAGCATGGACATGTATGCAAGGGGGAGTTTGTATGTGTATCTGCAAAAAATGTCAGTCACTCCCACTCAACCCAGCTCTGCTGTCCTCCTGCTGACTACAGGAACTTGTGATGTTGGTACTAGATGACCATCACTGTTTTTGGTGGTGTAAAATGAAAAATAGGTACATCTAATAAATAAGTGGAATTTGATTAACACTGTAAGGACCAGTATTTTCATAAACTCCATGTGCAGAGACATTGTCCTGCCTGCTCTCCCCCTCCTGAATCCATGTCCTTGCCTCAAATAGAGTTAAAATTTGTTCACTTGAGAAATGGTTTAGGACAGCATACCCTTGCTGCAGCTGCTGCCAGGTGGGAGCATTTAGTTGCATCTAAAGAGTAGTATCCTGTGCACTTTGTGAGTCTTTTAAATTTAGAAAGTATTCAAGAAAGAAACTGAAAACTACTTAAGGAGGCACAGCAGAACCTCCACAGCAAACCAAGCACCAAGGTAAAACTTTCTCTGACAGAACAAGATTTTCCAGGTTTCATCATGATAGTTAGTCTGGTCATTAGAGTAACCTACTCGTTATTGCATGGGAGGCACTTTGTATTTATCCTTTTGCTTCCAAAGTGTGCAATCCCTGCCTTGAACTTCCATCTGAACTAGACCTGACTTCTTACAAATCACTGCTTCCAACTATTCAACTACTCATGTGCTGAGGAGCTGAATTACCCACACAGAAGGTGCCATGCCAGGATTACAAATGCATTACCCACTATGCCACAAGCTGGGGAGCATTAAAGTATCAAAGTCAGAGATTTTTATGAGAAGAATGAGTCATAGAAGCAATATGTTATTTTTTTTCTCACTAAACAAAAGAAGAAAGACAGTGACAAAATAAAACCATCCCTCCTTCTAAATAGTAACATCCAACAGTGAAAACCTTGTCAAAAAATATCTGTCTGTATGTTCCCTCACTGTCAGTGTATGCCACTGAAATTGCAGGAACCACCAGCGTGACACTTTATAATAAAAATCCTCTATTGAACTGTACTAAAAATTTGGAAAATAAGACAATGACCATTTTCTGCTGTTCATTCATATAAATTTGGGATGTCTCTCATTTATCACTATTCTCCTATTTTCTCTTTCCTGTAAAAAAAGTAGTTATTTGTATATGGATATTTATTAGAAGTGAAATATATCTTCTTCATCTGATAGCCTTGAAAAATAGTGTGCAACAATCCCTGATGGTTTGATCAAATTTGCCTATATACTTTTATCACATCGAAGCAAGTGGGACTTTGGAAAAGGATTGGAAATCACACATGCTGATAGGCATAGTGCTATTAGATGAAAATACCAATCTGAAATTATAAGACTTGCAGACTCACTCCACGCTGAGGTGGGTTAGCAGAGCCACAGATCAATGTTGTGATACTAACCAATGCTGACCACTGAACCTACATTTTACACACTATTCCTTTGATTTAGAAGCCCAGATCCATCTTTATCTCCTGTCAATCAGTTTGCTAGAGAAATGTTTTTCTTTTTGCATTCAAACATCTACCTGCCCACAAAGTTTCTACATGCAACAACTTACTTTTTCAAACCTACAATGGACATTGATTCAATCCTGCATCTGCAACTGTCTTTCCCCAGCAGTGTGTAATAGGCTGCTGCTATACAATTTGTTAATCGATATCTCTGTACAATGGTGATATTAATGTCACTGTTTCGTTTCCTGAATATCAGTCCTAAAGCAGGTGTGTAAAGATGGAAGGGTTTACAAGGAGCCTCTCTCTGGATGTGTTCATATATACTCACCACAACATTTCTAGTGCTATTTTACAGAAGGTGTAGCACAGACAGATTACAGAATTGCAATGTAAACCAGGATGTGTTTAAATAATCTAGGGGTCCCAGCAAAGTCTTTCGACTGAGTGCCCTGTATGCAAAACACGTGACTCAGCAAGAGTCTTCCCAAATTCCTTTCTCATTAAGAATGGGGTGTGGCAAGGAAAGCATGTGTGACTGCTTTGGCAAAAACAGTGTTAGCCAGATGAGTTTGGGATGGCTGTATTCTTTGGGTGGCAAAGCAAGTGAGTAAGTTATGCTGGTCGTCCTGAATATGTATCAGCATGGCCTTTGTACCACATCACGCAAGCACTTCTGTATTGTCCCAAATGAAGCAAGAAACACAGGCCATTATATTTTTTTGTAACAAACAATTTAAAAATTATTTGTTAGTGCAGGTTTTCGTCATTAAAAAAAAGGTTGTTTCACAAGTTACATGGAGGGGAAAATGTTACTTTGAACTTAATATAGGCTTTTTCAGACAAAACAGTGTATTCACACCAAGATACCGGTATTTTAAGATTAGCACATTTTACTAAAACATCCCATCTATAGATCTTCCAGTTTTTCAAGCTAGCAGTAATGAAAACTCCATTTTTATTAGTGATGATGATGTGAGAAAGAAGAAATCAACAGTTATATCTAAATCCTAGCATTGGTGTATGTAGATTAGCAATTATAAGGAAAATAATTTATAAAGTTCATTAAAAAAATACAGAGTGTAGTAATAAAAAATTATAGAGTGTAGAAGGTCCTGAGAAGAAATAAAATTGGTAGTTCATTAATCCATTGTCCATCCTTTCACAAATTAGTTGCTGCTGTACAGCAAGAGCACTCAGACAGACAGCTCTGTTCTTGAGACACAATGGAGCTGTTCACAACACAAGGGAGAGTCCAGTTCTTCTGGGCAGGACGAACAGGACGTGCTCACCAGGCAGTCCCTGGCAGTGGAGTGCACACCCACGAGCCATGAGAACCACTTTCCTCATTCAAAAAGTTTAATGCACTTCTCTCACCTTCCTTTTGGAAACATGTAGCTTGAGTGGAAAATATGTTTTGGGAAGGGAAGACACATTTTTGTTGGGAATGGCTATGCTCCTGGAAGTGATTCAGGGGTTAAGGAAGGTAAAAAAACCTGACCCATTTTCTGAAAAGTTACAGGTTCTGAACTTTGAAAATGCCTATGCTGATTTGTTAAATTTTGATGATGTACTTGAAAGAAGTGTTCTTGTTATATTCATGATTACAAGCCTCCTCACTTCTTCCGTGTAGCTTTTCCTCATCTTCTGTCCAATTTTTTTATAATCAGGGTTCACAATGGGAACTCAATATGTGGAGCAGCTACAAAGTTGGGGCTGAGAATGAAAAGAAGGAATTAACCGTAATTTTTAAAATATTCTCTTGCTTCTGAAAACTTTTCAGCTTAAATTAAAGAATGTGTCTATATTGGTTTTTATACCTATTTTGATTTAATTGATCTTTCAATAATTTAAGGGCAAGATCAGGGCAAACCTCCTGTCCTGATGGTAGACCTAAAGGTACGCTGTATGCACAGAAGTTGTTCATATGGGAGGACTAATAATCTTGAGGAGCAATTAGTTATAAAAGGCTACATGAAGCCCAAGATAAAAGCCCAAGATAAAAAGCCCCTGCCAGGTGTGTCCAACTAAGAAGCCAGTTTCTTGAAAAGAGGGATGGTTGGGACACACTGCCTACCCTTAGGAGTGTTCCAGAGATCCAGCAAATCCCAGGCTTGGTCTAACCATGTATAATACATCCTATATCAGCTATAAAATCTTCTAGACTTTTAGGCAAAGCCCCTCTTCTTTCTCACCAGCTCACTGGAAGAGGCTCTTTCTAGTGAAGTCTGACCGTTCTATAGGAGTGGGTCAACAGTGTTGGTTTTTATATAAGCTTTTGAAACTGCAGTTTTATTCTAAAAATGAACTTTCTCAAAATGGCACTTCTCATTTAAAAATCTATTGGTATTGAATAATAACTTTTTTTTGTCCAACTAGTTTTTACTCTTTCTTTTTTATTATAGCTTTGCAAAACTGATAATAGAGAGAGAAACTGGATTCTGTTCCATCCTGTACATTTTTAGCAGAACTCATGATAGTGTCCAGTCAGTTGCAAGGGAATGAATTTGCAGAAAATACCAAAATTGCACAAGTTCCACGGGGAACTTTTATTACTCTAATGATATGTCTACCTGTGGGCAGTATAACACACAATTCCTCTAAAATATTCTTCCAGACCTTCATGACAGAGGCATCCAGACTGCAGTCCTGTCCTTGGCAGGCATCTTGTAAACTTCTCTATTCAGATGTGGGGTACCCCTCAGGAAGAGACAATTATAGGGATTTTTCTGAAAACTTTTCATGTTTGGCAAAGAGACATCTTCATTAGAAATACATACATTTTATCAAGAACTTAGCAGGAAAGAGAATGTCTTCAGAGATTTCTGTTCAAAATGAAAATAAGTTCACTTATTTTCACAAGTAGGACCCTGACAAGGCCTAGAAGACGCAAATTCAAGTATTTTCTGTGCTGAAGTCACTGCATGAATAAAAAGCATGAACAAAAGCCATTCACAGCATTTTTACACATGTCAAGTGAGTGAGTTTGCTGCCAGTCTTTTTTTACATAGGTGTTTGTCCATTTCATGTGTTATATGAAGCAAAAGCATTTAAAAGTTCATCAGCCCTGAAGAGAATCCTCTGACTTGCTGACTGGGCTGCTCTGGTTGTTTTTCCCAGCAGCTGTACTCCAACTAAACTCTGATGTTCACCCTGTGACAAAACTTATTAGGAGATGTTACCTCTCTAGTACTGGAACCATTTCTGCACCAGCCTGTGCTTGGCTCTTGCTTTAAACCTTTCACTGTGGCCTAATTGATTAATGCACAGGACCAGTGCAAAGGCACCTGTAAGATCAGCAAGATCCTGTTTCACAGATGCTGATTATGTATTCACAGTATAATAGAGAAGCTTAATTAACCTTTTGGAAACTGCTGCAAATTAGCTGTCTGACTATTTTACCTGTGCAGGTAGGTAAACTTCAGATTTGCTATTTTGTGACTATATATGCAAATGCCCCTAATTGGCAAAACTCACCTTCAACATGCACACACTTTAACATGCTCTCTCTGAAGTCCCATTCTCATTATGTAGAGAAATCCTTCTCTAACGGTCACTCCACGATCCATTTTCTGCTCACCCATGTCATGTCAGCATCTGCTTTGCTGACACTGCTGGACTTGAAAAATTTCAGTATCTACTTAGTTAAAGGAAAGCTGATGAATATGTCCTGAGAATATTACTATCACTTGCCATCTTGATGTCAAATAGCAGAGACAATACAGTACTTCAGTGTTTCCTAATGAAATCTTAAATTGTGAAAGGAAATAGAGCCTGACTCCTTCTTCAGAGATGATCCAATGTCCATTATTTCATCTGGCCTCAGTAACTCCAAACAGTATTTCTCATTGTGGTTGGTTGACCCTGGCTGGACACCAGTTGCCTACCAAGTCATTCTCTCGTTCTCTGGCATGGAATCCTCCAGGGGCTGCAGGTGGATCTCTGCTCCACCATGGAGCTCCATGGGCTGCAGGGCCACAGCTGCCTGAACATGGGCTGCACCACGGGCTGCAGGGGAATCTCTGCTACAGCACCTGCAGCATCTCCTGCCCTTCCTTCCTCACTGACCTTTGTATCTGCAGAACTGTTCCTCTCATGTTTTCACTCCTGTCTCTTCAGCTGCAGTTGCCCTGTCTTTTCCCCCTTCTTAAACACATTATCCCAGAGGTACTACCACTGTCGCTGATGGGCTCAGCCTTGCCCAGCAGTGAGTTCCGTCCTGGAGCCAGCTGGCATTGGCTCTGTCAGACATAGGGAAACCTTCCAGCAGCTTCTCAGAGAAGCCAACCCTCTAGTGCCCCCCTTACCACAGCCTTGCCACACAAATCCAATACACTCTTCATTTTAATCAAACTCTCCTCCATCCCCTTTCCATTATATATTCATGAAAAAAAGTCTCTTTATGTGAGAGCACTGCTCATCAGCTGCTATGACATCTCACAGTATCCTCAGTCACCTGGATGGTAGCTGCAGTAGTTATGAACTATTTGGTTCTTAAATATCATTAGAAACTGTCTTGACTTTTTAAGTACAAAACATATTTAGTAATAAAGTAAATGCAAAGCAGAAAGCAAGGTTTAAAGGTTTATTTTAAGAAAAATTTACTCCTTTGAAATATTTTCCCATAGCATGTTTTAAACACAGAGTTCTCTTGGAACAGACCTGTTTCCCAAACCGCTTCCTTTTCACCAGTCTGTGTTTGTCACTCAGAATATGACTTACCTGAAGTTTCCCCTTCAGTGTTAACTCTCTCCAATATCTTACTGCATTGACTAAAGGGAGAACAGCACATTATCCCTCTTATGGTCTGGTCTCTGTTTATTTTGTCTAAATGTTTCTTTAAAAGGTTTTTAACTCCAGTGTCACTTTCTGGCAGTTTACAGCTCATGCTACAATTTTCCAGGCATCACTCAAAAATGTAATATATTAGCAGAGAGATCAGCTCCATCACACACCAGATTTGGCTCTAGATGGTGAGGTACCAATTTCTGTACCACTCTGCCAAATGGCATACTCCTGCTTTCCCTACACACTTTCCTGGCAGTCCTAATTGGTTTTTCATGGCATTGGAAAAAATCTCCCTTTTTTTCAGTTTTTGTAAGAAGTAAAAGTACGTTACATAACTTTTACCAAACAGACTTTT